>JAJSOF020000021.1:2193318-2660818 GCA_025594305.2 Periplaneta americana | reverse complement strand
AAAAAAACAAATTCCATCGACGCCATGTACCCTACTAGTTGATACAGCATCGTTAAGCACATGGTTTAGAATTCACAAAGAAATCAGGATCATGCATTTCTAAAAATAATTCGACGTGATAAAGAGGGGATTTCTTCGTCCCCTCCATGCTGCTGTTCCATTCCCATCTCATTACCTCCCAGGACTGAATGGCTCGGGTGTTGTAATGGGACGTTAAATAAAGAAGAGTCCGCCATATTCGTTATTGATCTGCATATCATCGGGTGGAAGTGTTAACGTCCCGTCAATTGCATTCCCGGCGAGAGACCTGATCAATTATAAAAGCGTAGCTTTCAGCTATTGGCGGGCTGGATCTAATAGCGTCACACAGTTGGCAACAATGCAACAATGGATTGAAGCCAGCACTGTCAAGACCCGCTTGACATTTTTCATCTACACAAAAACGTGATCTGTCGAAAGAGGTTCACCGAAAAGCTGTACAGAGGTGAGAACAAATCAAATACCACACAAAAAACGGGTGTCATCAAATAACACCTGACCTCACTTGAAATTTTAAATAAAGGGCATCTTACAGTTGGTAATAATAATAGCACATTTTCACATACGAAGAGTTCGTTCTTATTAGCCTAGATACATAAAATATAATTTTAGTACTAGTCTGTCTGTGTACAGCGATTTCTACTAAACTATTCGACGGATTTTGTTCATATTCAGCATCTACGAGTCAATTTATCAGGGAATGATGTACATGAAATATAATAATTTTAGTACTAGTCTGTCTGTGTACAGCGATTTCTACTAAACTATTGGACGGATTTTGTTCATATTCAGTATCTACGAGTCAATTTATCAGGGAATGATGTACATGAAATATAATAATTTTAGTACTAGTCTGTCTGTGTACAGCGATTTCTACTAAACTATTGAACGGATTCTGTTCATATTCAGTATCTACGAGTCAATTTATCAGGGAATGATGTACATGAAATATAATAATTTTAGTACTAGTCTGTCTGTGTACAGCGATTTCTACTAAACTATTCGGCGGATTTTGTTCATATTCAGAATCTAGGAGTAAATTTACCACAAAATTATATATATTAAATGACATAATTTTTTTAGTGTAGAAATTAAAGTTATCATAAACAATATAAACCTAATTGCTCTCAACTTGAAGAATCGTTGCGCATAATGTTCTTACTAATTCCAGGGATTACGTAACTTCCATTGGAGAACACTTGGTAAAATAAATTGATTTTAAGACCTAAATAAACAATGATTTCCATTTTTGTCGCTAATTCAGTCGATGCCTTCAATGCTGGAGACTGCAAGGGACCACAGCTAACGTTAGGGAAGTATCAATGTGAAGCATCTGACGTACATTTTAACCCTTTTGAAGAATTTAATTAAGGTTATAAATATATATCCAGATTTGAAGGGAATGTGTCTGAACACAGTAATATTATTCCGACACTTTGAAACCTGTGTCAGTTTTAATATTAACTTCTTGTAATATAAATATGATCACTTTATTTCATTCTTAAATATGTGAGTTACAAATTTAGGGGAGAGTCGGGTAGTATCGGACATCGGGTAATATCGGACAGTGCATTTCTTTCATCTACCACCATATGGTAGTACTTGAATGACGTGGTTACGTTCCTCTATGCGACATCACAGAAACGTAACCATGTCAATCAGGTACTATCATCGTGTGGTAGATGAAAGAAACTCACTGTCCGATTTTACCCGATGTCCGATACTACCCGACTATCCCCTACTAAACATTTACAATTTGTAAATAAATTTGAATATATATATATATTTTTTTTTTTTTTTTTCGGGCTGTTTGTAATCATGATAGCGGACCTTAGCCTGTTTTTTCGGCTTCATTTGTTTGTCTTTTCAATAACAGTTGAAGAAAATTAATTTATAAACAGTAGTATCATTCACAAGATGCTACAGGAGCAGAAATGTTAAGAAAGACGTAAAATGTATAAGGAAAAGATGTGTCACTTTCGTAAAATCCGTCTTACACAAGTAAAACTCGCAGCTGTTCCCGAAGAACGAACCTACGTGGCGAGGCACCGGCGGTGCTTTCAACCCGGTACGCTGAACTGCTCGTAAGTGGTTAATCTCGCGGCGTTTGTCGGGGATTGAAGCCCTATATCTGTTTAGTGGGAACTCGTTATGAAGCCAAGCCGCCTCGGCTAGCAGGCCGTGTAGTGATACGCCGGGAGTTTTTGCCCACGTGATTGCCTGTCAATAGCCGTACCACCTCGGCCACTTCTGAACGGCCCCCAACCTGAGCTCTCCCCACCACCACCACCACCCATCTCACCACGCTGGATTAAGCATCCAAGTCCATCCTGCAATCTGATAGCGACGTTGCCAAATCTCAGGGCACAACTATTGCTGTATGTATGTATGTATGTATGTATGTATGTATGTATGTATGTATGTATGTATGTATGTATGTATGTATGTATGTATGTATGTATGTAATGTCAATAAGTAATGCCATTAATTTCAGGGGGTTATTTTTATAGATATGAAAAAAAAGTTTAACATAATTTTG
Organism: Periplaneta americana; assembly: GCA_025594305.2. Classification (NCBI taxonomy): domain Eukaryota; kingdom Metazoa; phylum Arthropoda; class Insecta; order Blattodea; family Blattidae; genus Periplaneta; species Periplaneta americana. The sequence continues at coordinate 2,658,240 of JAJSOF020000021.1, read as the reverse complement.
CTCGTTTTTGCTTTCTTTTTGAGATAAAAAATTCTTTTATATGAAACATTTCATAGCGTGTTTTTGTGAAAACCATTGATTTATTCCCAATATGCTTAAACGGTCCAAGAGAGCAGTGTATTGTGATAAATATTCAAAGAATTTTAGTATTGTCCTTTAAATATGCAGAAATTTGATCCGAACAAATGTAACATTGAAAAATTCCTTTGCAGAACGAAAATAATAATAATAATAATAATAATAATAATAATAATAATAATAATAATAATGCTTATCTATGCGGATGACGTGAATATGTTAGGAGGAAATCCACAAACGATTAGGGAAAACACGGGAATTTTACTGGAAGCAAGTAAAGAGATAGGTTTGGAAGTAAATCCCGAAAAGACAAAGTATATGATTATGTCTCGTGACCAGAATATTGTACGAAATGGAAATATAAAAATTGGAAATTTATCTTTTGAAGAGGTGGAGAAGTTCAAATACCTTGGAGCAACAGTAACAAATATAAATGACACTCGGGAGGAAATTAAACACAGAATAAATATGGGAAATGCCTGTTATTATTCGGTTGAGAAGCTTTTATCATCCAGTCTGCTGTCAAAAAATCTGAAAGTTAGAATTTATAAAAACAGTTATATTACCGGTTGTTCTGTATGGTTGTGAAACTTGGACCCTCACTTTGAGAGAGGAACAGAGATTAAGGGTATTTGAGAGTAAGGTTCTTAGAAAAATATTTGGGGCTAAGAGGGATGAAGTTACACGAGAATGGAGAAAGTTACACAACACAGAACTGCACGCATTGTATTCTTCACCTGACATGATTAGGAACAATAAATCCAGACGTTTGAGATGGGCAGGGCATGTAGCATGTATGGGCGAATCCAGAAATGCATATAGAGTGTTAGTTGGGAGGTCAGAGGGAAAAAGACCTTTGGGGAGGCCGAGACGTAAATGGGAGGATACGTGATATTAAAATAGATTTGGGGGAGGTGGGATATGATGATAGAGACTGGATTAATCTTGCTCAGGATAGGGACCAATGGCGGGCTTATGTGAGGGCGGCAATGAATCTCTGGGTTCCTTAAAAGCCAGTAAATAATAATAATAATAATAATAATAATAATAATAATAATAAAAATAATAATAAAATAATGTTATAAAAAGTCAACTTACGAAAAATTTAAAATTTGCACATTCTGAAGACTAATAAAGGACGTGGAAATCTGAAACCGGCAGGCTAACAATATTGGCAACATGACCACAAAACATTTTGACTGTAATTTCCTGGCACGTCATGTCACAATAAAACATCAGGAAATCTATTTAAAAATAACACGCTCGCACAAAATATATAAACAGCCTTGCGGCAACCCACAGAAATCGAATAATTTCAACAAGCGGTACATATTGACACATTTCTGAATTATTAGTCCTTTATCAGGTAACAAAACAACATCATACCGCAAAATACTAAAACAAAAGAAAAGCAAAACGTTGCTAGGATACCGACAGCATGCTTTAGCTAGTTCCTCATTGATTCTATTAACATATGTGCAAAGATCGGCTTTCTTGTAACAGTGGCGGTTTTTGCTGCGATATTTCAGTGCTAGAGCGCCGGCGTTCATGGGTTTCAGGTTCGATACTCTGCGTTGATTGAACAAACAGGTTTCTTTTCAGAGTATTCGTGTTTCCTCTCAATATATACAATGTAATTTCATCAATACTATCTATTTAAAGTTACTTTATAGCACTGATGGTGACAGTGGTATATAGAATTTCATTTTTTTTGTCGGTGTTGAATATGATGCTAGATATATTTTTTGCGTCACGTCAGAAACAGTCAATATCTCGGGGTTACATAGTATAAACTGCCTCGTAGATACTGGATAAAACAAAATCTGTTATCTGCCAATAATGTCTGCTGACTCTATTACTTACTTACTTACTTACTTACTTACTTACTTACTTACTTACTGGCTTTTAAGGAACCCGGAGGTTCATTGCCGCCCTCACATAAGCCCGCCATTGGTCCCTATCCTGAGCAAGATTAATCCATTCTCTACCATCATATCCCACCTCCCTCAAATCCATTTTAATATTATTTTCCCATCTACGTCTCGGCCTCCCCAAAGGTCTTTTCCCGTCTGGCCTCCCAACTAACACTCTATATGCATTTCTGGATTCGCCCATACGTGCTACATGTCCTGCCCATCTCAAACGTCTGGATTTAATGTTCCTACTTATGACAGGTGAAGGATACAATGCGTGCAGCTCTGCGTTGTGTAACTTTCTCCATTCTCCTGTAACTTCATCCCTTTTAGACCCAAATATTTTCCTAAGAACCTTTTTCTCAAAAACCCTCAATCTCTGTTCGTCTGTCAAAGTGAGAGTCCAGGTTTCACAACCATACACAACATCAGTGTTTTATAAATTCTAACTTTCAGATTTTTTGACAGAAGACTAGATGACAAAAGCTTCTCAACCGAATAATAACACGCATTTCCCATATTTATTCTGCGTTTAATTTCCTCCCGAGTGTCATTTATATTTGTTACTGTTGCTCCAAGATATTTTAATTTTTCCACCTCTTCGAAAGATAAACCTCCAACTTTTATATTTCCATTTCGTACAATATCCTCGTCACGAGACATAATCATATACTTTGTCTTTTCTGGATTTACTTCCAACCCTATCGCTTTACTTGCTTCAACTGGAATTTCCGTGTTTTCCCTAATCGTTTGTGGATTTTCTCCTAACATATTCACGTCATCTGCATAGACAAGCAGCTGATGTAACCCGTTCAATTCCAAACCCTCTCTGTTATCCTGAACTTTTCTAATGGCATATTCTAGAGCAAAGTTAAAAAGTAAAGATGATAGTGCATCTTCCTGCTTTAGCCCGCAGAGAACTGGAAAAGCATCAGATAGAAACTGGCCTATACGGACTCTGCTATAAGTTTCACTAAGACACATTTTAATTAATCGAACTAGTGTCTTGGGAATACCAAATTCAATAAGAATATTATATATGTAAATCTTCTTTCTTAACCGAGTCATATGCTTTTCTGAAATCTATGAATAACTGATGTACTGTACCCTTATACTCCCATTTTTTCTCCATTATCTGTCGAATACAAAATATCTGATCAATAGTTGATCTATTACGCCTAAAACCACACTGATGATCCCCAATAATTTCAACTACATACGGAGTTAATCTTCTCAAAAGATTATTGGACAAAATTTTGTACGACGTCAACAAAAGTGATATTCCTCGAAAGTTACTACAGGTAGTCTTGCCCCCTTCTTAAAAATAGGTACGATTATGGACTCCTTCCATTGTTCTGGTACAATTACCAATAGTATTTCATTTAACAAAAACTCGTCCACCGCTGGTCGTGGAGTAACAGTTAGCACGCCTGTTCGTGCAACGAGCGGGCCCGGGTTCAAATCCTGGTTGAGACAAGTTACCTGGTTGAGGTGTTACCTTTGTTTCCCCTCAACCCATTAAAAGAAAATTATGGGTAACTTTCGGCGCTGAACCCTGGACTAATTTCGCTGGCAATGCCACTTTCATCTCCTTCAGACGCTACATAATCTTAGCATAAGATGAAACGTCGTAAAATAACCAATTAAAAAAGAACAACGCATTCAACTGAAGAAAAATTCAGTACAGGAATTCAAAATTAGGAGAGAATTTTGCCTGGAGACCATTATCAGATATGGAGTTTTTATGGGTCTTAAAAATCTACCGTCCTGAGACAGATTTGAACCCGCAAATTTCCGCCTCAGTTTCCGATTCCTCATAATATTGCTTGAAACGTTCATGCTGTTCGTGATTGTTATTGTGAGCATGGTTGGGGATTGTAAGAATGTTTGGGATTTGAAATAAAAGTTTGATATTCCTTTTCATTTCTGTCTTCATACTCCCCGCATTTAAATTTAACAAGGCGGAGCCTTCTCGTTAACTACTTCATAATCGCTTCCTCACTCCAGGAGGCCTAGTCTGCAGACAACAATGCAATTGATAGTCGAAACGATTCACATATCAATATGATGCCATTTTTAGAAGTGTATTCATTTGGAAAGTAATGCTACAATTAAGTAATTTACATTTGAACTATGTTAAATTAACTATTTCTGTCTTTCTACTACCCGCGTTTATTAATCACAATCATTTGTGTATGTATAATAACGAATTCTTTATATCGTCAAATTACTTTCTTTTCTGTTAGGCCTATATTTTATCACGGGTGGCTGGCTTCGAACCTACACCTCGCTAAACACGTCAAAATTCCAGTCATTCAAAGCCTACTGTATTGAATGACGTCACGGTATTAACCAGCTTTCTCGAATATAAAGCGCACAAACGTTTCACGTTGAAGGCAAATCATGACGATATTTTTGTAAAGAAGAAAACGTAGCGTTTGGGGATGCCGAGACATAGATGGGAGGATAATATTAAAATGGATTTGAGGGAAGTGGGATATGATGGTAGAGAATGGATTAATCTTGCTCAGGATAGGGACCAATGGCGGGCTTATGTGAGGGCGGCAATGAACCTCCGGGTTCCTTAAAAGCCATTTGTAAGTAAGTAAGCAAGCAAGAGAACGTAGCAATATACATCTTAAATAGACTGTGAAAAATATGATGTTACTCCATGAGAGAGACTTTGTCATGTGTAAGCGAATATGGATAAATTTAATAAAAATTGTTTAAAGCTTAAAAACGGACACACTCTCGATGTATTACAGAAGTAACCACTAAACACTTTAAAATGTATATTAAGTGTACTTACTTACTTACTGGCTTTTAAGGAACCCGGAGGTTCATTGCCGCCCTCACATAAGCTCGCCATCGGTCGCTATCCTGAGCAAGATTAATCCAGTCTCTATCATCATATCCCACCTCCCTCAAATCCACTTTCATATTATCTTCGCATCTACGTCTCGGCCTCCCTAAAGGTCTTTTTCCCTCCGGCCTCCCAACTAACACTCTATATGCATTTCTGGATTCCCCCATACGTGCTACATGCCCTGCCCATCTCAAACGTCTGGATTTAATGTTCCTAATTATGTCAGGTGAAGAATACAATGCGTGCAGTTCTGTGTTGTGTAACTTTCTCCATTCTCCTGTAACTTCATCCCTCTTAGCCCCAAATATTATCCTGAGTACCTTATTCTCAAACACCCTTAATCTCTGTTCCCCTCTCATAGTGAGAGTCCAAGTTTCACAACCATACAGAACAACCGGTAATATAACTGTTTTATAAATTCTAACTTTCAGATTTTTTGACAGCAGACTAGATGATAAAAGCTTCTCAACCGAATAATAACAGGCATTTCCCATATTTATTCTGTGTTTAATTTCCTCCCGAGTATCATTTATATTTGTTACTGTTGCTCCCAGATATTTGAACTTCTCCACCTCTTCAAAAGATTAATTTCCAATTTTTATATTTCCGTTTCGTACAATATTCTGGTCACGAGACATAATCATATATTTTGTCTTTTCGGGATTTACTTCCAAACCTATCTCTCTACTTGCTTCAAGTAGAATTCCCGTGTTTTCGTTTGTGGATTTTCTCCTAACATATTCACGTCATCCGCATAGACAAGCAGCTGATGTAACCCGTTCAATTCCAAACCCTCTCTGTTATCCTGGACTTTCCTAATGACATACTCTAGAGCAAAGTTAAAAAGTAAAGGTGATAGTGCATCTCCTTGCTTCAGCCCACAGTGAATTGGAAACGCATCTGACAGAAACTGACCTATACGAACTCTGCTGTACGTTTCACCGAGACACATTTTAAATAATCTAACTAGTTTCTTGGGAATACCAAATTCAATAAGGATATCATATAAAACTTCTCTCTTAACCGAGTATGGTGTTAAATTAAACAAATGCTATTCAGCTTTCAAATATGACCTGTAGTATTAATTAATTCACATAGCCAATCAATAATATCGCGTAGCAGAATTTCTAGCGTAATATCACAGACTGCGCTGTACGTACAAAATCCCACCACTGACAAGCAAACATGTTCATGAGGACAGATAAAGTTATTTTTTTTTCTTCCACCATGTTAATAATGTCCAAACAAGTGCTTATACAAATTTTGGCCACTCCAGCGCAATTACGAAGGCCCTCCAAAAAGTAAGTTTCCCTGAGGCCGTTTACATAAAGAAAACACAATTTTATTAAAAGATTTATTGAAACAGATACAGCAATTGTTGAGATATTTTTCAACATTGAAATGATACATTTATCTTACCGTGGTATCAACTTTTTTATACCCTGTGTTGTAGAAGTCTGCCGCCTGGGATCGGAACCAGTGTGTGACAGCCATCGTCAGATCTCTGTTGATACCACGATATGCCAAATATCTCAATTCCGGTGGGGAATATGTTGAAAAATACCTCAACATTTGCTACATCAGTTCCAAAAAAATCTGTGCCTGAAATTGTGTTTTATTACTGTAAACGGCCCCAGAGAAACTCATTTTCTCTATAGTCCTCGTAATTGCGGTCGAGTGGAAGAAATTTAATGTGGTGGGAGGAAAAAATAACTTTTTTATCTGCTCCAATGAGAATGTTGCTTGTGTGTGTCGGAAAAAAATGAAAGTCAAGTGACCACGTCAGAAACTCGGACAATATTAAAATTAAAATATAAGTAATTAAAGAACCACGTTCTAGTTCATGGGGTTGTTTGCTAAACACTTGTCAGTTTTATCCTTAATATGCAATTTATTTATTGTTATTATACCGAGCGGCGTGGTAGAGGGCTGGCCTTGAATTCGGGAGGTCCAGGGTTCGATCCCAGGGGCCGGCAATCCTAACTGAGGTTTTTTTTTATGGTTTCCTCAGTTATTTCCAGGCAAATTCCGGGATTGTACCTCTTGAAAGTCCGGCCATGGACGGCGATCCTTCCCTTAATCCTTTCATATTTGTGAGTGAATGCTGTGTAATGTCTTAAATGTTTGTGTTGTATCGGAGGCGGCCCTAGCATTGAGCTGATCCCTCATCCGGGGAGGCCCTCCATGTCCTTGTGTGGTCAAAAAAGTATGTATGTGATCCATAGATTAATTGGTCGCGGCCCTGTAAGATCCGGGTGGCGTGGGTCGTGTAAAACGAACCTAATAGTGAGAGGTTAAACTAAGGGGAAGAAGAAGAAGAAGAAGAAGAAGAAGAAGAAGAAGAAGAAGAAGAAGGAAAATTGTGTTGATGATAAATATGATGTCAACACTGAAGAAATTGATGTTTAATTAACAATGATTAAGTTCATATGATGTTCAAGACACCAACACTGAAGAAAAGGTTGACGTTGAAGGTAACAATGATCGAAGAAAGAAGAAAATTTATGTTGAAGACAAAGAAGATGATGATACCAAACACTGTAGAAAAGGTTGATGTTCAAGATAACGATTTATTAAGGTAATAAGATAATGATGTTGCACAGATGACAATGTTGATGCCAGTACTGAAGAAGAGGTTGATATTCAATGCAACAACGATTAAGGTGACAAGAAAATCATGTTGAAGATAAAGATGACGAGGTTAGTAGTGAAGAAGTGGTTGATGTTGAACATAACAGTGATTATGATGACAAGAAAATGATATTGAAGGTAAAAATTATTATGCCAACACCGAAGAAGTTGATGTTGAATGAAACAAAGGATGAGGTGAGAAATGATGTTGAAGATGAAGATTATGATGCCAACAATGAAGAAGTTGATGTTGAATGAAACAAAGGATGAGGTGAGAAATGATGTTGAAGATTAAGATTATGATGCCAACAATGAAGAAGTTGATGTTGAATGAAACAAAGGATAAGGTGAGAAATGATGTTGAAGATGAAGATTATGATGCCAACAATGAAGAAGTTGATGTTGGACATAAAAATGACTAAGGTGACAAGAAAATGATGTTGAAGGTAAAAATTATTATGCCAACACCGAAGAAGTTGATGTTGAATGAAACAAAGGATGAGGTGAGAAATGATGTTGAAGATGAAGATTATGATGCCAACAATGAAGAAGTTGATGTTGAATGAAACAAAGGATAAGGTGAGAAATTATGTTGAAGATGAAGATTATGATGCCAATAATGAAGAAGTTGATGTTCAACATAAAAATGACTAAGGTGACAAGAAAATAATGTTGAAGGTAAATTTATTATGCCAACATCGACGAAGCTGATACTGAATGAAACAAAGAATAAGGTCAGAAATGATGTTGAAGATGAAGATTATGATGCCAACAATGAAGAAGTTGATGTTGAACATAACAATGACTAAGGTGACAAGAAAATGATGTTTTAAAAGTTATTATGCCAACACTGAAGAAGTTAAGAGTGTAACAAAGGTTAAGATGAGAAATCATGTTGAAGATAAAGATGATGATATGAACACTGAAGAAAAGTTGGTGTTGAAGTTATGCCGACCCGGGTGGCGCAAGCCGTAGAGGCACGCAATGACTCTACGGCTTGGTCCGAAGGTTTGTGGGTTCGAGTCCCGCCTCGGGCATGGGTGTTGTGTTAGTGTTAGTTAGTAAACAGAAACAGAAAACTGAAAACCTGAAAAACAGAAATATTTCGGAAAATGGCCTCTGGCCGGATGTAGAAAAAAGTTTCAAGATAATGTTGATAATAACATTATGTTGAATATGAAAATGAGAATGTCGAAGATAAAAGCATAAATATTCAAATAATGATGGTGACACTGATAAATAATAATAAATTGCACGTTAAAAGTAATGATAATGTTTAAGATTTTGATTTGGCAATGTTAGAGAGTCTGAAATTAAGGTCACGATTATATTGATGATATATAATGAAATGTTATGTACAGACCCAGAAACAAAATTGGGGCTTCCTGAGTTACTGAGCATGCGCAGTATGCTATAATTGAAACTTTGAAAATTCAGGAAGCCTAAATTTTGTTTCTGGGTGTCTACAATATGACTGTGTCTGGAAGCTATGATGGTAGAGGACACAAGTATACCTTTTCTGTTCATAACAAATTCAACTTTGGCCTGACGGGACTCCACCCCCGTCTCCAGAATGGAACGTCGAGGTTGTAGAAGCCAGGTACTGATATTTCTGAATACCGTGTTGAAACAGGGTTGGAAGCAACTTTGTACAGACAAGCTGGAAGTCGCTTGGCTGATACTGTAGTGCCGATGAAACATTTGTGAATTGCAGATGGTATGCAAAGTTGGGGACATACAAGCACGGCCGTATTGATTCCTCTTGCCGGTCTGACCGCTGCAAAAAAGCGGACGAACGCTACGAAGGTGGATTGCCCTCCGGCACACAACCCCCGCTGATAAGTCCATGGCTGTGGCAATTGCCAAACTGACCCATAGGAACACCCGATGAAGTGGGCGTATCAGTCGGATGTCATCGTTATATCGCAGTTCAGGGATTATATGCCATAAACAAGTTGCGATACACCGAAAAGGACACATAAAAATACGCATAAAAAAGAGGAAAAGATTCCTGGTTCAACCTGCTACACGCAGTTTCTTAGAAAATTGTCTACATCCAACCATAATTCTGCAATTTAATGTATTTTCTCAACCACGGGGCACCCAGAGATATAAATTGATAAATTTAACAGCAATTCCTCACTAATCATCGCCACTCTTTAAATTATGTGTAATAAACTTCGAAATGAGAACAAAAATCAAAATACATCTCGATCACACAACTTTTAACACTATATAACACGTCAAAAAATGACTTTCATACTCCATCGGCAAGTCTATCATGCCATCAAAAAGGAGTGCGTTAAACAACCAAATTTCTTGGCTTAAAAATCTATAATGTGCTAAATTGGAAAAATCATATTAAAGAAATTACCCCCAAAATAAATTCAGCTTGTTTTGCTATTAGATCTATGCAAAAGATAGTAAATATCAATACCTTAAAAACAATACACTTTGCATACTTCCACTCGGTAATGAGTTTTGGAATAATATTCTGGGGAAATTCCACAGATAGTAACAGTATATTTCTATTACAAAAAAAAACAGTAATTAGAATAATAGTAGGTGCCAAATCTAGGGAATCGTGTAGGCCTATTTTCAAAAAAACTACAAATAATGCCCATGGCTTGTCAGTATATCTTTTCATTAATAATCTTCCTCGTATGTAATCGTGAAAACTTTGTAACTAATTCAACAGTTCATAGCATAAATACACGTCAAAAAATTGACTTTCATACTCCATCGGCAAGTCTATCGTGCTATCAAAAGGAGTGCGTTATATGGCAGTAAAAATTTTTAATAGCCTTCCTATCGATATAAAAAGTGAAACTCAAAACATAAAATTATTTAGGGCCAAATTGAAGAAGTACCTAATTTCTCACGCCTTCTATTCTGTTGGTCAGCGGTGGCGAAAATGCCATCGTGCGCCGAGCCACTGTGTAAGCTGCAACGTGCATAGCACCTATGGAGGGAGGCGGACACCCGAAGGGGAAGTGAAGCAACTGTCTGACTTATTAACGGTTTTTCATTTTCCTTACGTCAAGCACTTAAATATAATTTTATACAGTACAAGGCTACAAACTAATGTTTAGTACGTGTAACGAAGAAAGAAATGAAAAATAAATGAACAATATCATAACCTAAAATTAACTGTCTTCAGAATGACTCTGCGACAGAGTTTCAAAATCAGGAATTATGTCACTTACTGCCAGTCGTAGTTGATCACGAAGGTATTTGTCTGTCAGTCGTGATCTAAATTTGGTTTTTACTATTTTCATTGTCGAAAATAATTTTTCACAAACGTAAGTTGTAGCGAACATGGCTTCAACAGAGCAAGCGAAAGAACGAAGCTTCAAATATTTTTATTTTTGGCAAAGATTTGAAAAGTTCAACATTTGTCAAGTCCTTACATCTAGCTTTCATTTAACATCACATTGTTAATCTGTGAGTTTAAATTGAAGAGCTAACCGCATTATTCGTACATCTGCTGAAAAAGAATCGACATACAGAGATGATGATGATGATGATGATGATAATAATAATAATAATAATAATAATAATAATAATAATAATAACAACACTTAATCTTTTAATGTTTCATCAGTAACATGTAGTATAATGCAGTTTTATGTTATACAACCGTTTTCTTCGTAATACTTGTGAACAAATCACACATTTAATATTCTCATCATATTGTCAGAAAAAAAATGCGTCCTCCCATCCTACTTGAAACTTTCGTTTTTATAAAGGTACATGGTTTCGAGAGAGACATTGGGACGATACGCCACTCGCAGGTCAGAGACAAATACAAATAGAACGGAGTTTGACTCCAGTGAGTAAGAGGGTGGGGGTTGTAGGTAGGAAGCGAGGGAAATGCACTGCGAGCCACAATGTGATCGTGAGTCGCATTTTCGCCACGGCTGCTGTAGGTGAATTCATGACATTCAACAACACTTCATGAAATTGATACTAAAACTTTCTGTTGTACTAGTAGACTATATTGTAAATCTCGTCTGTAGACTATATATATGTCATCTAGACTGTGACTATAAATTAAGACTTTATAATAGTATTAAGTTTTTGACTTGTTCCATATTCTAGCTGTACGCAATGTATGAATACCATGGAATGTTAATAAATACAATACAATACAATATCACTTTGAAAATCGTATTATGTTTCTTTCACGTGTTAAATTTTATGCTTCCACATATGCAGAACACATCATAAATGCTAACCACACATACAGAGACATCAACACAGACATAGAAATTCTACACATCCAACCAAGAAGCCAGAAACTAAACACACTAGAACAATACGAAATATACAGACAAACGAAAACACATCCAAATGAAATTCTGAACACACAACTCAATTTCAGAACACACATACTCTTTGACTCCACATTACACTACACAAACACACCCCCACAGGAAACAAAACAAAAGGCGCCAAGACCAGCAAGAACCAGTTGTGATGATGGCCAATAGCAGGTCGAAACATGTAACAGGGTAACATAAAATGTAACACTTGAAAGAAACATAATACGATTTCCAAAAAAGCAAAAGATCTGCTCTGAATATACAGTGTGTTAATTAAGTATGGAATATTGCTAATAAATCTTTGTGTAGCATATTAATTTTATGAAAAAATGCCAAAAACAAAAGTTGTAGGAGATATCTAACTAAAACGTATGGCTGTGGTCTCACAAAAGTACTGATTTATGTACAGAGTGTGGCGAAATGTTAATAATTTTTAAAATTAACACCCTATATTAAATTTTACATATTTGAAATCTCCATTAAATTTTACATACAAATAGAAGTTTGACTCAGCATAAATGATGAATACTCTCTTGTATATGTTATAGTTCTTTCAAATGCTTTGATAATTATAACACAAAATAAATGTGTGTATTCATATGGGGTAGGCCATGAAACAAACAAAACAATAACACAACTGTTTCAGAGAATGTTTAAAACTATAACAAATGTTCAAAATGAGAACCATTCACGGCCAAACAATGCCTCAGTCTATCACGAAACCAGTCCATTGACTTTCTCCCAGTTTCAGGAGTGATCAGTTCCATATCATTACTAATCCTTAATTTAACATCTTCAATACTGTTAGCCTATGTTTATCACGATACACCCTGAACTTTAAGTAACCCCACAGGAAGAAATCCAATGGGTTGAGGTCAGGTGATCTAGCTGGCTATTCAATGTGTCCTCTTGCTCCAATCCATCTACCAGGGAACATTTGATTGAGAAAATCCATTACTCTGCTACCATTATGTGGAGGTGCACCATCTTGTTGAAATCAGATGTTACCTTGACACACACCAGGAAACAACTGTATGTGACATGTCAGGAGTCATTGTTGATTTATGTCATTGTTTTGTTTGTTTCATGCCCCAATCCATTATGAATACACGCATTTATTTTGTGTTACTTATCAAGGCAATTTTTTTTAGACCGGCCAGAGGCCGTTTACTAAAGTTATCTTTGTTTTCTGTTTACCATTTGTTTCCTTTGTTTTACTTATACTAATACAAACACAACACCCATGCCCGAGGCGGTACTCGAACCCACAAACTTTCGGCCAAAGCGATAGAGACATGCCGTGCCCCTACCGTTTGAGCCATCCGGGCCGGCAAGCATTTGAAAGAATCATAATTTTAAACAGTTGTGTCATTGTTTTGTCTGTTTCATTCATTCACTCATTCATTCATTCACTCATTCATTCATGCATTCATTCATTCATGTATTCATTCATTCATGCATTCATTCATTCACTCATTCATTCATTCACTCACTCATTCACTCATTCATTCAATCATGCATTTATTTATTTATTTATTTATTCTGGTAGAGTTAAGGCCATGAGGCCTTCTCTTCCACACTACCAGAAGTGAAATACTTTTTTATGTTAAGAGGGCTGACGACTGGTGAAATTTAGGTCACTTTAAGTCAAAATTCCCATTTTTCGTTCTTTGCAAAAAAACTAATTAGCAATTTCTTATTTATATGTTGAGCAAGTTTCGTTGCTCTGCGACGCTCCATAGCATAAAAATTACGCAATATAAAAATGGGCGCATCCTTGAACTTTAATTCCATGCAAATTTTACAAACACTTTTTTTTCACCACGTATCGTCAGACTCGAAGTCTAAAGGCTCCTAAAATTTTGATGCTAGGAACATGAAATTTTTACTGCATGTTATATACACTGTGGTTAACAAATATCACATGAATTTTATGACTAAATGAATAGTTTTTAAAATAAAACATGAAATAGGTATTTATAGTAACAATGTAAAATTTCTGTTTTTAGGTATGCAGTGGTTATAAAAATATTTTCCCACCTCTTCTAGTAAAGATATAGGAAAACTAACGCTTGATGTTTTCCTAAATATGCCACTCGTTTTGCAATGAAATTTCAAACATTTTACTAAAAACTTAAGCGACATATTTCATTTTCAAGTTGCAAATTTGTAACAGTATTTTTGTTAATAACTCAAAAAGTTATTCCTTACCATATATTAACCTTCGCCACATCATTATCTATTACACCATGATTATGGGTACAAACAATCTAGGACATAGCTTGAAAAATGTAGAAAATAGAAATTTCACTCCCTTAAGGTTAGATAATAATATTTCAAAGTTACGTATAGTAATTCGAGCATATTTTAACTAATTCTCAAAAAAGTTCAAACAGTTTACACTATTATTATTATTATTATTATTATTATTATTATTATTATTATTACTTACTGGCTTTTAAGAAACCCGGAGGTTCATTGCCGCCCACACATAAGCCCGCCACTGGTCCCTATCCTGAGCAAGATTAATCTAGTCTCTACATCATATCCCACCTCCCTCAAATCCATTATAATATTATCTTCCCATCTACGTCTCGGCCTCCCCAAAGGTCTTTTTCCCTCCGGCCTCCCAACTAACACTCTATATGCATTTCTGGATTCGCCCATAAGTGCTACATGCCCTGCCCATCTCAAACGTCTGGATTTAATGTTCCTAATTATGTCAGGTGAAGAATACAATGCGTGCAGTTCTGTGTTGTGTAACTTTCTCCATTCTCCTGTAACTTCATCCCTCTTACCCCCAAATATTTTCCTAAGCACCTTATTCTCAAACACCTTTAATCTCTATTCCTCTCTCAAAATGAGAGTTCAAGTTTCACAACCATACAGAACAACCGGTAATATAACTGTTTTATAAATTCTAACTTTCAGATTTTTTTGACAGCAGACTGGATGATAAAAGCTTCTCAACCGAATAATAACAGGCATTTCCCATATTTATTCTGTGTTTAATTTCCTCCCGAGTATCATTTATATTTGTTACTGTTGCTCCCAAGTATTTTAATTTTTCCACCTCTTCAAAGGATAAATTTCCAATTTTTATATTTCCATTTCGTATAATATTCTCGTCATGAGACATAATCATATACTTTGTCTTTTCGGGATTTACTTCCAAACCTATCTCTTTACTTGCTTCCAGTAAAGTTCCCGTGTTTTTCCTAATCTTTTGTGGATTTTCTCCTAACATATTCACGTCATCCGCATAGACAAGCAGCTGATGTAACCCGTTCAATTCCAAACCCTCTCTGTTATCCTGGACTTTCCTAATGGCATACTCTAGAGCAAAGTTAAAAAGTAAAGGTGATAGTGCATCTCCTTGCTTTAGCCCACAGTGAATTGGAAACGCATCTGACAGAAACTGACCTATACGAACTCTGCTGTACGTTTCACTGAGACACATTTTAAATAATCTAACTAGTTTCTTGGGAATACCAAATTCAATAAGGATATCATATAAAATTTCTCTCTTAACCGATTATTATTATTATTATTATTATTATTATTATTATTATTATTATTATTATTATTATTATTAGATCAAAAATTCACAGTAAAGTATAATTGAAGAAGAATTTGATGTCTTAATCTGAGGTTAATTTTTTTTATACAACTGACTCTTAATGAACTTCGAAATTCCCTTTTGTAAATATATCAGTAATAGAAGTGATATCAGTAGTGACAGTAGCAGAATTAATAGCAGCATCATTATATATAGTAGTATATTTAACAATTATTGATCCTAAAATGTAATGCAACGCAGAAACTTATGATGGGTGACAAATGAATCACTAATATTATCTTCAAGCCTCAAACTGCTATCCACAGTAATCCAGCCTACACGCTACAGATCTCCCGGCTAACAAAGTGCCTGATACGTCAGCCCTATGCAGTAATGTGATAAATGTTACTTCATTTTTAGAGCCCGGGCTTCTTAACTCTATGCGCCGCTCGCTGACGGTTTTGTCACGTCTTTTGTTTCAAGGGGCTCCGGATATCGCGCTAATTGCATCCAGAGCTAATATGAATCAATAACTCGTCATCAATGAACGTCAGAGCCCCGCTGAAATCGCTTCCAGCCCGCTAATCTCCAGCAAACTGCAAAAATCCGCATGTGAACGAGGCTGTGTTGTCTTTGTGGATCTGATAAAGCATTTAACACTGCTGTGACGTCACTCTAGCAATCTAGTAAATTATTGCGTGTTATTTCCTTACCCTACATCACTTCCGGAGCCTTTATCTATGTACCGTATGTCTACAGGGTGTCAATATTGTAACCAGCATGAATTATAATTTATGTTTAACTGAAGCTAAGTAAATGACTAGAGATACGTTTTGATGTAAGTTCTGTAATAGTAATATGCGTTACAAGAGCGGTATGCTGAAGTTTTCATGTTGGAGGAAAAGATTAAAAAAGCTCAACTACGTTTCGCTTTTTTAATTTCCGAGAATTGAAAGAAAACATACCGCTCGTGTATCGTACATTATTTTGTGCGAAGATCGTTTATTACATACCTGAAAGAGGAATTTCTGATTAGTTGCAATGAAATCTCCATCTTGGTTTCTGTTCAATGACGGCAAATTTGCAAAACAAAAATATCTATGCAAATCTAATCTTTCAGGTAAGGCTCCCTGTAAAGCAGATTTGAATAATTTCAAGGGAAAAATTGTTCTGGGGCCGGGTATCGATCCCGGGACCTCTGGTTGAATGTACCAGCGCTCTGCCACTGAGCTAGCCGGGAACTCCACCCGACAGTACGTTAACAGAAAACCACAATTCCAAGTCACACAGAGATTGTGTGCACTCGTTGTGGGTCTCTGGCGTTTCGTCAGTCAACGCGAGTTGTGTGGATATAAAGGGAGAAGTTGAGACGGTGTCGGGTGGAGTTCCCGGGTAGCTCAGTGGCAGAGCGCTGGTACGTTCAACCAGAGGTCCCGGATCGATACCCGGCCTCGGAACAATTTTTTTCTCTTGAAATTATTAAAAAATATCTATCTTCATCATTGTTCCATTAAAATGTTTTCTGTGTTTGCTGTACTCCAGCAGGCCGTGATATACGTCTGTCTTTTTCCCCCCCAATCTATAAATGCGAACTTAAAACAAACGGCTTCCTTAATGTTACTTGCAACACGAATGTAGTAACTTTAGTGGAATTGTAGAGTTTACTTAATTTTTGCAAATATTTAAAAACAATAATTAACAGTTCAATTTAGGTGAAATTACAGTGGTAAGTTTCCAATTTATAATTATTACTATATTGAACGTTTCTAAAAATAATATGTTAAAAGCCTAAAGCAGTAAAACCAATATGTCACTTAAGCGGTAAGAAGAGGGAAATTGTTGTGTGTGTTAGGTTGGGAATACTGAATGTGGAATTTTAGACTTACCGCGGATTGGTTTTGTGCGGAAACCAAGCAAATACGCACGATCTCGCACAAAATAAATTTAAAAACATGTAAACTATATTTAGTACTAACTGATATTTGTAGTAAATTATGTTGCAACATCGCGAAACATTCGTTCGTAAAGCCAGTTGATTTTCAATTGTTTCGCCAATGAGAAAGTACACATAATTATCATGGCCTCCTGAATATGTGTCTCAATACGTGTGTGAAGGATCATGAACATTGGGTTCAGAACGTGATTTAGTTTTGTTTTTGTAACCGATGACGTAACCTTTGTCCATTACAATTTTTTTTTATTTAACCGAAATCTCATTTGTTATCGAGTTCAGTGAACGGATTTCCTCGCTCGTGAAAAACACGAGAGGCACGGCGAAAGTCAATATCATCATGAGATATGAGAATATTCGGAAATGTCGTAATAAATATATTAATGTGTAATTTAATTTAACCTAGACAAATATTAAAAGTATACAGGCTCTAAATATTCGTACTACCACCTCAGAAAACTATATACGATATCTTCTGAATAACCCTGTATATATAATAAAATCGTTTAAATTCTCACACTTCTATAAAAATCAAATCAAATAACATTTCAAATATGTTTTAATAGCGACGGTTTAATGTTGGACATGGATCATTATAGTCACTGCCAGAAGTCAAAAGGAGGATAGCAATCGTATAGGAAAACTTTTAATATAAAAAGGAGCATCTTCTGCGGACCTCTGGAGAAAGAACTAAGCAAGAGACTAGTGAAGTGCTTTCAATGGAATGTGGCTTGAATGGGGCAGAAACATGGACATTCCGACGAAGTGAAGAGAAACGAATAGAAGCATTTGAAATGTGGATATGGAGAAAGATGGGGCTTGTGAAGTGGACAGACAGAATAAGAAATGAAGCTGTGTTGGAAAGAGTGGATGTAGAAAGAATGATGCTGGAACTGATCAGAAAGAGGAAAATGAATTGATTGGGTCACTGATTGAGAAGAAACTCTCTACTGAAGGATGCAATGGAAGGAATGGTGAACGGGAGAAGAGTTCGGGACAGAAGAAGATATCAGATGATAGACGACATTAAGATATACTAGTGGCTTGTGCAGCAAATGCTGCTGCAAACTAAGTTCGTTAGACGTTCAAATAAAAATTTTTCAGATTTATTTTCAATGAAGACTACTTGTCTTTTTGATAGTTATTTGCTTCCATAATAATGAAACATACTCCCTCTCAATGGATTTTTTTAGGCCAAATACTTTTTCTTGAACCTATCCAACTTCAGTTTTTGAGTTTCAACGCGAAAACGCAAGTATCAATGTCAGGACGATAGCAGTAGCTATTTCAGGTCATTGTGGATTGTAGGCAAAAGTTAAAAAAATGTCAGGTTTGCTAAGCTTTCGAACAATAGCATTTTCGTATAGCTGCTGCATGTAGAACTTGAAATGTAGATCGTAAAATCATTTTATCCTACTAAGAGATCTTGCTGAAATGATCTGGAGACTACAAAATTTTCCAGGCCTCTTATTTTATCAGTAAGTAATACCTTTTTATCTTTCCTTAGGAACTGTAATTTTTGTGCTCTCTCGAGCCAATACTGAAGACAATGACACATATCAATATCTACACTACACCGCCATTAAGTATATGAAAAAGACCCAACCCCACTGGTTTAGTAAGTATAAAAATATTTGATTTTTAATAACAATATTAATAGCTTACTTAAGTTTTGTAGTTATATATAGCAGCCACTCAGTAAATTATAGAAATGAAGATCTAAATTAAGATATTCTCTACGTATACTTACATAACCACAAAACGTTTCACTTTCATGTCATCAATATTATGTGCAATGAATGAAAAATAGACGCATTATGATATTAACGATAATAATATTTAATTTGTAATGGTAATAATGTCATCAAACCACCTCAAGTTTCGTAGATTTGAATATCCAATACACAGCTGTACTCAGAAAATTATACACTGCAGAATCAGTTTTTAATAACAAATTGAATTGAGCTCTCAATGTCGGCAATCCTGCAGGTCATGGCCTTCGTGTAATAGCCTATTGTTTATTGTAGTGTGTGTTTTGTTCTGAAATTCAATCAAGTCGGCCGTGATTCGATAAAATTAGTTCTCAAAACTGACAACAGATGGATATTGGAAAATAGGAAAATTATGTAGGAAAATTGACATTTCACTGAAAACTACTACTTTTCCGAAAAACTTTGGATGCCAGGCATGAAAATGAGGGGTCACTCATTAAAATCCGTTTAGCCGTTTTCCCGTAATTTCCATTACCAGTTCAAATTATATACATAGATGGATCATATGCGGAGACAAAGAGGATGGCAGAAAATAGGAAAGACTGGAGAAAGCTGGGTTTGCAGTGAAAGACCTACCGTTGGGCAGAACACTATGAATGAATGAATGGTTTTGCTTAACGTATTTAATTGTAGTGTACGAATTTCATAGATGCAATAAAGGAGATTGGCGAAAGCAGTTCAGAATTATTCTCGAACACGCGCCAGACGTAGCGGAAGGAGCGAATAGTTAGGAAGGAAAGAGTTTCCCCGAGATAGTCTGACATAAATTTAATGTAACCTAGCGTTCTTCTTCTGCTACAAATATTGAGAAAAATAGCAAATAAATTAGTGAATTTTAATATTTTTTCATTAAATTTGTATCATTAAAATCATAATATCAAATATAGTTTTTATTTTATTTTATAAAACAATGCGGCAAAGTAGTCTTGGAGAGCTCTGAGTTTCAATTCTAACATCAGGTAGGCATTGATAACTCTTCAATGTACTAGTATACATAGTTATGTATAATACAAGTGTCATATATGTCATATTATTTTAAGTGTATTGGTGCTTACGAAAATTGCAACAAACTGGTATTTTTTAAACTGATGAGATGACGACTACATTAACAAAGAGAGGCTGTATTTAATAGGTTTAAAAAAAGGGTATTTGTTTACCATTGCACTATAATTTTACCAAAATAGAAATATATGTGAGTTTATTTTTCACAAAAAGGGTCGGTTAAGATTAAAAAGATAATAAAATAATAATAATAATAATAATAATAATAATAATAATAATAATAATAATAATATTTAAAAAATAATAACAGAGGATACCGTTAATTTACAAATTATGATAAAACTGACCAAAAAATGTATTAGTTGTGATATTTGTAATACAACGTAAATAATATTGAAAAAAAAAAGATCTTGTAGCATAATATATATTAAAAAAAATTGTCATTTTATATCTAACAAAGCTATGGAATAATTTATTTCACACTCTACTGTAAATTTTAGCCTTTCGTGTAATTTATTAAACAAGTGTACAATTGTATTATCTATTGATTTATTTTCATAAATTATAAGTGTGTCATCTACAAATCAATGAAAGTCTTTTATGTTATGGTTATTTAGGATATCACTGATAGTATTATCTTCTATGTTTTGTAGGAAGATATCGGTTTGAATTCCAGATAATGGATTACCCAGTGCTAGGCCAACATTCTGTTTATATAATTTTTGAGCGAAGTGAAGCAATTTTGTGAAGTAACAGTATTTATTAGATTTAATTTTTGTTGGAATTTATTCAATGGTATTTTAAGGTTAATTAATTTTGCTTCGATAATATTTATAGTTTCTTGAAGTGTGATATTTGTATATAAGTTTTCTATGTCAAGGGACATCAGTTCTGAATTTGGGTTAATACTCAGTTTGACTAGATTATCTATTATAAGTCTCGTTTTTTTATTGTATATTGATTTTGTAATTGTAAAGTTTGTTTTAACCATTTGTTAAGAGAAAATAAAAAAAAGCTAAAAAAATGAGGTCACAGATCGAGTGAAGCAACCCTACGAACAAAATAATATCATTTTTAACATGTGCGAAGTGGACTATTTTTTAGAGAGCCGTTCGTCGGTGACAATTTTTCCAACTTCTCTACTGCTGTATTCCTCCTCATTGTAATAGTGAAACTTTATTTTGAAACATGCGGCTGTATAGCTCAGTGATAGAGAATTAGAGTGGAGATCTGGGTACCCATTACATTTTTACAATTAAATGTTTATTTCTTAATTGTTTCATATAGTTACAAATAAAGTAGTTGTTGAAGCAATTTATTTTATTTATTTCTTGTAGGTACATTTCTCAACCCAAAACAACCATTTTCAAAAGCAGATCTGGTATTGTTTGAACTGCTTTATTGATCAGTTGCCTTGTGACATCTAGTTGAAAACAATTGCCAATCGGAGCAAATAGTTGAAAGTTTGTGTTAAAAATATTTTTATCCACGACTGGTATCTAAATTGATCTTTCTTTCACAGTCCTTAGCAACCTAAAGAATGATTTTATTCACAGTAGTGAATTATTATTATTTTTTAATCACGCTCTCCATGACAACGAACACATTTCTATAGCAAAACAAATAACTTTCGTTATTGAACTCATATCTTGTTGGTGTTGTAATTAATGATAATAAATCAGACATTAAAACTGTTCAGTATGGCGTACCCCAAGGTTCTGTTCTTGGACCAATTTTATTTTCTATCGTATTAACGATATAAATTATAATGTACACGCTACAGTAATACTATACCTTGATTATACTACTACTTTTTTAATCACAGGGATCTAAACATACCAGTAAATGAATCATCACTATATCAATCGGAAGTAAAAACATGATTTAATGTAAATGGTCTTGTTTTAAACGAAAGTAAAACTAAATAATTTATCTTTTCTTTAAATCTCGTAATGGAAATAGTTATTTTAATATATTGTGTATTGTAGTTGATTCGAAACTTACTTGAGAACACCATATTGAGTACATCTATGAAAAATTGTCTAAAATGTTTTTTTATTGAAAAGTTTGAAAGCTTTTTTTCCCTTTACATTATTTTAAGATGACATACTTCACATATTTTAATA
The DNA here is from genome assembly GCA_025594305.2 of Periplaneta americana. Taxonomy (NCBI): domain Eukaryota; kingdom Metazoa; phylum Arthropoda; class Insecta; order Blattodea; family Blattidae; genus Periplaneta; species Periplaneta americana. Next base: position 2,636,017 of record JAJSOF020000021.1, on the reverse strand, counting down.
GCATTACAACATATGAAATTTCACTTTGGGGAACAGTACCCATATTAACAAAGTATTTAAACTGCAGAAGAAACCTTAAAAAATCATCACAAATCTTTACATAGCTTGGATTATTATTATTATTATTATTATTATTATTATTACTATTATTATTATTATTATTATTATTATTATTTCGTAAAAATCTTTCAAAAGTATGGTACGAAGAATGACATTCACAATTGCCAAACTAGACTTAAAGATTTGTTTAATATACCTCATCGCTAATACTTGAGATAACTTTGAAATAATGGTTCGAAAAGCATTTAATACATTTCCCCGCCATTTCGCTTGTAAGAGCAAGACTGAATTTAAAAGAATTACATTTGGTTTGCTCATAGATAAGTATTTTTACGATATTAGTGAATCTTTTTAATACTAAGTGTGATAATTTGTAAATTTTAATGCAAATTTTAGTATATCTTTATTTGTATTTTTATGTTGGTATAAGTCTAAATAAATTTGTTTGCAATTACTAAATAGACAGAAAGAGATAAACAGAAATTAGCAACTATAAAATGCACACATTCATTCATTTATAACTTATTCACTAACAACACATTACAATGAAAAAGCCTACAATTTAAAATTACATTTAGATAGGCTACCAGTAATGGATAAAATAATGTATAGTACACGAGAGTAAACAGATTTTATGCGCCCGTGTAAATTATCACCCTAGGCTTCGCCTCGGGCTCTAAACGTTCCACTCCCGGATAGAATCTAATTTCACTCTATTATACTATAAATTCCCAGGCTATTTCATCATAATTAATATAATTTTCCTCGCAGTCCTCAAACATAAAAAATGTTATTCACAAATTGTATTTTTTTCTTCGCAGTACGAAAAAAAAATTGTACAACATATTATTACCTTAATAAACAATAAAAAAAAAACTATCAACTAAATTTCTATGCTTAAAACAAGCTTGAACGTAAAGGATAAGGTCGCTTTACGTAATAATTATAAACAAATGAAAGTAGCATTTGCTTGCTATCGGATTTCCGGAGGTACTAGCAACAATATTATCTTTTCCACTACCACTATGGCCACGGGCTGAGGAGCTTGCCTGTAGATTTGAAGTTGCGCTCTGGCGTGGGTTCGATTCCCACTTGGAATGATGTCAAGGTTAGTTTTTTCCCTACGTTTTCCTCAACCGTAAGGTGAATGTCAGGTAATCTATGGCGAATCCTCGGCCTCATCTCGCAAAATACCATCTCCCTATCACGAATCTAATCGACGGTAAATAATCTATTAGTTGATACAGCTTCGTTAAATAATCAACTAAAAAGAAAGTATCACTACTCATTGTATTAAATAATTAAATCAAATTTAACAACAGAATTGCGAATGTATATTCTCACTTTATCTTGTTTCTAATTTGTTGCTATGGAAACCATTAAAATCACAAGCACTGCCTTCTGCAAACGTACCTTAATACGATGCTTACAATAATACTTTCCTGTGTTAAATTTCAACGTACCTTGTTTACATGTTTCGACGTATTTATGGGTCATCCTCAGAACTGGTCGTTGTTGGTCTTGGCGCCACTTGTTCTGTTTCCTGTGAGGGTGTGTTCCTGTGGTATAGTGTAGAGTCAAAGAGTGTATGTATTTTGAAATTGAGTTGTGTGTTGAGAATTTCGTTGGGGTGTGTTTTCGTGTGTCTGTATATTTCATATTGTTCTAGTGTGTATAGTTTCTGGCTTTTTGGCTGGATGTGCAGTATTTCCATGTCTGTGTTGATGTCTCTGTGGGTGTGGTTAGCATTTGTGATATGTTCTGCATATGTGGAAGTGTTTTGTAATTTTGTTATGGCTGTGATGTGTTCTTTGTAACGTGTTTGAAACGATCTGCCTGTCTGTCCTATGTAGAAGTTGTTGCAGGTGTTAAATTTGAGTTTGTATTCGCCTGTGTGGTTGTATTTGTTTGTTTGTGTGTTGAGATGTTTTTGTACAGTGTTATTTGTTCCGTATGCGATGTTGTAATTTAATTTCTTGAATGAGGTTGCAATCTTGTGTGTGTTTTTGTTTTCGTGTGTTAGTGTGATGTATTTTTTGTGTTCTTGTGTTTGTGTTGTATTCTTCTGTTTTTTGTGATTATGTTTTGTCTGACGTATTATGTTGTCTATTATGTTGGGGTTGTATCCGTTTTCTTGTGCTATGTATTTGATTGTGTTTAGCTCTTCGTTGTAATTCATTCATTCATTCATTTATTTTATTCCATAGATCTTACATGAGCAATGAAGCTTTAAGATGTGGACCATGTCAACATTTTACAATATTACAATTACAATTTTTACAAATTTTTATAGTTTTACAATTTAGTAATTTTCTACAATTTTTACAGTGTTGTACAATTTTTTTTTTTTTTTTTTTTTTTACATTTTGGCGAGATGTAGTGAGATGAAATGAGGACCGAGGATTCGCCAAAATATTACCCGGCATTTGCCTTTTCGGTGGGGGAAACCTCGGAAAAACCCAACCAGGTAATCAAATCAAAGGGGGTAATCAAATCTTGTTGGTTCATTGGTATGTCGAGTAGTCTGTGTACCAAGTGGCGCCAAGACCAACAACGACCAGTTCTGAAGATGACCTATAAATAGGTCACAACATTTGAACGAGATATGTTGAAATTTAACACAGGAAAGTCTTATCATAGATATTCCGAAGTTTACTTTTCATAACTAACTAAAATTTGTACATTTTAAGAATGTTGTGTTCTATATTCGAATGGTGATGAATAAAAATGTGACTAGTGACTGAACGAGATTTTTATTCAGCCATTCTTTATATAACAAAATTGCCATTTCGCACACTGCAATATTTTTAACACACTTGCCCATCTACTTTTAGGAATGCCCCTTTAGAAAGGAAGTTTTTCTAAATAAATATAGCATTTTATCGCCACTTACGTAAACTTGTTTATGTAATTCTCCAGAAGTGTTGGATATAAAATAATCCTAAAATTATCATTGAAATTTCATTTTTATTACCACTCCACGATATGGGAAGTTTAAAATTTTGAACCATAAAATTGTGGTACATATTAACAGAATAAAATGGCGTGTACTTTTTATACAGTGTCATCAGATAAAAATATCCAACGTTTCGGGGTTTGTCACGGGTTGAAAGCTGTTGGTAAGGGATCTAATAGATCCTCCCTCTTTTCAAGTCGTCCATGCTGACGAAATTCACACTTATCTCCCAAACGTTAACACATTCCTACCCCTGTGATAAGGGTGTAAAGAAAAGTAAGAGCTTCGCAGAACTGTGGAAGTTTAGTTGAAACGAAAAACAACATTATTTTTACGCGTAACTTCTCTTCTCAAATTTTTCGAAAACCTGCAATATACGATGACGTTCTTTATGTTATTAAGAATGTAACAATCATAATTCAGTTGTGGATTTACGTCCCAATGCTCGGTCTGGGATACGCAGCAATGCTACAAAATGTAACTGCATGCATTTTTAATTTCTAATTACATAGTAAATAAAGACCATGTCCAGCCATACTGAATTAAAAAAAAAACAACTTTTCACGAGAATATACGCATCCTCAGCATCTCTGACATCGAAGAACTGCTCTTAAGTGTTATATTTATATCTGCACAGAGATTTGTTTACTTAAGCTATTTATTGACTTAGGCTATTTATAGACTTATTTTTTATTTAATATTTCCTTGCTTATTAGCAATTTTTTTATTAATTTATTTCTTATTTATTTACTAATTTATTTAATTACTGTATATATTTATGTATTTATTTATTTATTCATTTCTTTATTTATTTGTTTAATTATTTACTGATATATTTTCGGATTCATTTATTTATTATTTAATTAGTTGTTTACTTATACAGTTATCTACTGTACGTATTTATTTACCTATTTATTTATTTATTTATTTAATTTATTTATTTGCTTACTTATATATATTTATTTTTTATTTATTTATTTATTCAATTATACATTTATTTTTCACTTATTTGCTTGTTTAATTATTTACTGATATATTTACGGATTTATTTATTTATTTTTAATTAGTTAATAACTTAAGTATTTACGGACTGGAAGGTCCGGGGTTCAATCCCAGGTGGTGACAGGATTTTTTCTCGTTGCCAAACTTTCAGAACGGCCCCGAGGTTCACTCAGCCTCCTATAAAATTGAGTACCGGGTCTTTCCCGGGGGTAAAAGGCGGTCAGAGCGTGGTGCCGACCACACCACCTCATTCTAGTGCCGAGGTCATGGAAAGCATGGGGCTCTACCTCCATGCCCCCAAGTGCCTTCATGGCATGTTACGGGGATACCTTTTACCTTTTACCTTTACCTTAAGTATTTATGTACGTATTTCATTTCACTTTTTCATTCATTTATTATATTCCATAGATCGTACATGAGCAATGAAGCTTTAAGATGTGGAACAAGTCAAAACTTTACAATATTACAATTACATTTTTACAGATTTTTAGAATTTTTGCAATATTTTACAATTTTTACAGTTTTTACAATTTATTTATTTATCTATTTATTTATTTTCTATTTATTTATTTATTTTATTTGTGTCTATATTATTCTCTTTTTATTTCTTTATATATTTTTTATAAATTAATTTACCTATTCTTTATTATCTGCTTTATATATTTTAGCTCAGTTGGTAGAGCAAATAGCTACGAACTGGAAAGTCTGGGGTTTGATCCCGGGTGGTGACGAGACTTCCTCGTTGCCAAATTTCCAGAACGGCCCCGACGTTCGCTCAGCCTTTCACCAAAGTGAGTACCGGGTATTTCCCTGGGGTAAAGACGGTTGTAGCGTGGTGCCAACCACACCACCTCATTCTACGCCGAGGTCATGGAAGCATGGTACTTTACCTCCATGACCCCAAGTGTCTTCGTGGCATGTGAAGAGGCTACATTTACCGTTACCTTTAACTTTATCTATATTATATATTTTTTATCTTATATCTTTGTATTTGTATAATATAAATATGATTTATATTGTCATACACATTTAATGTAATATGTGTATTTTATGTCATAATTATGTATATATTTTATGTAACTATTTCTACAGGGCTGTAATATGTATGATTTAATTACAGCCCTAATATACCTTCGGGTAAAATAGGGTTCTATAAACTTGGAAATTCCATAACATAATAATATTTAATTAATTAATTGTTCGAATGATTTCGTTCTAACAACGTATTTACTTAAAACACGACGCACGCAGAATGTACAAAATTACTGACTAGAAAGTAATGTGCATATTTTAAAACAGCCTATAACAAAATTCCTAATTACTCAATAGGCGTTTTCTTTTCATGATAAAATTCTAGCATAAAAAGAATGGTGAACTGCCAGCATGAATCAGCCGGTAGCGCGTGTTTCTGCTGAACAGGGTTTGTGTTTGGGCGTGAACTCGATTCCCGCTTGGGCTGATTACCTGGTTGATTTTTTCTAAAGTTTTTCCAACTGTAAGGCGAATGTCCGGTAATCTATGACGAATCCTCCGCCTTGTCTCGGCAAATACCATTTCGCTATCACCAATTCATCGACGCTAAATAACCTAGTAGTTGATACAGCGTCGTTAAATAAACAAGTAAAAGAATAACAGGGGATTAAAAGTAGGCTATCCCTATATTTGTATATAACGTTTATGTTCGATGTTGGGTGTAATATTGTAATATGTCGAATTTAAAGAAATATGCTTAAAACGGACAAAAATTTGCAACATTATAAAAGAATTGAATTGAATGATGTATGTACATGAAATATAATAATTTTAGTACTAGTCTGTCTGTGTACAGCGATTTCTACTAAACTACTGGACGGATTTTGTTCATATTCAGTATCTACGAGTCAATTTATTAGGGAATGATGTACATTAAATATAATAATTTTAGTACTAGTCTGTGTGTGTACAGCGATTTCTACTAAACTATTGGACGGATTTTGTTCATATTCAGTATCTACGAGTCAATGTATTAGGGAATGATGTACATGAAATATAATAATTTTAGTACTAGTCTGTCTGTGTACAGGGATTTCTACTAAACTATTGGACGGATTTTGTTCATATTCAGTATCTACGAGTCAATTTATCAGGGAATGATGTACATTAAATATAATAATTTTAGTACTAGTCTGTGTGTGTACAGCGATTTCTACTAAACTATTGGACGGATTTTGTTCATATTCAGTATCTACGAGTCAATTTATCAGGGAATGATGTACATGAAATATAATAATTTTAGTACTAGTCTGTCTGTGTACAGCGATTTCTACTAAACTATTGGACGGATTTTGTTCATATTCAGTATCTACGAGTCAATTTATCAGGGAATGATGTACATGAAATATAATAATTTTAGTACTAGTCTGTCTGTGTACAGCGATTTCTACTAAACTATTGGACGGATTTTGTTCATATTCAGTATCTACGAGTCAATTTATCAGGGAATGATGTACATGAAATATAATAATTTTAGTACTAGTCTGTCTGTGTACAGCGATTTCTACTAAACTATTGGACGGATTTTGTTCATATTCAGTATCTACGAGTCAATTTATCAGGGAATGATGTACATGAAATATAATAATTTTAGTACTAGTCTGTCTGTGTACAGCGATTTCTACTAAACTATTGGACGGATTTTGTTCATATTCAGTATCTACGAGTCAATTTATCAGGGAATGATGTACATGAAATATAATAATTTTAGTACTAGTCTGTCTGTGTACAGCGATTTCTACTAAACTATTGGACGGATTTTGTTCATATTCAGTGTCTACGAGTCAATTTATCAGGGAATGATGTACATGAAATATAATAATTTTAGTACTAGTCTGTCTGTGTACAGCGATTTCTACTAAACTATTGGACGGATTTTGTTCATATTCAGTATCTACGAGTCAATTTATCAGGGAATGATGTACATTAAATATAATAATTTTAGTACTAGTCTGTGTGTGTACAGCGATTTCTACTAAACTATTGGACGGATTTTGTTCATATTCAGTATCTACGAGTCAATGTATTAGGGAATGATGTACATGAAATATAATAATTTTAGTACTAGTCTGTCTGTGTACAGCGATTTCTACTAAACTATTGGACGGATTTTGTTCATATTCAGTATCTACGAGTCAATTTATTAGGGAATGATGTCCATGAAATACAATAATTTTAGTACTAATCTGTATAAAGTTTTTTTCGTAGCCAATATCCACGAGTCAATCTGTAGAATATTGACATAAAATTTACAGAGCTTTACTGTGAACAGAATAAAATGGATATTCTTTAAAAAAACCTTGATTTATTTACAACTTAATTTACACCTTATTTTGAGTAAGCGTGTTTTTCGATCTCTTTTAGATAGTGACAAAACTAAATTCGATTTCTTCAATGAACGTTTTGTCGATGTTGAATTTTTAGCATCTGTGCTTTTTATTGTATTTTTTACACATATTTCATCCTTGTTCACAGAATAATACAATAGTGTATATATGATACGTACACTCCTGTCGTGATTTATGTAAATCGGGCTAATGTACTGTCCAGTAAACTTTAAATAATGATTCTGCAACTCGTAATGCAGTTTGCGGAGAAATCATGTACGAGTGACGTATATCACAGCATATCATTTTATGGTAAAAAATAATTGAATTGTTACAATTTAAAAATGGAGATCATCTTTTTCTACACATAATCCATGATGTTTCAGATCTTACGAAACTACCAGAACGATCTTTTGTGTATTTTCAGTGCAAAGATTTTCGTGTGCGGATTTGACGAAGTGTACAAGATTTACAACTGTATTGCTTAGAACAGATTTACAAATTTTTCACCGAAAATAGTGTTTTAACTCTCTAATAACGGATACATTTTTGTTATGTGTCTCTTTCAATTCGTGTGTACACCTTTTTCGTAGAAATTATTAGATTAACTTTTTAAATTTATCCTTCATGTTTAGAATTCACCTCACTTGGTACAAATAGAATGAAAAAGTATTATTAAAAATAGCGGGAAAATAATGGAAAAAATGTAATACGAATATCATAATTTTTAATTGCATAGACTGTACTTTCAATAACATTTGTTCCAAATGCGATTGTAAGTCTAATGTAATTTGAGTGTTAATATCTATTTTATCTACTTTTTTAGTGTCTCTTGCAATTTTTATTTAATTTGTGTTTTTTTTTTTATATTCCATCTTGCTTTCTGATGACACACGGATTTCAGAGACAGTATCAATTGTACTGCGAAACTTTATTTAGAACTTTTATGGAAATATAAGTTTTCATAATCCGTCATGCTGTTTTTGTCTATCTGAGAATGTCGCCTTTATATCTGTGTACAGATACTTTTATAAACTGTTGGTAGGATCTTTTGCGTTCGAGAGTAGTTTAAAAGAAATATAACAATTTTAGTATAACAATAATAGTATGTCTATTGTTAATCAAAAATCCAATGTAATCCGAACATAATAAGACTTACTTTGATCAATTTTTGTGTTTAATGGAATGAACCGACAAATGAAAGTGTACGTTTGTGTTAGACGGAGATTTTTTCAGCAAAAGAAATGATCATATGAGAATTGCATTCACTTTCCTTCGTAATTTCATTATAACACAACACCATGTTGCTAGGTAACCACACAATGACGAAAGACTTCCTCTTTCTTAATGAATTAGTAGCGATTACTGGTTGAAAGCCTGCTAATTGTATGTGAGTAAACCTTCGCAGAAACAATTTTAATTAGTACCTATTCTAAAGATGTGAATGACAGTGTTGCCACATTTAAGAACGAAGTAATAGGATTCCAATCTCATTGTAAATCGATAATAACTTTTATGTCATATTTAATATCTGATTATCTTAAATAAGATATTTATATAAAATATTAAATAATTAAAATATGTATATAGTCATTTATGTAAATTTGTGGCAGGTAATTATAAACAAGGAAGAGTTACATTATTAACGGATACCAGTTGAAAACCCCCGGTTGTTACTCGTGAGTGAATTTTACCTGAAGGAATTATTTTTATAAGTATGACAGTATTGCTCAATTTGAATATAATTGAACATGCTTCCAATCGTGTTATGAACCTGCAATATCTTTTGATATTCATATCTCATTTTATTTCTGATTATCTTAAATATAAAAACGACATTAGAAATAATTAATTTAAAATTTGCATAGAGGCATTTGTGTGAATTTGTTTCGAGTAATAAATTGTTACTTATGGAACATATTCTCTTTCTCAAAGGATTAACGGTACTAGTTGAAAATACGTGAGTGAATTTCCCCAGAAGTAATTGTTTTTACAGGGATGGCAGTATTGTTGAATTTGAGGACATTGTGATAAGCTTTGAATTGAATTATAAATCAGCAATATTTTTTTTGATATTTTATCATTTTACAGAGTTTTATAAATACGAAATTATTAAAAATTATGAAGATTTTGGAGTAACTATTTTGTGTGGATATAATGGCAAACGTCTATTTTCATTGTAAATTTTTTTAATGAATTCGAACATTTTATTTTGAGATTATTTAAAAATATATTTTTATATATTTCAGAAGATTTTCACTCTAGTTTAGTTTGTTTTATGGATGGAAGTATTGCTGAATTTGAGGACATTGTGATAAGCTTTGAATGAAATTATAAATCAGAAATATTTTTTTATATTTCATAATTTTACAGAGTTTTATAAATACGAAATTATTAAAAATTATGAAGATTTTGGAGCAGCTATTTTGTGTGGATATAATGGCAAACGTCTATTTTCACTGTAAATGTTTTAGTGAATTCAAACATTTTATTTTGGGATTATTTAAAAATATACTTTGTATACATTTCCGAAGATTTTTACTCTAGTTTAGTTTGTTTTATGGATGGAAGTATTGCTGAATTTGAGGACATTGTGATAAGCTTTGAATGGAAATATAAATCAGCAATATTTTTTTGATATTTTATCATTTTACAGAGTTTTATAAATACTAAATTATTAAAAATTATGAAGATATTCGTGTAGCTATTTTGTGTGGATATAATGGCAAACGTCTATTTTCATTGTAAATTTTTTAATGAATTCATACATTTTATTTTGGGATTATTCAACAATAAATTTTTTATGTATTTCAGAAGATTTTTACTCTAGTTAGTTTGTTTTATGGATGGTAGTATTGCTGAATTTGGGGACATTGTGATAAGCTTTGAATGGAATCATAAATCAGCAATATCTTTTTGATATTTTATCGTTTTAGAGAGTTTTATAAATATTAAATTATTAAAAATTATGAAGATATTCGTGTAGCTATTTTGTGTGGATATAATGGCAAACGTCTATTTTCAATGAAAATTTTATAATGAATTCAAACATTTTGTTTTGGAATTATTTAAAAATATATTTTGTATACATTTCAGAACATTTTTATTCAATTTTAGTTTGTTTTGAGTAATAGCTCAAGAAAATATTATTCGCGACATGAAGAAATATGATTCTGGGACATTTTAAACGTATATTTGTGAAATGTTATGTTCTCGTATATAAAGGAGAAAGTACAGTTAACCTTAAAGAATAATCCAGTGACGAATAAATTTTTGTATATACAAAATGTAATACAGATAAATTTACAAGCAGATAGAGCAAGAAATGAATGGAATACTCACAATGTACGTGAACTTAAGTTTCTATCCACACGCTAAGATATGTCAGGCTAGAGCACAAAACTGTCGAGTACCCAATCGTCACTTTCACATGTCGACATCACGGGGTATAAAGAGACATGATCACACAACCCCCAGTAAGCGAAAAGCGGTGTGGGGGCGCTCGACCCGGAGTAAATCCACAGCAGTTTCGGGGTGTTTTCAAAGGGGTTCGGGAAAGAGAGGAAAAGGTCAGTTTCAACACAGTTACTTCACTGAGAGGTCAGAGGTTCGAGTCCCGGCCCGTGGCGGGGGGTCCGGCATGTATCACATACACAATATGCAGCACTGATAAAAATGTGGGCGGTCTCGCGTCTCGGAATGCAGAAGCTCGACACTAGCGACGCCTGTCGGACGCCGACTGCAGCAATTTCCAGTTTTCCCGCACCCCGGGCGGCTGTGCCTCGGCCAACTCCGGGCAGCGTCGGGCTGGAACCCGGGCCTGGCCGGGACGGCCGTGATCGATATGCAGTCCTGGACCTGGAGGAGGCGGACGCCGCCGCCACCGCCGCCGCCGCCGCGATTAACCTCCTTGTTGTGTTTTTACTGTCCGCGGAGAAAGTGGAAGGAAAAAATCGATCATAACATTTATGTCTCACACCGGTCTATTTCTTAAGCCGGGACGGACTGCACAGAAAACAACTAAACCAATGACCAAATTACATTCCTTCTATATTATTATTCTATAATTTTACTTAAATTAATACTTTCCTACAAATTTCTTTTGTGCGAGATCGTACGTATTTGCTTGCTTTCCGCACAAAACCAATACGCGGTTAGTGTGAAATACCACATTCAGTATTCCCAACGTAACACACATAACAATTTCCCCTCTTCTTACCGCTTAAGCGCCATATTGATTTTACTGCTTTAGGCTTTTAACATATTATTTTTAGAGACGTTTAACATAGTAATAATTATAAAGTGGAAACTTACCACTGCAATTTCACCTAAATTGCAATGTTAATTATTGTTTTTAAATATTTGCAAAAGTTAAGTAAACTCTACAACACCACAAAAGTTACTGCATTCGTGATGCAAGTAACATTAAGGAAGCCGTGAAAAAATCAATAAGATTCCAGATGCCGATGTTATTACTGCAATATGTTATATAAATAATATTGTTAAAATATTAAAATGAAAAATAAATCATTACATAACCTTACCGTTTGTTTTAAGTTCGCATTTATAAACTGGGGGAAAAAAAAAGACAGACGTATATCACGGCCTGCTGGAATATAGTAAACACAGCAAACATTTTATAGCAACAATTTGAAGACAGATATTTTTGTTTTTAAAAGTTGCCGTCATTGAATAGAAACCAAGATGGAGATTTTATTGCAACTAATTATTTAATAATAAGAAGAAGCGCACAATGTGCATATAGTTAGTAACCTAATTACGATTCACAAAATTTTGTTAATGACACTGTTCTACGTTCGCACGTCGCTGCATGGTATCTGTCGCAAATGTCTCCACAGAGCTTACATACACAGTGATCATTTGGCAACTAATTATAAATTCGTCTTTCAGGTATGTAATAAACGACCTTCGCACAAAATAATGTACGATACACGTTGGGTATGTTTGTTTTCATGTTCTCGGAAATTAGAAAAGCTCAACTATGTTTCGCTTTTTCAATTCTTTCCTCGAACATGAAAACATCAACATACCGCTCTTGTAACGCATATTACTATTCTGTTATTTCATTCATTTCTATATATATAAAATTTGAACTGGTAATGGAAATTACGGGAAAACGGCTGAACGGATTTCAATAAATGACCCCTCATTTTGAAGCTCGGAACTCAAAGTTTTTCAGAAAAATAGTAGTTTTCAGTGAAATGTCAATTTTTCAACATTATTTTCCTATTTTCCAAAATCCATCTTTCGTCAGTTTTGAGAACTAGCTAATTGCATTTCAGAATAAAACAAAACACACACTACAGTAAACAATATTATACGAAGGCCATGATCTGCAAGAATGCCGACATATTTAGAGCTCAAATTAAATTGATTATTAAAAACTTAACTTATTAAAATAATTTACAGGTTCGATTCTTTGGTGTGTAATTTTCTGGGTACAGCTGTGTATTAGATATTAAAAACTACGAAACTTGAGGTGGTTTGATGACATTATTACCATTAGAAATGAAATATTATTGTAGTTAATGCCATGATGTGACTATTTTTCATTAATTATACATATTAATGCTATATTAATGATATGAAAGTGAAACGTTTTGGGGTTATATAAGTAGATGTAGAGAATATCTTAAATTAGATTTTGATTTCTATGTTTTGCTGAGTGGCGGCTATATACTATATGTTACTGAAAGCTATAAAACTTACGTAAGATAATAATATTATTAAAAATCAAATATTTTTATAGTTATTAATCAAGTGGTGTTGGGTCTTCTTCATATATTTAATGGCGGTGTGGTGTAGATATTTATATGCGTGGTTCTCTTCAGTATTGGCTCGAGAGAGAGTATCTTTCATTATTATGGAAGCAAATAACTTTCAGAATGTCTGGTATTCTTCGTTGAAAATAAATCTGAAAAAAATGTTTATTTGAACGTCTAATGAACTTAGTTTGCAGCATTTGCTGCACAAGCCACTAGTTATAGCATAAATTAAAATGTCATACTGACCAAGTATCGTGTAGGAAAAATGGGTTAAAATTGGGAATAACCGTCAAAACGACCCCGAATTTCTGTCAGGCAATCTCTGATTTCGTTAACAAATCTTCTGACTTATTTTTGTTTCTTCTTTAGTCTCTTCTCAACATAATTTACTTTCTCCTTTCTTAATTTATTGTATACTACTTCATACTTCTCCACTCTCTGCTACATTCTTCTTCTTCCTAGTCTTCTTAGTTCCATCGTTTCTTATACTTCCATTTCTCCCTTTTTTAAATACCATTCCATTTCATTTTTCAAACTTTTTTTTTTCATTTTCCCTTTCACAATCTTTTTGTTCAATTCTATCCTCTATTACTTCCCTCCCACGTTTTCCTCATTAATTTATTCAGGGTAGGTCCTTCACTGCAAATCCAGTATTATCCCAAGTTCCCTATTTTCTCCCTTCCTCTTAGTCTCCTCATATGATCCATATATCTTAATGTCGTCTATCATATGATATCTTCTTCTGCTCCAAAATTCTTCTCCCGTTCACCTTTCCTTCCAGTGCATCCTTCAGTAGCCAGTTTCTTCTTAGTGACCCAACCAATTCCTTTCCCTCTTCCTAATCAATTTCTGCATTTCTTCCTTCGTCCACTCTTTCCAACACAGCTTCATTTCTTATTGTCTGTCCATTTCACACGCTCCATTCTTCTCCATATCTACATTTAACATTCTTCCAGTTGTTTCTCTTCACTTCGTCGTAATGCCCATGTTTCTGCTCCCCCCATACACTACAACACTCCACACAAAGCACTCCACTAGTCTCTTCCTTAGTTCTTTCTCCAGAGGTCCGCAGAAGATGCTCCTTTTTCTATTAAAAGCTTCCTTGGCCATTGCTATCCTCCTTTTGACTTCCTGGCAGCAGCTCATGTTACTGCTTATAGTACATCCCAATTATTTGAAGCTGTCCACTTGCTCTACTGCCTCATTTAGAATTCGCACGTTTACCTTCTTTACTTTTCTTCCTATGACCATGGTCTTCTGTTTTGTTTGCATTTATCTTCATCCCATACTGCTCACAGCTGTCATTTAGCTCCAGTAGCATATCCCTTAGTGTCATCTCCTCTTCTGCTAACAACGACATATCATCAGGAAATATTATACACTTTTATTTTTGTGTTTCTCTTACTATCACTCCCCATGTTCTTAAAACTTTTCCTCATTCATATCCCTTTCTCGTTATTTTTTTGATTTGTCTTGTACTTCCCTATTTCTCTTTTTATTCGCCTATTACAAGATATTAACTGTAAGTTTTCCTATTTCGTTTCGTCTTCCAATATCTTTCCTAAACATTTTGGATCTTTTCCCTTCACTAGCTCCCCCCTCCTCTGTTTACGTGCCTAATCCTGTCTTCTATCCCCTCCCTTCCGCTTCATATTCCCCTTTTACTGCTGTCGTCTGTACCTTCCTCGATTTATTAACAGTTTATGCATTCCCATATTTTCATCAATTCCGTAATTTTCTTACACTCCAATATCCGTACTATTAAACTGTCATAGATCGTCAATTTTCTTCTCTTATCACTCATCTTTATATGGATACACGTACCCTATGTTCAATTCTGAATGGCATCTTCCGGCATTTGTTTTTATACAGTATATCCTTGAGGTTATCATCACGGGTGGAGTTTAATACTCAAGGCATAGGTAAACGATGTAGGCTACGTCTGTTGTTGACATTGGATATTGTTCTTTTGTTTTTTCAACAAATGAATGCAGCCGTGTATTAAAAACGAGAAATAAATTCCACCTGTTATTATTACAACGAAATTTAATTTAATTTCTTTAAAATATTTAAGGGGAAGAACCTACAGGAAATTTTTTTCTCATATTATTTTAAGTATAGCCTCTATTTTCCTAACATAGTTTCATATCAATGTTTGAAGCCTTTTAAATACATTTTCACTTTTGCTTTTTATGGTACAGTCATAGACATAAAAAATGCAAAAAAAAATTCAGTATTATAAAGAAAATATATATCTGCTCTCAAGAGCATCGCAGATTCACAAATCTTGTCTTAAATGAAAGCTAAAAACTGATAATCAATTTTCTTTGGTGATTTTTTAAAATTTTGATTTTTATATTCTTGTTTTTATAACAGGAAGGAAACTACACTCTATTTTTACCTTATTCCTTAATTTACAACTTGACAATTTCCTCTTACAGAATTATTCATTTTTTATGTGAGAATATGCCCTGAAAATTTTATTCAGTTGTCTCTACTATTGTCTGAGATATTACATATCAAATGTTTAAAAAAGTAAAATAAAAAAACTCCGGATATTCAAGGGACTAAAACGCAGCGGCTATTTAAAAATTGAGTAAAAGCAACTATTTTCTTCCTAACGACCTTGAAATTTCGCTCAAATGAAGTCAATACTATGAAGTATTTAAGGATAAAAATTAAAAAAAAAATAATTTTGACACACATATGGTCATTCCAGTAGATCCTTCCCCTTAAGGGCGAAATGAATCTTACAACAAACCAGGCCTGGGCGTAAATACCTCAATTGAGGTATTGCAGACTACCCACTCCATATTCCTGATATATCGGACCGATACGAGTAGACCTAAAGGCAAGAATTGCTCAGTGACGGATTGTATAAGGCATGCATCATAGCTTTCGGCTCTCGCTGGTCGCATAAAATCCACCACTGATGCACAATGAAGCGGAAAAAACATGAGCGGAGGATCTCCTTTCCTTTTTCTTCCCCTTTGTGCCCAAGGTTGCAACAGAGCATTACAAATTTATTATTGAGACTTACTTCCCCACAGGAGTTTTAGTTGAAGAGCTGTATCGTTATGTTGTTTATCATTGGGAGAATTAATTTCTGGCCAACTGGCCACAATTCAGCAATTTCTCGCAGGTTTGTTAATAGATAAATTCAATATTTTTTATTGTTCACGTGTGACAAAATGTAACATGTTTTTAAAAACGGGCGTAAGTATAAATTTAAACTACTATCAAATACCTTACTATAATAATACGGGACAGCTAGCAGTTTTGCGTGCGAACGACGCTGGTGCTGCTACCTACCTGCCGGGATGGAGATACTCGCGAAACAAGCTGTAATCAACTGCAATGTATATTGTTGCTGGGCTAGTTAATAGTTTTATTAATTAGTGCTGTGTTGAAATATCAGGGTGTATGTGTGCTGTTTATAATTGTGACAATTACAGCATTGCAAATTGCTCCAAATCGTACTTTCGATTTCCGACAGTTCATAAAACGTGAGTCAACAACATTCTTTAGTAGGCCTAATTCCTTCGTCTTTGTGTTGATAGAAAAATTCAAATTAGCATTTTTATTTAGGTCTAATAAATGAATAGAAGTTAAAATATGTTGGAAATTTTAAGGTTTTAGCAAATTAAGTTTTATTGTTGTCCACATGCCTTTACCAATAATTATTACAAGCATCAGATTACTAACATTTTTATTTTTGCAGTTGTCAGCAATGGGTATATAAAGCATTATTGTAAATTCATTCCTAATGTCAGAACTGATTTTGTGTCACTAAAGGAAAGAAAAAATATGTAACAATTATTAATAATTACAGAAAGTAATATGAAGTACGCAATATTTCTCATAATATGCAGCTCTGATATAAGGTAATAATTTTACATTAAATACTATTCAACATTTCTTAAGTGTTTCATATATAATTCCACATTAGTAACTCACGTTTTAAACAATAGTCCGAATCCCGCTATGTTAATATTTGTATATGTGGACGTAATTCCATCCCGCTCCGCTAGATGTCAGGTCCGTGATATTTCGCACTCACACCAATGCTACTAGTATTCAGATGTCCGGTATTATTATAGTAAGGTATCTGGTACTAGGTACGAAATTCAGGCATTCGAAAGTACCAGAAATTATTAAATAAGTAAAAAAGTCTGTCTTTGGTTAGACTCGCCAAACAAACCTATGACGTCGTGAAAATAAAAACAAGTGACGAAAGCTCCCTTTGAAAATTGGAAACATGTGTACGTATAAAAATGCAGAATGTATGTTTTCACACCTAACATGTCTCAATTGCATACACACATATCAGTATGGGGGCCCAGCCGTTATTCCGATCATATTACAATAATGAAATTCAGTTCCTAGGCTAGTGACCTCGCAATAACAGAGACTTGAACCCGGTCTCCCTCTGGTGCGCGGAGTCATCCCATTTCTCAATTATGAGCACAAAAATGGAGGCACTTAGTGATTAACTAACGGACAGGCTGAGTCCTTAACCCGCACAATCACCATGGTTACGAGACAGAAAGAAAAGAAGGGAGATGATGTAGAAGGAGGGGTATAAAAATGAGCGGAAGGGAAAGGAGTTTATGAAATAAGAACTAGAAGTGGGGCGCAGAGAGACTGAATTAATAAATTAAGAGGAAAATGTAAAATCGAAGGGTGAAAAAAGAAAGAGGAAAGGAATAATCGCAGAATGAGAAAGCGGACAGAAAATATATAATGTAGGAGCAAAGAAGGTAGGAAATAAAACAAAAGGACGAAGGATGAAGATACAAGCAAAGACAAAAAGATGAAAAACATGAAAAGGTGCAAAGAAAAAATAACAAAATGAATGAGATAAATACAGTGTGACAAAAATGTTATTTGTCAAATGAGGAAAACAATGCTATTTTAAATGTAGAATCACGACAAAACTAACAAGGACCACGGAGAAGACAGGAACCAGGACAGAGACATCAAGGACCACAACATTTACTACAAATAAACATAACGACAAAGATCACGACAATGACCAAGATAGGGACCGCGATAGGGTCACTTTAAAAACCATTATATGTATAACGAATCAAGACATGAACAAAGACAGGCGCTATGTCGTGGTCCTTATTTATTTATTTCATTAATTATTTATTTAACTAATTATTTATTTACTTATTTCATTAATTATTTATTTAACTAATTATTTATTTATTTAACTAATTTTTTATTTAATTAATTATTCATTTATTTATTTATTCATTTATTTATTCATTGATGTAGTCATTCATTCACTCACTCATTCCTTCATTTATTCATTCAGTCATTCATTCATTCATTTATTCATTTATTAATTCATTCATTTACTTATTCATTCATTCATTTATTCATTCATTCATTTATTCATTCATTCATTTATTCATTCATTTATTCATTTACTCATTCATTTATTCATTCACTCATTCATTCATTAATTATTTATTCATTCATTCATTTATTCATTCATTATTTATTTATTCATTCATTATTTATTCATTCATTCATTTATTCATTCAGTCATTCATTTATTCATTCAGTCATTCATTTATTCATTCATTCATTTATTCATTAATTCATTCATTTATTCAATCATTATTTATTCATTCATTCATTTATTCATTTATTCATTCATTTATTCATTCATTTATTCATTCATTCATTTATTCATTCAGTCATTCTTTTATTCATTCATTCATTTATTCATTAATTCATTCATTCATTTATTCAATCATTATTTATTTATTCATTCATTCATTCATTTATTCATTCAGTCATTCATTTATTCATTCAGTCATTCAATTATTCATTCATTTATTCATTCATTCATTTATTCATTCATTCATTCATTCATTTATTCATTCAGTCATTCATTTATTCATTCAGTCATTCATTAATTCATTAATTATTTATTCATTCATTCATTTATTCATTCATTATTTATTCATTCATTTATTTATTCATTCATTATTTATTCATTCATTCATTTATTCATTCATTCAGTTATTCATTTATTTATTCATTTATTCATTCATTCATTTATTCATTCACTCATTCATTTATTCATTCATTATTTATTCATTCATTTATTCATTCATTCATTTATTCATTCACTCATTCATTCATTTATTCATTAATTATTTATTCATTAATTTATTAATTTATTCAAAAATTATTTATTCATTCATTCATTTATTCATTCATTATTCATTCATTCATTTATTCATTCAGTCATTCATTTATTTATTCATTCTTTCATTCATTCATTCATTCATTTATTCATTCACTCATTCATTCATTTATTCATTAATTATTTATTCATTCATTCATTCATTTATTTATTCATTCATTCATTCAGTCATTCATTCATTTATTCATTCAGTCATTCATTTATTTATTCATTTATTCATTTATTCATTTTGTTCATTCATTTGTTGTTGAACATAACAGACAAAGCCCAATCGTGATCCTTGTCGTTTACATTGTGATTTCTATCCTCCTGACTCGTGAGACATTTGTCGTTTTTTTTTTGAAGTTCAATATAATTCTATACTTAAAAAAAATTACTGATATGAAGAAAAATGTTGAAAAAATTCTGTAGGTTACAGTTAGGGCACAAATGCAAGTATATTATACTATACAACGGGTCTCTGCACATACATCTTATATCATAATCATGTATGAAGTAGATCAGGACTCAGGAGGCTATGTTTTTCCTAATCGTGGTCCTTATCGTGGTCGTTGTGATCCTTATCGTGATCCTTGCTATGGTTCTTATCGTGATCCATATCATGATCAATATCGTGGTGCTTGTCTTTCTTTTCGTGGTTCTTGTGGTTAATGCTGACTTTGTCGTGGTCATTGTTGTCTTTTTCGTAGTCTGTGTTGTCTTTATGATGTTTCCACATTTGCCACTTCCAAATTATTAAATTTGGCGGATAACTTTATCATATATTACACAACACAGAACTGCACGCATTGTATTCTTCACCTGACATAATTAGGAACATTAAATCCAGACGTTTGAGATGGGCAGGGCATGTAGCACGTATGGGCGAATCCAGAAATGCATATACAGTGTTAGTTGGGAGGCCGGAGGGAAAAAGACCTTCAGGGAGGCCGAGACGTATATGGGAAGATAATATTAAAATGGATTTGAGGGAGTTGGGATATGACGATAGAGAATGGATTAATCTTGCTCAGGATAGGGACCAATGGCGGGCTTATGTGAGGGCGGCAATGAACCTCCGGGTTCCTTCAAAGCCAGTAAGTAGGTAAGTAAACTTTATCACATGGTACTTAATATGTAAAGATGGAGGAAAAGAAACAAAGAAATAGGAGAAGGGAAGAACTATGGAAAAGGAACGCTACATGACAAAAAAAGAAGAAAAAAGTAAATTTGGTGGAAGATTAAATGAAGACGGGATAATGTACAAGAGAAGAAAAGAATACGATGGACAAGTAATCGGTACGAAAACATAGAAAGAGAGAAAACCAGTACGAGAAGTTAATAAAGATGAAATTATATTAAAACAATGGAAAGTAAGAAGAAGAAAAAGAGTGTCAGAGATGAAAAACAAAAGAACAGATAAAATAAAAATTAAAAAACAGAAATTAACAGGAAATTCATGCGTGAAACGTTTATGTTGTTTGTGATTGTTATTGTGAGCATGGTTGTGTTTCTAAGGATGTTTGGGATTTGAAGTAAAAGTTTGATATTTCTTTTCATTTCTGTGTTCATATCCCCGCATTTAAATTTAACAAGGCGGAGCCTTCTCGTTAACTACTTCATAATCGCTTCCTCATTCCATGCGGCCTAGTCTACAGACAACAATGCAGTTGACAGTCGAAACGATTCACACATTAGTGTGATCCACAATTAAGTAGCTGCTTTAGAATTAGACTCCGTTAAATTAACTATTTTTGTATTTATACTCCAAATATTTATTAATCACCTCATTTGTGTGTTTACTAATTTAAAATTAAGTTTAATATTTCCTTAAGTCTTTACACATTAAAAAAAAGTTTCATGTGAATCAAGTCCATCTGATACCGAAATCCAGATCGACAGCAATTGTTTTAACACGGCCTCCTTATATAAAGATATAAATCACTGAAATAAAGAAGCATCAAAATACGTTATTCATTTATTTATTAATACGCCATCGTTATTGTTGGAATTACAGACGATATCCCGAATGGCTGGGTGGTTTCTTTCAGGAAATGATACGATATACATAACCTCTAAAAATATAAAAACAAACGAGGAACGCAAACGCAATAAGTATAGGCTGAGCATTCCATTTCATCAATGCTGTAGCAGAAGTATAACCTGGGTCATGAATGAAGAAGTGAAGTCGTTTAACTAACGAATGTATTACAGTTGGCATCGACGCAACTCCTATAAACGACAATGTTGTATTCTTGTGTTATAGACTTTCTCGAGTGCTACGCAGAAAATGGTTCACGTTAAAAATGAAGGAATAAAAGGTAAACTGACAGTACAAGGAGCTGAGGAGAGTAAATAAAGAAAGCGAGAACCGAGGTACAAGAAAGGAAGAAAGAAAAAAAGGAAAAAAAAACGCAAGAAAGAACAGGAAAGGGATAACAAAGAATAAATTGTACATGGTAAAAGAAGAAAAAAGAGAAAAATGACGCACGTACACAAAAATTTGTCGCGCATTCAAATCACCATCATAGTTACGATTATTCGTCAGCTGGAGAAAGTCTTTGTGAATACAAAAGGGACTGTACTTAATAGGGGAAGTTATTTTATGGACACCCCTGTTTACCCTAGCATCAGTACTACATTAACTATACCTACATTGACGCTGGCCTTACACCTTGAGGTCTGAGTGAAGACAGTCACGAATAATATTAAAAACTTGCGCTACATGCATTCAAGTCACCGCCAGGGATCCATTTCATATTTCATTACAATTCAAAGACTATTGCCATACCATAAGAATAAGAAACGGCACTCTCACAAAAAAAAATTGTTAATGAGCTCATCTCCAAACATCCCCTTCAAACTGTTCACATACATCTCTACAGCAGATGAGAAAGATTTTAAGATGGGAAATTGAAGCCCGAATCTTAAATGTATGGTTCCGTTGTGTGCGTTTCTGAACGCACACTGATTATTTTAAGTTTTACTTCTGACACTAGTACTATTATATTGTACTATAACTTAGGTCGGATGGTTTGTAGAACGGTTGGCAACTGCATTCGACTCCCGGCAATGACCATACTTAAGCTCATTAGGATTTCTGACACCATTTTGATATATTGTTATGAAAACAGACTGACTGTACTTTATTTTCACTTATCCTAACATCTTACTTGTTTAGATAATTTCACCCCCTTCATATTTCATTTAACTAGATGGATTTATTGAGTAAAATTATACATACAAATTTTATATTATCATAATTTTCTCTAAAATCCAATGCATGGGTCTTCTGACCGTACGTGCTTTGTACCCGAAACAAGTCCTCCTTCGTAGGTTCCCCCTATGATTACATCCAACTACTCTCTAAAAGAACACACATATTAAAATAGAAATGGCACAATAAAACACATTATACAGGGTGTTTTAAAAATACGGGGCATAATTTCAGGATGTATTTTCCACATGTAGACAATAAAAATAGTTCATTATAACATGTGTCCGGAAATGCTTCATTTCCGAGTTATGGCCTTCACAACATTGAAATTCACAGAAACGTTTTTCTTTCCGCAGGTCGTTGTCATTACAGAAGATGTTCAAAATGTCCATCTCCTGCTTGAATACAGACCTCACATCGATGTCTCATTGACCTGCGAACACGATCCCAAACTCCAGGAGTATTGCGTATGTCCTCAGAACATGCCACAATTCGATTCCGAAGGGATTCCAAATCAGGCACCAGAGACGAATAAACCAATGATTTTAAATGGCCCCACAAGTAGAAATCGAGAGGGTTCAGATCAGGTGAGCGTGGAGGCCAAGCAATTGGGCCACCTCTACCTATCCATCGATCAGGAAACCTTCGATCCAAGTACCGGCGAGCCGTACGACTGAAGTGTGCAGGAGCGCCATCATGCAAGAAGTGAATGTGTTGACGATTGATCAGTAGAGTGTCTTCTAAAACATGAGGTATGGTGTTTTCCAGGAAGTTTGTGTACGCCTGCCCCGTAAGTCTGTTTACAAGTACATGGGGTCCAAACTAATCGATCACCAATGATACCGGCCCGCATGTTGAGGGAGAACCGCACCTGGTGATGAGATGAAACAGTTGCACGTGTGTTTTCATACGCCCATACATGCTGATTGTGGAAATTTGTTATGCCATCTCGTGTGAACTGTGCTTCATCTGTAAATAATACTAAGGCAGGAAAGTTCGGATTTACACCACACTGCTGCAAGAACCACTGACAGAACCTAACTCGTGCAGGGTAATCTGCTGGTGACAGGGCCTGTACACGTTGCAAATGATAAGGATACAATTGATACTCTTTAAACAGTCTCCAGACAGTCGTATGAGGAACATTGACTTGCAACGCTACCCTTCGTGTGCTGATAGAAGGAGTCATGTTCACAGCCTCCAGAATCTCCTCCTGTACTTCTGGAGTTGTAGATCTTGGTCGTCCCCTTCCCAAACCAGGAGAGTTAAATTTTCCATACTCGCACAGACGGTAATGGAGACGTACAAATGTCTTCCGATCTGGACATTGTCGCTGTGGGTACCTCTCCTGGTACAAACGACGAGCCAGCGCAGCATTGCCGTCCGCCTTACCGTACATGAAGTGTATCTCTGCCAGCTCTTGATTTCAATACATGTCGCACAGTCTAACGCCTACACAACACTGAATGTAACCTTCGCCTCGGAAAGAACTGTCAGAGTGCCCTCTTAATGTCTCCTTCGACGGCAACGACCAGCGGAAAGAAAAACGTTCCGGTGAATTTCAATGTTGTGAAGGTCATAACTCGGAAATAAAGCATTTCCGGACACATGTTGTAATGAACTATTTTTATCGTCTACATGTGGGAAATACATACCTGAAATTATGCCCCGTATTTTTGAAACACCCTGTATAATATATCCTAACCTAAAAGACATAAAAGTGTACAGTTGAGTGGATACTATTATCCCTTCCTCAGTTCGCGTCGCAGACTTCGAGAACTGCAATTCTAATCTTTCTCGTCTTCAAGAGGAACAATCCAGTCTTTTGTTCCCATTCTCTATTCCCCATGAGGTCAAGACATGCAAGCAAACTCCTATTCTGACTTAGCATCGAGGGTGGTAGATATTTTCTCCGCACCTGTTCCAATTCGACACACAGTAATAAAATATGCTTATAGGAACCCTTTTCTTTGCAAAGCGGACAAAGACGCTCTCCTCCTTCGTTGACAATTTTATTACCCTTCCATGCCCCCAATCTTAGCCACGCTAAACCTGCTCTGCTGTCCTTGTTACAAGAATTCACACCTCCCCAGTTAAGCATGAGATCTGATAGTAAATGTAGTGAGGACTTTTCCGAACATTGGAGCTCAATCTCTTGCCTCTCGATATCAACTAATCGCGTCTTCACATTACGTCATACATTCCTCCTGTTATTCTCCCCTTTCTCCCATACCCATCCCATTCCCATATGATGCAGCCCTTCTGCAGTTTATAAACCCACCTCTTTTCCCAGCCTTCTCTTTGTTGAACTTTGTAGCAAATCGACCGTAGAAGCGACTGATCCACAAATATAATTTTTAACCAGTATTTTATCACCCTAACTTTCATATGAATTACTTCGTTTTGAACCCCAAACTCCTTTAGCACCCCGCAGTTAGCTGTGCTTCTGCCGATTCCAAGTATAAAACCATAATTATTCCATTCTCATTATCTGAAAAATGTAACAAACCTCCTACATCTATATTAAGTATTAAATTACATAATTCTGATTGTTGTCTTATACAATGTAAATGTCCGATTATTAAAGAGTCCTCTGAAGTTAAGTATTTAGGCATAATTTTCGATAATCATTTAAAATGGAACCAACATATTAATTACCTTTGTAATAAATTACGTAAACTAGTATATCATTTTGTTTTATTGAGGAATTACTTGTCAATAATTTCTAGGAAAAATTGTTCCGGGGCCGGGTATCGAACCCGGGACCTTTGGTTAAACGTACCAACGCTCTCCCACTGAGCTACCCGGGAACTCTACCCGACAACGATCCAATTTTTCCCTCTATATCCACAGACCTCAAAGTGGGCTGACAACAGTCAAGCAACCAACTTCGAGGTTGGTACGTTGGTACGTTTAACCAAAAGTCCCGGGTTCGATACCCGGCCCCGGAACAATTTTTCCTCGAAATTATTCAAATTAACTTTACAGGGAGTTATTCCTGAAAGCTTAATTTGCTTACTTGTCAATAAGTTTATTACGCACAATATATTTAACTTTATTTCAATCGGTAATTATGTATAGAATAATTGGATGGGGTAGCTCATTTAAATCCAATTTTAATCCACTTTATTTATTACAGAAGAAAATAATTAAAATATGTCTTCATAAACCTATTGATTTTCCATCTCAAAATTTGTTTCTAGACTTTAATGTACTTAACGTAAGACAAATTTATTATATCGTATTAATAAAATTCATACATAAAAATCGAAATAATTTTGAATTGTATTCTCATAGTTATGAAACAAAAGGTATGAAATCTTTAAGATTGTTTGAACCAAAATGCAACACTGTTACAGTATTTAATCATAGTAGTAATTTAGGCCCAAGAATATATAATAAATTTATATTTAAATATCCTAATCTTGTCAATTCTAATAGTTCTAGTATTAAATTTAAGAAGTTATGTATGGATTTTATAAAAATTGAAAAATTGTAAATTTAAATTTATATACTATAATTGCAAATTGTATTGTATAATTATTAATTTCAATTCAGGAATCCGCCCCTGAGCACGAATTCTACTCTTTCAGTGGCGAGCTAAAGTTTCTCTGTATATTTTATAATTTATGTAGCAAAATAATAAATAAATAAGTAAATAAATAAATAAATAAATATACTAGCTCCAATGTTGCTGCAGGAATATCTGGCACTTTAGTGATCAATTTCAATACCTCCGCACTCTTTATTTCGCACTTGCGTTTCGTTACGTCATCATGCTTAGTCCATCTCCGTTCATTGATAAAGTAACCCCTAAATTAATTTAACTAATATCACTGGTGCCTCTTATTATGCTGGTTCTATTCAGTATACGTAGAAAATCCACTTCTTTTCTTGGTTTAAGATAATTTAAGATTTTAGTGCTAAATAGACGACTGTGATCAACTGATAGCAAATAGATTTCATACTAGTAAATTTTATGTTTCTTGTGGAATTAATGATCTTTCGTTTAGTCGTGTTCAATTATTTATAATTCTGTTATTCCTTTTTCTTTTCCTTCTCCATTGTTTTTTTTTTCATTACAATTGTGTACCTACCATTTACTAAAAAAAAAAAAAACAATTTTTTGGCAAGCTTTGTCTTCTAGGTAGCCTTCACTTGGAGGAAGCTGAATAAAATTCAAAATAAAATTAATTACAAACAAAACTAGTCTTGATTTATACAAATTAAATTCTTGTTATACTTATACAGGGTGCTTCATGACTTTAGAAGCTCATAGTAATTTATTCACATATCTTACATAATCGGTTCAGGCGTCATTTTAAAGGACAATAATTCATCACCCCAGCTTTCTTCATGGTTATTATAATATTAAAATAAAGAATTCCAATACAATAAAATATTAATTCACTTACGAAAATACTGAACTGTCTTGAAAATATATTACTGTACCGTCTCAGTATTACAAATATTCCGCTAGATGGCAGTAAGGTAAAGCGCCGAGGTCACAGAAAGCATGGGGCTCTACCTCCATGCCCCCCAAGTGCCTTCATAGCATGTTACGGGGATAACTTTACCTTTTTTACCGTCTCAGTATTACAAATCTCCACAAGTCTCATATTATTGTAACGTTATTTAAGCACAATTGATAGTATTAATGTACAAAAATTGTCAAATAAATTAAAAAAAAAAAGTATTACAAATATTCCGCTAGATGGCAGTACTGTGTTATAATCGGCTGCTCTCTTGTTACCAGTAGTGCCAATTATACAATATTCATTGAATTCTATTGACGATTACTAGTCAAGAAGGCTTTGTTGATACAGTTTCATTTTTATTAAGACAATTGCATTCCACTTCAATTATCAATATATATTAAACAATCTCTGATACATGACTATCCATAATCTCATACAGCAGAAGCTGTAACGTAACCTAAATAATATAAACAAGATAAATGATAGAAAAGTTTTAATTAAGGATGATGAAATGAACATGAATCATTTTAAAATGTACAATTATTGAAAGTAGGCCTACAATGTTGGCAAACAAAGAAACAAATGCTAGGGAGGTGATAAAAACAAATACTAGGGAGGTGATAAAAACAAATGCTAGGGAGGTGATAAAAACTAACAAATACTAGGGAGGTGATAAAAATTGTAGATAAGCCTTCATGATTGGTTGAAACACGTCGTTCCGTACCGTTTTATTGGTCAAAAGTAGTATGACATAGTAAAAGTGTAATAGTATGGTAACATGGTATGGGTCTCTAAACTTAGAAAAGGCTGTTTTATACCCAAATTACCCCATACCACCCTATACCCTGGAGCACAACAGTTCAAATTCGAATAAGGGCAACATTATTTTACAACACACTGTATTCACTATTTATAAAGAGGACACGCTGTATATGTTGTTACAGACAAGAATTACACGATTTACTAGTATCTTCCACTCTGTCACAATTTACAGTTCCCATGGAGCTATCATTTACTTGAACAATATCTCAATGAAACATGGTTCACAGATTAAGGGTATTTTAAAACATAGTACATTATACACACAGGCTCGTATCCATGGTTCTGGGTTTTCTCACCAGACACATAATTAGCTAATGATCGCTCTTTATAGCGTCGCCATATTGATTAGGTCCCCCCCCCCTTTCTCTGAACGACTCATGGCATCAATCACATGGGAACTTGACTTTTTGGTGTCTCCGATCGCCGCCCTAGATATATGGTTTATTAGGTCTGCTCTTCTTTTGTTATGTGCCAAAAAAGGAAAGGAACTGCATCTTCAGGCCGGTCTTTTATTAACGAAAGTTGGTTTTGACCCCTTAACCCAGAACGACCAGAGATATAATTCAGTAACACTTCTGGCATGGCTCCAGATCTTAAAACAAAACGAATGAATTATCACCTTGCAATTTACAAACATTTTATCAGGCTTTCCAGCTGTAAGCGATGTGGCTATCGACCAAACGCAACAGAGTTCGATGCTCGCTGGATAACTTCTGAATATGACGCTAAGAAATGGAAAAGAAAATATGAATACAGAACATCATTCATTCATTCATTCATTCAATCATTCATTCAATCATTCATTCATTCACTCATTCATTCACTCATTCATTAATTTATTCAATCATTCATTCATTCAATCATTCATTCATTCAATCATTCATTCATTCACTCATTCATTCCTTCACTCATTCATTCCTTCACTCATTCACTCATTCATTCCTTCACTCATTCACTCATTCATTCATTCACTCATTCACTCATTCATTCACTCATTCATTCACTCATTCATTCATTCACTCATTCATTCATTCACTCACTCATTCATTCACTCATTCACTCATTCATTCACTCACTCATTCACTAATTCATTCATTCACTAATTCATTCATTCACTCATTTATTCATTCACTCACTCATTCACTCACATATTCATTCATTCACCACTCATTCACTCACTCATTCATTCATTCACTCATTCATTCATTAACACACTCACTCATTCATCATTCACTCAATCATTTATTCACTCATTCATTCATTAACACACTCACTCATTCATTCATTCACTCACTCATTCATTCACTCATTCATTCATTAACACACTCACTCATTCATTCATTCACTCACTCATTCATTCACTCATTCATTCATTCACTCATTCATTCATTCACTCACTCATTCACTCATTCATTCACTCACTCATTTACTCACTCATTCACTCATTCATTCACTCACTCATTCATTCACTCACTCATTCATTCACTCATTCATTCACTCACTCATTCATTCACTCACTCACTCGTTCATTCACTCATTCTTTCACTCACTCATTTACTCACTCATTCACTCACTCATTCACTCACACACTCATTCATTCACCACTCATTCACTCATTCATTCATTCACTCCCTCATTCACTTATTCATTCACTCATTCACTCATCCATTCATTCACTCACTCATTCACTCACTCATTCATTCACTCACTCATTCATTCACTCATTCATTCACTCATTCATTCATTCATTCATTCACTCATTCATTCATTTACAGTGTTCTGCAAACCCAGCATTCTCCAATCTTTCCTATTTTCTGCCTTCCTCTTAGTCTCCTCATATGATCCATATATCTTAATGTCGTCTATTATCTGATATCTTCTTCTGCCCCGAACTCTTCTTCCGTTCACCATTCCTTCCAGTGCATCCTTCAGAAAGCAGTTTTTTCTCAGCCAGTGACCCAGCCAATTCCTTTTCCTCTTCCTGATCAGTTTCAGCATCATTCTTTCTTCACCCACTCTTTCCAACACAGCTTCGTTTCTTATTCTGTCTGTCCATTTCACAGACTCCATTCTTCTCCATATCCACATCTCAAATGCTTCTAGTCGCTTCTCTTCACTTCATCGTAACGTTCATGTTTCTGTCCCATACAATGCTACACTCCACACAAAGCGCTTCAGTAGTCTCTCTTCCTTGGTTCTTTTTCCAGAGGTCCGCAGAAGATGCTCCTTTTTCTATTAAAAGCTTCCTTTGCCATTGCTATCCTCCTTTTGACTTCCTGGCAGCAGCTCATGTTATTGCTTACAGTACACCCCAAGTATTTGAAGCTGTCCACTTGCTCTACTGCCTCATTTAGAATTCACACGTTTACCTTCTTTATTATTCTTCCTATAACCACGGTCTTTTTTTTAGTAGGTTATTTTACGACGCTTTATCAACAGCTTAGATTATTTAGCGTCTGAATGAGATGAAGGTGATAATGCCGGTGAAATAAGTCCGGGGTCCAGCACCGGAAGTTACCCAGCATTTGCTCACATGGTCTTCGTCTTGTTGGCATTTATCTTCATCCCATACTGCTCTCAGCTGTCATTTAGCTCCAGTAGCATGTCCCTTAGTATCATCTCCTCTTCTGCTAACAACGCCATATCATCAGCAAATGTTATGCACTTTATTCTTCTTCCTCCTACTATCACTCCTCCCATGTTCTGAAAACAGTTCTTCACTAAATCCTCCAAGTATATGTTGAACAGGGTAGGTGATAAAGGACATCCTTGACGTACTCCTCTCCCTATTTCACTTCCTTCTGACATTTCTTCTCCTATCCTGACTTTGACTCGTTGTTTCATATAAAGGTTACTAAACAGCCTCCTGTCTTTCTAATCCGTCAGTTTATTACAATTCGTTCATTGTACACACTTAAATCTTATTCCAAATTGTGTTTATTTATACTAATTCCATTATATTAATCCCTGTACAGATGTTACGTGCTTCTTTTCACTTTCTCGTATGCCATCTTATCCTCTTTTATATATATATATATAAAATTTGAACTGGTAATGGAAATTACGGGAAAACGGCTGAACGGATTTCAGTAAGTGACCTCTCATTTTGAAGCTTGGAACCCAAAGTTTTTCAGAAAAATAGTACTTTTCAGTGAAATGTCAATTTTCCTACATCATTTTCCTATTTTCCAAAATCCATCTTTCGTCAGTTTTGAGAACTAATTAGTTGCATTTCAGAATAAAACAAAACACATACTACAATAAACAATATTACACGAAGGCCATGATCTGCAGGATTGCGGACATATTTAGAGCTCAAATTAAATTGGTTATTAAAATCTTAACTTACTAAAAATAATTTACAGGTTCGATTCTGTGGTGTGTAATTTTCTGAGTACAGCTGTGTATCGGATATTGAAATCTCCAAAACTTGAGGTGGTTTGATGACATTATTACCATTAGAAATGAAATATTATTGTAGTTAATGCCATGATGTGACTATTTTTAATTAATTATACATATTAATGCTAAATTAATGATATGAAAGTGAAACGTTTTGGGGTTATATAAGTAGATGTAGAGAATAACTTAAATTAGAGTTTGATTTCTATATTTACTGAGTGGCGGCTATATAGTATATGGAGTATATGTTACTGAAAGCTATAAAACTTATATAAGTTAATAATATTATTAAAAATCAAATATTTTTATAGTTATTAATCAAGTGGGGTTGGGTCTTTTTCATATATTTAATGGCTGTGTGGTGTAGATATTTATATGCGTGGTTCTCTTCAGTATTGGCTCGAGAGAGAGTATCTTTCATTATTATGGAAGCAAATAACTTTCAGAATGTCTGGTAATCTTCATTGAAAATAAATCTGAAAAATGTTTATTTGAACGTCTAATGAACTTAGTTTGCAGCATTTGCTGCACAAGCCACTAGTAATTTATAATTCTCTCTCATTTTTTTTCCTTACACTACGAACGGGAAACTATTTCACCATAAAATGTACCCCTATATCAACTTCATAAAAACAGTACAAAACAGATAACTTTCTAAGAGGTCAGTAACAGGCTGGCCAGACGATGTGTATTGCAGCTTGATCACCCAGCACTTGTCTGTAATATAATTATTCATAACCGTACATGAAAATTCCCACTTTACACACTTTACTTCCCTTCGCAAGCAATCATTATTTATTCGTCTATCCCTTCAGATCTCCCCTTTGTTCTGCTCCCAGTGTAATTACATTCTCAGCTCTAATTTAAAACTGAAGTCTGTTCAGCGAACGCATTGAAGAGTCCTTATAACTTCTGTGTAATTACGAAATATATGGCGCAGTTTTTAAGTCGCTTATCACATGTCAGGCAACTTTGCCTTCAGCATTGCAAGCAGTTTAACAAGTTCTGGTCTGCAATTCGCTCTCTAATTAAGTCTTTCAATTGTTATTAGACTATCTCTGACACAGTACATCCAGCGAGCACCGGGAAAGACAAACTTGTCCAGTGAAACCACATTACAAGCTTTCTTTTTATTTCTCCACTAGCAGTACCCGTGCGCTCCGCTGCACCCGTTAGAAATAAATATAAAGTAATTACATAATTAAAATAGGACATTTGATCCAGGGAACATTCGTGTTTGATAGAAGGATAAATCGTTTAATATGTTACTTAATTTAAATTGTATTTAAATAATTAAATTGCGATCATTTTGGTCCAGAGACACTCATTTGGTGCAATGACAATTCCTTTAACAAGTTTCTTATTTGTTATTATTAAACTATAGTTTAATGAAGATTGACATATCATTTAGTTTTATTCTGTATACTTTGTATTACTTGCTATATGGTTCCATAGAATTATGGTAATAACTTAATTTTAACCCTTGTTTTCTACGTCTTCAGTAAATGGCGCTTGGCCCACTATGGTTCTGAAACCTTCAAATAACTTAAATAGTGATACAGCATAAACAGTGATATGTAATTG
Organism: Periplaneta americana; assembly: GCA_025594305.2. NCBI lineage: Eukaryota > Metazoa > Arthropoda > Insecta > Blattodea > Blattidae > Periplaneta > Periplaneta americana. Next base: position 2,603,146 of record JAJSOF020000021.1, on the reverse strand, counting down.
TATTTCTTTCTTTGGAAAATGTTTCACGATCTCCTATGTACCATTGCCATGGAATGAATAAATGTGTTTTTTCTTCCTACTCAAAAATTTTATATTTTGCACATGGGAATTATTGCAGGAACAACAACGCTACAATCTGAGGCGGCGGTGAAAATGTATTGTGTTGTTATTTTAAAAGTCTATCAGACCTACCAAATTTTGCATAGAATAAAACTTATCGGAAATCATTTTTAAAGAAACTTTTGTTATGTAACATTTTTCACAAAAAAAAAAAAAGCAAAAATAAGCGAGATATTTCGATTTAATTCAGGCCCCGTTAAATGAAGTATTTTGAATGCCATATAGCCTAAAATCTAAATTACAACGAACTTAACTTATATTTCAATTTTCATCGAAATCCGTTCAGCCATTATCGCGTGAGAAGGTAACAAACATCCAGACAGACAGACATACAAACAAACATTTCAAAAAAGCGATTTTAACACCAATTATTTTTGAAAAGAGAAAATTACCAGAAATTTTCGGTTACATATTTATTATTATATTATATTATATTATATTATATTATATTATATTATATTATATTATATTATATAAAAAGTGCGTTGATAACGGATGTACTCCGATAAGAAAGTTTTTAATTTGTTGTGGGGGCTCTTGAATCTCAGGAGGAACAAATTTTATTTTACAACAGCGCAACATAATCTGCTTGGCTCATTACCCAATTTTTTTTGCATTGCTTTTATTGCATATATAGTCTATTTTATGTTTTTTAACACGATTCAATTGAGCATAGTTAAAATTTTAATTATAAAATAATGGATTGCTAAGCTAACGTACTATTACTGCATACTAAATCAATACACTCTCGTTGTTCGTTAATTCTCGGAGATTAAAATGAGTGTACATAAATATTATTTTAAGAAATACAGAAAAAGAATGTACAAAAAAGCCTATCAAATTTTCTGTGCATAGGAATAGTTTAATAGCTTTCGATTGTTGCTGTCCAAGACCCCTTTTTCGATTGTTGTTGCCCAAGGCCCCTTATAGACGAAGTCATTTGTTATTTCATTGCACCGTCTTAGATGGCGTAATTTTAATTTAAAACTCATTTATCTCATTAAATATCAGTCCTATCAAAATTTTGTAAAGAATACGACTTATCGGAAATCAATTTTAAAGAAACTTTTGTTATGTAACATTTTTCACAGAAAGCAATAATAAGCGAGATATTTCGATTTATTTAATTCAAGCCCCCTTATAACCCCCCTTTTAAATAAAGTATTTGAATGCTATATAGCCTAAAATCTAAGTTACAACGAACTTAATTTATATTCCAATTTTCATATAAATCGATTCAGCCATTATCGCGTGAAAAGGTAACAATCATACAGACAGCCACAAACAAAAATTTCAAAAATGCGATTTTCGGTTTCAGGGTGGTTAATTATACATGTTAGGACCAATTATTTTTGGAAAATCGAAAATTACCAGAAAAATTTCGGCTACAGATTTATTATTAGTATAGATTCCATCTGCTCCTACCCATTGCTAGACACTATATCTGAGGAACATGTGTTCAAACCCGAACAATAGCAATGTTTTTATATAACGCCCTCCCTTGAGAGGAATGTAACCTGTGGGTCAATGGCCATGCATTTAGAAACGAGTAAAGGAATACCACTACCACTTACAGCTGATATTGCTGATGATGCTCCTACAGCTGATACATCCACTACTTTTGATAATGCTACCAATGCTACTAGTGCTGGTACTACTGCTACTGATAGTCCTGATACTATCGCTACAACTGATATCGAAACTATTACTATAGCTGATACCAATACTATTGCTAAAGCTTTTGCCGATACTATTGCTACAACTGAAATTGATATTATTGCTATAGCTGATACCAATACTGTTGCTAAAGCTTATGCCGATACTATTGCTGTACCTGATCCATATAATATTGCTACTACTGACACTAGGCTTACTTCTGCTACTGGCATTGGGTCTATTGCTGGTACTGATGCTTTACTGTCGATACTGATACTATGTCTAGTGCCGATACTGATATCACGCTTACTGCCACTACTGACACTTTACTGTCGATACTGATACTATGTCTACTGCCGATACTGATACTTTACTGTCGATACTGATACCACGCTTACTGCCGCTACTGATACTTTACTGTCGATACTGATACTATGTCTACTGCCAATACTGATACCACGCTTACTGCTGCTACTGATACTTTACTGTCGATACTGATACTACGCTTACTGCCGCTACTGATACTTTACTGTCGATACTGATACTATGTCTACTGCCAATACTGATATCACACTTACTGCCGCTACTGATACTTTACTGTCGATACTGATACTATGTCTACTGCCAATACTGATACCACGCTTACTGCCGCTACTGATACTTTACTGTCGATACTAATACTATGTCTACTGCCAATACTGATACCACGCTTACTGCTGCTACTGATACTTTACTGTCGATACTGATACCACGCTTACTGCCGCTAGTGATACTTTACTGTCGATACTGATACTATGTCTACTGCCAATACTGATACCACGCTTACTGCTGCTACTGATACTTTACTGCCGATACTGATACTACGCTTACTGCCGCTACTGATACTTTACTGTCGATACTGATACTATGTCTACTGCCAATACTGATACCACGCTTACTGCCGCTACTGATACTTTACTGTCGATACTGATACTACGCTTACTGCCGCTACTGATACTTTACTGTCGATACTGATACTATGTCTACTGCCAATACTGATATCACACTTACTGCCGCTACTGATACTTTACTGTCGATACTGATACTATGTCTACTGCCAATACTGATACCACGCTTACTGCTGCTACTGATACTTTACTGTCGATACTGATACCACGCTTACTGCCGCTACTGATATTTTACTGTCGATACTGATACTATGTCTACTGCCAATACTGATATCACACTTACTGCCGCTACTGATACTTTACTGTCGATACTGATACTATGTCTACTGCCAATACTGATATCACACTTACTGCCGCTACTGATACTTTACTGTCGATACTGATACTATGTCTACTGCCAATACTGATACCACGCTTACTGCTGCTACTGATACTTTACTGTCGATACTGATACCACGCTTACTGCCGCTACTGATACTTTACTGTCGATACTGATACTATGTCTATTGCCAATACTGATACCACGCTTACTGCTGCTACTGATACTTTACTGCCGATACTGATACTACGCTTACTGCCGCTACTGATACTTTACTGTCGATACTGATACTATGTCTACTGCCAATACTGATACCACGCTTACTGCCGCTACTGATACTTTACTGTCGATACTGATACTACGCTTACTGCCGCTACTGATACTTTACTGTCGATACTGATACTATGTCTACTGCCAATACTGATATCACACTTACTGCCGCTACTGATACTTTACTGTCGATACTGATACCATGTCTACTGCCAATACTGATACCACGCTTACTGCTGCTACTGATACTTTACTGTCGATACTGATACCACGCTTACTGCCGCTACTGATACTTTACTGTCGATACTGATACTATGTCTACTGCCAATACTGATACCACGCTTACTGCTGCTACTGAAACTTTACTGTCGATACTGATACTATGTCTACTGCCAATACTGATACCACGCTTACTGCCGCTACTGATACTTTACTGTCGATACTGATACTATGTCTACTGCCAATACTGATACCACGCTTACTGCTGCTACTGATACTTTACTGTCGATACTGATACTATGTCTACTGCTAATACTGATACCACGCTTACTGCCGCTACTGATACTTTACTGTCGATACTGATACTACGCTTACTGCCGCTACTGATACTTTACTGTCGATACTGATACTATGTCTACTGCCAATACTGATATCACACTTACTGCCGCTACTGATACTTTACTGTCGATACTGATACTATGTCTTCTGCCAATACTGATACCACGCTTACTGCTGCTACTGATACTTTACTGTCGATACTGATACCACGCTTACTGCCGCTACTGATACTTTACTGTCGATACTGATACTATGTCTACTGCCAATACTGATACCACGCTTACTGCTGCTACTGAAACTTTACTGTCGATACTGATACTATATGTAGTGCCGATACTGATACCACGCTTACTGCCGCATGTGATACTTTACTGTCGATACTGATACTATGTCTATTGCCGATACTGATATCACACTTACTGCTGCTACTGATACTTTACTGTCGATACTGATACTATGTCTAGTGCCAATACTGATACCACACTTACTACCGCTACTGATACTGTACTGTCGACACTGATACTGTATCTAGTTCCGATACTTATATTACGCTTACTACCGCTACTGATACTTTAGTGTCGATACTGATACTAAGTCTAGAGCCGATACTGATACCACGCTTACTGCTGCTACTGATACTTTACTGTCGATACTGATACTTTACTGCGCATACTGATATTACTAACGCTGCATTTTTCATTCCTTCTTGTTGCTCTTCTTTCATACAGTTAGTCCATTCTTTATTTTTCTTATCTTCTTCCATTCCATTAATTTCTGCCTTCAATTGTCTTTTCCAGTCTCATCCTTGTAAAATGTCTCTTTTCCATCCGTCCTTGATATCCCCAGCTGTGTGTACTTATGCCGTTGTTCCCCTCTTATTGACACTACAATTCATTCCGAAGATAAAGCGCCCAGGATAGCATCAAGCATCTTGATACAGTGTCGGCGAGGCGACGAAAACGTCTGTCAAGCTAACAAACAGCCGCCAGATCAATCATAACAGACGGCTGGGGCAGGGGACCTTCCTGTTGCATCGTAATGGATCGGGGTTCGGCACCCCTGAAGAATATATTTCAAACAGAAACACTGAGTGACAAAACCAGTGAAAAATGATAAGCCGTAGACAGGAAACTGCCAGTCCTGAGTTCGCATCCCGCTTAGTTCATTGAATATTTATCTTTTGTCAGCATGAGGTCATGCGTTGAGTTAGGTAGGGGAGGGGGAATGATGATGTGACGACACAACATTACTGGGGAAGTCCCTGTCTGTAGTATTGAAATTGTATTCATGAACAGTAAAAAGCAGAAATATTAAATATAATCATTGTTATTGTTATTATTATTATTATTACCATTAACATTATTGTTACTATTATTTTCATTATTGTTATTATTATTGTTATTATTATTATCAATATTACCATTAACATTATTATTATCAGCAAGAAATGATCAGCAAGAAATTGCTAATGCATTTGCTAATCAATTCAAATCGATTCAAAAACAGCCTAATTCTAATCTCTGTTTGTTGGAGTATAATTCTACTGACTTCTTATCTTTACCTAAAATTACAGTTGAAGACGTTTCATTAGCCATAAAAAGCTTAAACCTAATAAATCAAAGGGCACTGATGGCATTCCTAATTTTATTATTAAGGGATGTTCTAATATTCTAATACCCATTTTAACCTTTATATTTAATTTAAGTTTATTAACCGGTACATACCCTATGCTTTGGAAAGAAGCATCCGTTATTCCTATCTTTAAGAATGGTAAAAAAAATGTTGTTTCCAATTATAGACCTATTTCAATATTAAACAATTTCTCAAAAATTTTTGAAAAAATAATCCACAAACATGTTTCATTTTATGTTAAGAATAAAATTAATTCAGCACAACACGGTTTTACTAAAGGTAAATCAACAACTACAAACTTAGTATCCTACCTTAATCTTGTTATGCCTGTTGTTGAAACCCAAGGTCAAATTGACTCAATTTATATCGACTTTAGCAAAGCGTTTGATGTTGTACCTCACAATATTCTGATAAATAAATTAAAAACTTTGGTCTCTCTTCTAACTACGTGAGCTGGTTTGAAAACTATTTAACTAATAGACAATGTTGTGTTCGTCTTGGTGATTCTCTCTCGGACCCATTTCATTGTTTATGTGGAGTTCCCCAAAGATCTACATTGGGCCCTCTATTATTTTTATTATTTATTGATGACATATGTAAAAGAATAAGTTCAAACTACCTGTTATTTGCTGATGATCTCAAAATCTTTCGCTCAATAAATAGTTCTGCCGATTGCCAAACTCTTCAAAATGATATTAACTCCATTGAACTTTGGTCTGACATTAATGGAATGAAAATTAATGAAACAAAAACTTTTGTCATTTCTTACTCTCGAAAAACTACTTCCATAAAATTTAATTATTCTCTTAATAACGCCTGTATTATTAGGAAAAATTCTATAAAAGATCTTGGTGTACTACTCGATTCTAAATTATACTTTCACGATCATGTTCAATATATTTATAATCATTCAATAAGAATGCTTGGTTTAATAAGGTCTATAACCTATTCTTTTTCTACTCCTGAGTCACTATTAATTCTATACTTTACTTTGGTTCGCTCTAAACTTGAATATGCATCTGTAGCCTGGAATTCCATTACTTCAACCGATTCGGTTAAATTGGAAAATATTCAAAGAAAATTTATTTCCTTATGTGCTTTTCGATATATACCCAATTCCACTGACTTTAACTATGAGATTACCTGTAAATATTTTAACTGTTGTAGCCTTTATGCTAGACGTCTAAATCTTGATTATCAATTTTTTTGCAAAGTTATCAAGGGTGATATTGATTCTGAGTCTATTATAAACAATATCAGCCTTCGTATTCCTACAAAAGGTTTAAGATTTCAAAAATTTTTATAACCGAAATACAAAATCACTTTCTCCAGTCTGTAGATGCATAAAATATGCCAATTTGCATGGGCACAATTTAGATCCTTTTAAGGTTTAGTTTCGTTTTGATTATTAGTTTTTACTGTTTGTACTCAATTGTATTCATGTATGTTTTTGTTATTTAAGAAATTATTTATTTGTTTTTGCACCTTTGTATCTTCTGTTTATGTGTTGTGCTGAACTATAATTGGCCTCTGGCTGTTGTTCAGCACACAAATATTAATAATAAATAAATAAATAAATAATAAATAAAATAAATTACTATTATTTTTATTATTATTATTATCATCATCAATATTACCATTAACATTATTATTATTACTGTTATTTTCATTATTATTATTATTATTAATATTATTATTATTATTATTATCATTATTATTATTATTATTATTATTATTAATAGAAATGATCGGGACGAAATTCAAATACAAACTGCTGAGCCATTTATACCCGAATCCACACTTTCTGAAACTGAAATTGCGATAGAAAATCTGAAAAATTATAAGTCTCCAGGTATCGATCAAATTCCAGCAGAATTAATACAAGAGGGTGGAAGCGCATTATCTAGCGAAATTTATTAACTTGTATTTGCCGTTAATTGGGGAAAGGAAATTGTACCAGAACAATGGAAGGAGTTCATAATTGTACCTATTTTTAAGAAGGGGGACAAAATTAACTGTGGTAACTTTCGAGGAATATCATAATATCAGTATAACACGGGAGGAAATTAAACGCAGAATAAATATGGGAAATGCCTGTTATTATTCGGTTGAGAAGCTTTTATCATCCAGTCTGCTGTCAAAAAATCTGAAAGTTAGAATTTATAAAACAGTTATATTACCGGTTGTTCTGTAAGGTTGTGAAACTTGGACTCTCACTTTTAGAGAGGAACATAGGTTAAGGGTGTTTGAGAATAAGGTGCTTAGGAAAATATTTGGGGCTAAGAGGGATGAAGTTACAGGAGAATGGAGAAAGTTACACAACACAGAACTGCACGCATTGTATTCTTCACCTGACATAATTAGGAACATTAAATCCAGACGTTTGAGATGGGCAGGGCATGTAGCACGTATGGGCGAATCTAGAAATGCATTTAGAATGTTAGTTGGGAGGCCGGAGGGAAAAAGACCTTTAGGGAGGCCGAGACGTAGATGAGAGGATAATATTAAAATGGATTTGAGGGAGGTGGGATACGATGATAGAGACTGGATTAATCTTGCTCAGGATGGGGACCGACGTCGGGTTTATGTAAGGGCGGCAATGAACCTTAAAAGCCAGTAAGTAAGTAAGCAAATAACAGAAAATAATACATTGTCACAAGAGTCCCTAAGAACTTTCATACCAGTCAAACAATTAGAAATGTCCTGTACATCAGATTATCATGATATTTGCGTTCCATACTTACAATATTTTCGTAGTACAGATAAATCATTCCAAATAATAACCTTACCGCCTATGAATATATTCTGAAGCTTATTTTTATTGGTTATTTTACGACGCTTTAACAACTGTCATGGTTATCTAGCGTCTGAAGGAGATGAAGGTAATAATGTCAGACAAAATGAGTCCAGGGTACAGCGAAGAAAAAAAAACCAACATTTGCTTTTAATGGGCTGATGGAAAACCCAGAAAAAAAAAATAAACCAGGTAACTTCTTGTCCCAACCAGGATTTCAACAAAGCCCGTTGGTTTTACGGTCAGGCAAGGTAGCCATTACTCCATAACGTGGACTGCTATAGTTTAAAATAAACGTTAAATTAAGATTTGCATTATGTCAGTGTAAAACATGTGCCGTTTAAATGAATTGTTACAGAAAGAAATATATTTATCAGATTTGCTTCTCTTAATAAATCTATACTAATAATAAATCTGTAGCCGAAATTTTTCCGGTAATTTTCGATTTTACAAAAATAATTGGTCCTAACATGTATAATTAACCACCCTGAAACCGAAAATCGCTTTTTTGAAATTTTTGTTTGTATGTCTGTCTGTATGTTTGTTACCTTTTCACGCGATAATGGTTGAACCGATTCATATGAAAATTGGAATATAAATTAAGTTCGTTGCATCTTAGATTTTAAGCTATATGGCATTCAAAATACTTTATTTAAAAGGGGGATTATAAGGGGGCCTGAATTAAATAAATCGAAATATCTCGCTTATTATTGCTTTTTTTGTGAAAAATGTTACATAACAAAAGTTTCTTTAAAAATGATTTCCGATAAGTTTTATTCTATGCAAAATTTTGATAGGACTGATAGACTTTTAAAATAACAATACAATACGTTTTCACCGCCGCCTCAGATTGTAGCGTTGTTGTTCCTGCAGTAATTCCTATGTGCAAAATATAAAATTTTTGAGTAGGAAGAAAAAACACATTTATTCATTCCATGGCAATGGTACATAGGAGATCTTGAATTCTTACATTTTCCAAAGAAAGAAATATAATTACATATCACTGTTTATGCCGTATCACTATTTAAGTTATTTGAAATGTTCAGAACCATAGTGGGCCAAGCGCCATTTACTGAATACGTAGAAAACGAGGGTTAAAATTAAGTTATTACCATAATTCAATGGAACCATATAGCAAGTAATATAAAGTATACACATTAAAACTAAAAGATAGGACAATCTTCATTAAACTATGGTTGCATGTAATAACAATTAAGAAACATGTTAAAGGAATTGTCATTGCACCAATGAGTGTCTCTGGATCAAATTGATCTCATTTTAATTATGTAAATACAATTTCAATTACGTAACATATTAAACGATTTATCCTTCTAACAAACACGAATGTTCACTGGATCAAACGTCCTATTTTAATTATGTAATTACTTTATATTTTACATCTTGATTACACAACTTTTAACCCTGTATCACTTCGGAATATGTGTGATAAAAACTTTCTTGTGTTAAATATTATTAACGTACCTTGTTAACATGTTTCGACCTATTTTCGGTCATCTTCGGAACTGGTCGTTGTTGGTCTTGGCGCCTCTTGTTCCCTGTGTGGGTGTGTTCGTACTGTAGAGTCAAAGAGAGTATGTGTTTTGAAATTGAGTTGTGTGTTGAGAATATCGTTAGGGTGTGTTTTCGTGTGTCTGTATATTTCGTATTGTTCTAGTGTGTTGAGTTTGTGGTTTTTTGGTTGGATTTGCAGTATTTCCATGTCTGTGTTGATGTCTCTGTTGGTGTGGTTAGCATTTGTGATGTGTTCTGCATATGCGGAGGTGTTTTGTAATTTTGTTATGGCTGTGATGTGTTCTTTGTAACGTGTTTGAAATGATCTGCCTGTCTGTCCTATGTAGAAGTTGTTGCAGGTGTTACATTTGAGTTTGTATACGCCTGTGTGGTTGTTTTTGTTTGTTTGTGTGTTGAGATGTTTTTGTAGAGTGTTGTTTGTTCTGTATGCGATGTTGTTGTTTAATTTCTTGAATGAGGTTGCAATTTTATGTGTGTTTTTGTTTTCGTATGTTAGTGTGATGTATTTTTTGTGTTCTTGTGTATGTGTTGTATTCTTCTGTTTTCTGTGGTTTTGTTTTGTCTTACGTATTATGTTGTCTATTATGTTGGGGTTGTATCCGTTTTCTTATTTCTAACAGGTGCAGCGGAGCGCACGGGTACGGGTAGTTGTATAATAAAAATATCTTAAGTTTTAAATTTGATATCAAATGACAAAAAAAAATCCAGGAAGGTAGTGTCTACACGTGTTAGCAAGTTATGCGGCGTTACACGGTGGGGGAGGCCTGGGGTGCTCCGCCGCGCTTTATTGTTCCAGCGTACAGCGACTCACCCCCAACGCGCAAGTGGTTAATCCTTCATTGCGTTCCCTACTTCGTCAAGCTCATTCAGGATTCAAGGAACAGGTCGAGATAAAGGAGTTTGTGTTAGCAGTTACGACCCGACCAGCACAGCTACATTACTGTATCCAGGCAACAGAAAACAAACGACTGCCTACATTGTTGTATGAATACTATCATCTTTTGTGGTACACAGGAAACGAGAAACAAAAGACTGCTAATAATATTATTATATGCATAGGATGAACTATAGTGTATCAAGGCAACCTGAAACAAATGACTACTAACATTACTATATGCATAATATAAACCAATTTGTAGCCCAAGCAACGTAAAACAAATGACTACTAACAATATTATATACACACGATGAACCATTGTGATATCCAAACAACATCAAGCATTTTGTATCGAAAAACATACGACTACTAACATTACTACATGCACAAGATAAACCAATTTTCGTTCCAAGCAACGTAGAACAAATTAGTGACGACGTAGATCAAGGGATTGAAAACACATTGTGTCAGTACAAAATCAAGAAAATCAAAAATAAAATGAAGACAGTACTCCTTACAAAGAAACTTACATTTAGTTAAATTTTCTTCTTAAAGGCTTTATCAAATTATATTAAGCTTGGAGATGTAGAAAGGTTTCATAAAATTAAATTATCCACTGGTAACCATAGCAGCGGATATCTTACAGTAAATGTAAATACCTTCTTTTGTTATTACGCATCTGTTTTCTTTGAAATCCATTTAAAAAATTTGATCAGCGTATGAATAAATCATGAGAAGACTGGAAAGGCCAGTTTCATGAATTGTCTACCGGGGGGGCGGCAGCACAATATACCCCATCTGTTAACCTCTCCGTCGATATAAAATATAAAAGACCCCGCGTCGCTTAGCAACTGGCTGGTTGTATTTCTTCCGAACGAGTTCAGAGTTATCTAGCAACAACTTTCCCTTGTAATGAGGTTTCTTGCGGCCCCTTGATATTTTTCTCGGAGTATTTCGCGATAATTTATTCTGCCGAGATTGTAATTAAAACTTTTAAAAGAACTGAGATGTTAGTTTTTTCTAGGATTGTAACAAGTTTCATGCAAAAAAAAAAAATGAAATCTTGAGAGCGCACAAAGTTTGAGGACATGCGAAGAGAGTTTGGGCGATCTGGCCTTTCTTACAACTAACGTCTGCTCGCCATTATGGTTGAGGAATGTCCCTGTAGGCGGAAGAGGCTATTAAAGGAAGGGACCGCTTTAAAACTGGAGTTAGATGAACAGATACGAGGCTACAAGACTGGGAAGAAGGGAAAAAGGGAAAAGAAGTTAAAATATGAAATAAAGAAATGAAAACACAGAATAAAAATGTGAGGTAAATAGAGGAAAATGGAAGGAAAGGACAGTGGACAAAAATAAAAAGGAAAAAAATTGAGGATATAAGGTAGGAAATGAAGAAAAACTGTAAGAATAAATAAGAATAAAAAGGAATTTCGAAAAGAAGGGCAGTGTGAGTAGAGGTAAATGAAATGGCAAGGAAATAAATAGAAGCAGATAAATAAAAGAAAGGACAAAAGAAAAACGAAGAAAATAGGAAAAACGAAAAGACAGAAAGAACAACAAAAATAGAAGGAAGTAAAAATGACTAAAGGAACAGGACAAAAGACGATAGAGAGGAAAGTACGAATTATAGAGGACAACCAGAAGTATGAAAGACTGTGGGAAAAACAATAAGGACAAAAGGCTATGGAAGAAAACAAAAGAGACTAAATGTACAGGAAACCAAATAGGATAAAGGATGGAAGAAGGAAATAAAAGATACAGACGGTAGAGGGAAAGGAAAGGGAATAAGACGATATAAAGAAACGAGGTAACAGGGAACCAAATAATTAAAAAAAAGAAGATAAGAGGAAACAAAGAAGACAAAAGACAACACAAGGGAAAAAATACAGAACATAATATAAGGAAATAAAAAGACAAAACTTTGTAGAATGTAACTTAAAAGACAAAAGACGATAGAAGGTTACAAAAAAGACAAAAGATTATGAAAGAAAACAAAAAAAGACAAAGGACTGTAGAAGGCAATAAAAAGGGAAAAGATGATAGGTGGAAATAAGAAATACAAAAGATTGTATTATGTAATAAAAAGACAAAAGACAATAGATGGAAAAAAGCAAAAACGATAGAAGAAAACAAAAAAAGACAAAAAATGCCGGAAGGAAATAAAAAAAGACTAAAAATAACAGAAGAAAATAAAAAAGACTAAAAATGGCAGAAGAAAATAAAAATGGAAAAACAACAGAAGGTAACAAAAACACAAAACACGATATCATAGAAGTAAACAAATACAAAAGACTGTAGTAGGCTACAAAAAGACAAAAGATGAAAGAAGGCAAAATGAAAGACAAAACACGAAACAAAAAAACAGACGATAGAAGAAAACAAAAAAGACAAAAAATGACAGAATATATTAAAAAAGATAACAAATGATAGAAGGACATAAAAAGACAAAAGATTGTAATCGGCTACAAAAAGACAAAAGACGAAAGAAGGCAAAATGAAAGACAAAATACGAAACAAAAAGAAACAGAGACGATAGAAGAAAACAAAAAAGATAAAAAATAGCAGAATATAATAAAAAATATATAATATGATAGAAGGACATAAAAAGACAAAAGATTTTAAGGCAACGAAAAAGAAAAAAGACTATAGAAGGCAACAAAAAAGATAAAATACCCTAAAAGGAAACAAAAGAACAAAAGATCATAGAAGAAAATAAAAATACAAAATATTGTAGAAGAGAATAAAAACGACTTAAAAGATAGATGGAAAATAAAAACATAGAAGGCGATAAAAGGAAAAAGGATATAGGACAGAAGGAAACAAATAGGATAAAAGATGACAAAAGGAAAGAAAAAAGACAGACGATAGAGGAAAACTAAAAAGACAAAAACAGCAGAATGAAACAAAATACTGTAGATAAAAGGCGGACTGCGTGCAAAAGCAGTTACATTTCTGTTTCCATGACAGCACGAGTGACGTCAGAGTAAGCTTCCCATGTCGAAACGTTTTTGTTTCTTGTACCTCAAGCACAAACATATCACGTGAAAATAAAGTAGAAAGCCAGAAATTAAGAAGAAATATAGAAGACTGAAGAAGGGAAGATAAAGTGGAAGGAATTGTAACATAGAAAGAAGAGAAAGGAGAAGTGAAAATTGAGGAAGAGTGAAGGATAAGACAGAGAGAGAGTGTGTGGAGATATTAAAATCGGAGTGATAAAACATAGTAATGAAGGAGAAAGACATAGAGTGCCAAAGGTAAGAAGAAATAAGAATCTTAAGAAAGATACGAAATCAAATAAAAAGAAATAAATTGGGGGAGGGGGAAAGACTAAAATCATAACATTAATTTTTTAACCATTGCAACAATTTCCATGAGAATGTCGTGTTTTAAAGAGGTAAAATAGTGCATTATGCAACGAGCCTATAATGGTAGTAATTAAGACGCGAGTATGTTCATGAAACGAGCCCAAGCGAGTTTCATAATTTTCATACGAGCGTCTTAATTACCATTATAGTCAAGTTTTATAAGACTTTTTATGCTCGACCATATTTCTAACTTGAAATTATTCATAAGTATTCATGTTATTCTTATCTGACTGGGGAGCGGAACTGACCTTGTGCAATACCTCGTAAATTGTGAGATGTGCGCAGACGCGAAAGTATTAATTTTTTTTCCGAGAAACAAATGTCGACATTGACCTTGATATAATCCAGAGACTAAAATAAACATTAATCTAGATATAACCTTGAAATTCAATTAGACATTGAAAAACGGATGACAAATTGAATTTATTTGAATATTATTTACAATTAACGCTAATTATTATAGTTACAGAACTGACTTTATTTAAAATATAGGTGATTTATTGATTTATTGTTGTCTTTCGATTGCATATCCGAGAATAATCGATACTTGCGCTTTCATATTGCTACAATGTTATTTTCTGATCGGTGGAAAACCTGAACTTTAATGAATAGGTGTACTTTAATGAGGTCCATTAAAGGGCTGCTACCAGGTGTATAATTACATTTCGGCATGGTCGAGCATAAATAATATTAAATAACAGAGAAATAAAGAGAATACTCAAATTTTCATCTTTATAGTCAGAAATAGCCGCAACTTATTCTTTGTGTCACAGAACTCGTATGACCTTATTGTGTGGTGTTCAGCAATATCTTCTGAAGTGAATTGTGGTTCAGAGAGACCCCAAACGGTTCAGACATCAAGTTGAGAACATTCCCATTAAGTGTGGAAGGTAGCAAACTTTTTACTAATTAGATTAGTTCCTGATAACAACACCAGGTGCTCTCAGTCATAACTGTGACGTCACTTCCTCTCAGGAAGACATTTTCAGAAAGATGGCGTGCACACAATGCCTGCGGAAGTTTCTTCGTACTAGAAGGCCTTGGGAATTAAAGACTTCATTTGTTAATTTCTGCGAATCCAAACAGAATAAACTATCTATTCCAAAGAAAGATTTATTGTCGATGAAACTGTCCATGGCGATACTTTCTCATATTTTATATCGTTGGCATACTTATAAAATCTCTAATTTTTTAGTAGGTTATTTTACGACGCTTTATCAACAGCTTAGGTTATTTAGCGAATGAGATGAAGGTAATAATGCCGATGAAATGAATCCGGGGTCCAGCACCGAAAGTTACCCAGCATTTGCTCATATTGGGTTGCGGGGAAACCCCCGGAAAAAACCTCAACCAGGTAACTTACCCCGGTAGGGAATCGAACCCCGGGCCACCTGCTTTCGCGGCTAGACTCGCTAACCGTTACTCCAAAAATCTCTAAATTTGAGGAAATCGCACAAAAGGGCAAAATAATTTCTTATTCTTTTTATAACCCTGCTAACAACTATTACGCATTTGTCATGTGTAAAATATAAAAATATTTGCACACTTAAAGAAGTCTTTCGGAAAAATTGGACTTACGGGGTTTTGTAAGCCGACGATTCTAAAAAATAATCATGAAGACGAATAATGCTTATGTATTATTACTTACTTACTTACTAACTTACTTACTTACTTACTTACTGGCTTTTAAGGAACCCGGATGTTCATTCCCGCCCTCACATAAGCCCGCCATTGGTCCCTATCCTGAGCAAGATTAATCCAGTCTCTATCATCATATCCCACCTCCCTCAAATCCATTTTAATATTATCCTCCCATCTACGTCTCGGCCTCCCAAAGATCTTATTCCCTCCGGCCTCCCAACTAACACTCTATATGCATTTCTGGATTCGCCCATACGTGCTACATGACCTGCCCATCTCAAACGTCTGGATTTAATGTTCCTAATTATGTCAGGTGAAGAATACAATGCGTGCAGTTCTGTGTTGTGTAACTTTCTCCATTCTCCTGTAACTTCATCCCTCTTAGCTCCAAATATTTTCCTCAACACCTTATTCTGAAACACCCTTAATCTCTGTTTCTCTCTCAAAGTGAGAGTCCAAGTTTCACAACCATAAAGAACAACTGGTAATATAACTGTTTTATAAATTCTAACTTTCAGATTTTTTGACAGCAGACTGGATGATAAAAGCTTCTCAACCGAATAATAACAGGCATTTCCCATATTTATTCTGTGTTTAATTTCCTCCCGAGTATCATTTATATTTGTTACTGTTGCTCCAAGATATTTGAACTTCTCCACCTCTTCAAAGGATAAATTTCCATATTTTTATATTTCCATTTCGTACAATATTCCCGTCACGAGACATAATCATATACTTTGTCGTTTCGGGATTTACTTCCAAACCTATCTCTTTACTTGCTTCCAGTAAAATTCCCGTGTTTTCCCTAATCGTTTGTGGATTTTCTCCTAACATATTCACGTCATTTGTAATTATTATTATTATTATTATTATTATTATTATTATTATTATTATTATTATTATTATTATTATTATTATTTAATAACAGAAGTTGAACATTTGCCATTTAAAACAAAGTTCTCCGAGTATGAATCCAGTACGCGTAGCTTCCAAGCCGTTTCTATGGCAACCGAAGTTGCTTTCTTGCTCTTCTGTAGAATTTGTGGGCGTCCTTGTTTCGTTCTGGTTCAACTGTCGGTAAATTCTGAGCACAACAGTGACCATGGCAACATGTCAGACAACTGAAAATCGGACAGGTGGGCGCTTATCTCAACAGCTGAATAACGCCTCATGCTGTTGTAGCTATCCTACGCGGGTTAATGCTGCAGATCTGAACGGCTGCAGGGAATTATAGAGATGTACTCATCAGTGAATGTTAAGCTAGTACCTACCTCCTTGGATTTGGATATGACGTCAGCTACAGTGAGCAAGTAACTTCGAGGGATTATTATTTTTTGTTATTAACTGAAAATTAAATGCTATGTAATTATGCATAAAACATGTTTATAAAATTTAAAAGAATTTTTTTTTTCCATATTAATGTCTATTTTAATGTAGAACGTTTTTCTGTGTACTACTCGAGAAAAATTGCAACAAAATTATAGCATTGCCACTTATGGGAGTTTAGACGATACTACCCAACATGCATTATGACCTAACTTACGTTTCTATTACAACATAGATCAGATCATCCTATTACTAATAAAACCAGTTAAGACCAGTAATGCAAGGTTTGTAAAACTACACTACATTCTTATGTTCTAGCTCTACTCTGAATGAATTACATGCTCTAACCAATGATATTCTATCGCAGATGGCTTTGTGGTTTGAATCTAATGGTTTTTTGCTTAATCAAGAAAAGACTATCAACATAAGTTTTACCCTAAATCATGTAATAAAAAAGGAGAACATACAAAACTATACAAAATTTCTAGGACTTTTTATAGACTCCAGTTTAACATGGGAAAAACATTTCGAATATATATGCACAAAGTTATCAAGAGTTTTATATTTATTAAAGAAATTAGTGACTTGCTTTTCTCAAAATTATTTAAGATGTGCCTACTTTTCGTTCTTTCAGTCGATAATTAATGATGACTTGAATTCTATATCCATATGGTCGAAAACGCACGGGCTTCATTTAAATGCAAATAAATCGCAGGCAATCTTAATAGAACATCAAAGATCGAAGTGTGACAAGCAAAATTTGCCACCGATAATTGTAAATAATACTACTATTCCATACAGTACGACTGTGAAGAACCTTGGCATTTATATGGATTGTCACCTGGAATGGAATGAACAAGTGAATCACACTTCCAAAAAAATATTTTCCATTATTCACTCATTAAAGCGACTGAAGCACTTTCTTCCTGATAAATTAAAATTAATCCTTGTACAAACACTCGTGATGCCACACTTTGACTACTGCGATATTATATTAAGTAACCTAAATGCAAATTTGAGCAGCAGGCTACAACGTGTGCATAATGCGTGCGTCCGTTATATTTGCAATATTCGTAAGTATGATCATGTTTCCCCGTCTTTCCAAACTCTGTCTTGGCTAAGGCTAAGCGATCGACGAGCCCTGCATTCTCTTGTTCTCTTATTTCAAATTCTGCGCACCGCTACCCCAATCTATTTGGCTTCTCGTTTCCAAAATTTATCTGCATATCATGAGCTAAGTACAAGATCTCATCATAACAATTTACTCATTATACCCCACCACAAGACATCTTTATATTCTTCATCTTATACAGTTTCAGTTGCTAGAAATTGGAACTCGCTACCGAGTGATATAAGGGGTTGTTGGACAATAGCTTCATTTAGGTCAAAATTACATAAATTCTTACTTAACAGATGAATTGCTGATTAATATGTGTTACTTATAATGAAACTAACATCTGTCCATTCTTATTATTATTATCATTAATTTCTCTAAATAGATTTACAAAACCTCTAATGGCAATTACATTAATATTCTCATTATAGAAATAGAAATATATATATTCTCCCTGTAACATAGTCCTAGTAAGCTTATATTAAATTAATTTTTATCATTTTACTAGCTATCTCAAATATTAAATTAATTATAATTGATTGAATTAAATTAGCTCATAAATTAAGTTTCTACTTTACCTTATAGATTTATCTAAATTTAAATAAATGTGTAGTGAAGAATATTGCTGGAGAACCTTTTAAGTGTAGTGTAAATATTTGTAATTCAAATTTATGTATTGTATTGATTAAGGCTGGTTGAGTGGAAGAGAAGGCCTTATGGCCTTAACTCTGCCAGCGAAAATAAAACATTATTATTATTATTATTATTATTATTATTATTATTATTATTATTATTATTATTATTATTATTATTATTATTATTATTATTATAATTAGGTATGCCTTAATTTTTGGGGAAATGGTAGCAAAATTGGGAGTGTCTTGATTTTGCAAAAGAAAGTCATTAGAATTCTAAGTCAATCAAACTATCTTGAACATTGTCGACCACTTTTCAAACAATCACAGATATCAACTGTCATAAATTTATATATATACGACCTAGTCCTTTACACTCGACAAAATATAGACAATTACTCATTAATAGCCAATATACATGATCATGAAATTAGAAATAGTGAACAAATTAATATTCCATACTGTAGATTACATAAAACTAGTACAAATTTTCTGTCATGGGGGATGAGATTATATAATAAGCTCCCCAGTCAATATTATAAGTTACCAACCAATAGTTTCAAAGCTAGATTTTATAATCGGCTTTTAATTAATCCTTTCTACTCTGTAGATGAGTTTCTTAACATAAATTCATACGAAATTGTTTTTTTAATAAATAAAGTTATTTAGATAATTTACAATTATTACATAAGAGTGAAGTGTTTTCATTAATTTTAGAGTTTCAAAATGTTTTGTTACTGTTTTCAATTATATGTGTATTTTCAAATGTATGTTGTGAGGAAGCCTATCACTGTATGTTTAATGGCTTAATAAATTGAATTGAATTGAAAAAATAGCAATCAAAACTTCATCAATGCACGAAAAATCGTAATAAATTCTTCAAATAAAGTACTTAATTGGTTTGTTGCTTACAACATTTCGGACTTATTCGGTTTTACAAGAATATAGAACACGGAAAGACAAGTCGGGGACTGTATTTAACTTATTTTACACAAAAAGTGGACTTAATCGGTTTTACTAGTAATACAACGAAATGGAATGCGCAACCTATATTTATCATGTTAATGAATGCATCCTCGTTTGTTTTTATATTTTAAGAGGTCTTGTGCATAGTAGTATTTCCTGAAAAAACCACCCAGTGATTATAGCCAATTCCAACAATAACGATGACGTATTAATAATGTATTTTGATGCTTCTTTATTTTGGTGATTTATATCTTTATACAGGGTGCTGTGTAGAAGAAGTTGCTGTAGATCTGTGATTTCGGTATCACACTGTAGAAAGTTACTAAATTGTAAAACTGTAAAAATTGTAAAATATTGTACAAATTTGCAAAAATTGTAATTGTAATCTTGTAAAATTTTGACTTGTTTCACATCTTAAAGCTTAATTCGTAATGTAAGATCTATGGAATATAATAAATGAATGAATGAATGAATGAATGAATAACCTGGAAAAGATTCACGAGAAAAGTTTTCTAACGTGCAAATGCTTAATACAATATTAAATTTTAATTTTAATTTATAAAAAAAAAATTAGCACAGAAATTGGGATGATTAATAAATGCGGAGAAGATATAGACAGAAATAGTTGTAGTGCCATAGTCCAATTCTAAATTATGTTAATTACCACATGAATTCAATTCTCTGTAATGATATATTATTATTATTATTATTATTATTATTATTATTATTATTATTATTTCAAGAATTATTATTATTATTATTATTATTATTATTATTATTATTATTATTATTATTATTATTATTATTTCAAGAATTATTATTATTATTATTTCAAGAATTATTATTATTATTATTATTATTATTATTATTATTATTATTATTAATAATAGGTGATATATCCTGTGACTCTTTCTTAAACAATATTACCTTACGTATTCCAACAAAAGATATGAGAGCCCACAAACTTTTCTATATTAGAAATTCGAAATTTCTTTCACCAGTCTCCAGATGCATTAAAAATGCCAACATGCATGGCTGCGAATTCGATCCCTTCAATGTATAGACTTAGTTTGCTCTTGGCAACGATTTATCATTTATGTATTATTTTAGGCATTATACTCAATTAACATTTTCTCATAGTATTCTTAGTTATCCATTCATCGTCATTATTGTAATTAATTGTAATTATATTTATGTGTAATAATTATTTTTGTTTTATGTTTTTGTTATATTTGTGCTGAACTGTAATTGGCCACTGGCTGTTGTACAGCACATTAAATAAATAAATAAATAAATAAATAAATAAATAAATAAATAAAAATAAATAAAATAAAATTATTATTATTATTATTATTATTATTATTATTATTATTATTATTATTATTTCAAGAGTGATTAGATGTACATGTAGTTGAAGTTTAATAATCTTACCATTATTTCTTATTCTCTTTGAAATATTTTCACATTCTTCCTCTGCCCCTTCTCTTTTCTTTCCTTTCGTTGTGATTTTTTCCCCTTCTTGTTTTGATTTTCTTTCTTTTGCATCATTTTTCCTTCCTGCCTCTCTACTATTACCTTTTACAGTTTACCTGCTGTTTCTTTTTCTTTCATGTTTTCTTTGTTTATTTTCATTTTTTGTATTTCTATTCCCGTTGTTTTCTCATTCTTTTACACAAAATTCTCTCACCCTCCCACTCTGTTCTATCGTCTCTCCGGCTTTTCATTTATATCCTCACTTTTCTCCCCTCCCTTTCCTCCCACTCCAACCTCATACTCTGTACTTCCACGCTCTTGTATTCTTTTTCCTCCGTAGTTCCCAGCAGTAAATAGCGCCGCTCCTGCAACTCCAGGGTTTGATGTTGAGCAGGAACAAGCCTCGCTTACACTTCAAAGATACTCGAGTGATGCCTTTTGTGGATTTGTTTTGCCAAGACGAAGTCTCGAATCCAGGACTTTCAGCAATTGAACCGCTTTACTCCGTCTCGCGTGAAATGCAGTAGTTCCCGAGTGAGGTTAGGGTTTTCTTTTGTTTTTATTACGTTAGTCCGCCATTCTTCTCCCGCTTTGTGATGCAAATACCGTCGTCGCTAATGATCTTTGTGTAGCACCCTGCATCTGCTAATTCCCTCCATTCGTTAACTGAATCTCTTCAGCGATTGATTCTAGCAATTATGTAAGTTTCCCAGATACTTAATGTTATTGCAAACTTTGTAAACAAGGCATAAACAAACAAACGGCATATCATTATTATACATTTCTACAGTATACAAGGTGAACCATAAGTAGTCATCAAATTTAAAGGGGTTATTCTTTGAGATATTACAAACAAAAATGTTTCATAAAATTTTGCTCGTTTTTTCTGCCTTCTCGAGGAAAAAAATAAATGAAATATTTCACAATGTGTTTTGGGAAAGCTATTGATTTAATTCCCAATTTACTGCTCACAGCTGTCATTTAGCTCCAGTAGCATATCCCTTAGTATCATCTCCTCTTCTGCTAACAACGCCATATCATCAGCAAATCTTATAAACTTTATTATCCTTCCTTCTACTATCACTCCGTCCGTGATGTGATTAGGGGAGAGCCGGGTAGTATCGGACATCGGGTAATATCGGACAGTGAGTTTCTTTCATCTACCACACGATGATAGTACCTGATTGACATGGTTACGTTTCTGTGATGTCGCATAGAGAAACGTAACCATGTCATTCAGGTACTACCATATGGTGGTAGATGAAAGAAACGCACTGTCCGATATTACCTGATGTCCGATACTACCTGACTCTCCCTATACCGGTATAGGCTACTTCATATGTCTTTTTATTTCTGTCTTCATACTCCCCGCATTTAAATCCTTCTCGTTAACTACTTCATAATCGCTTCCTCATTCCAGGAGGCCTAGTCTGCAGATAACAATGCAATTGATAGTCGAAACGATTAACATATAAATAATAATAATAATAATAATAATAATAATAATAATAATAATAATAATGTATGTATGCATATATATGTAAATCAAGCTTTCAGGAATAATTTCCTGTGAAGCTAATTTGAATAATTTCGAGGGAAAAATTGTTCCGGGGCCGGGCATCGAACCCGGAACCTTTGGTTAAACGTACCAACGTATGTATGTACAGTATTTATTAACACTACAATTGGGTATACACCCAGTGGCAGTGATATATAATATACAATAATTACAATTACATGAAATAAAATAAAATAAACGTAAATCTATAAATAGTAGATGCAATAAACCTAGGACTATAAATAAAAACTATTCTATAATAACGCCTGCAATAAGCAAAAGTAAACCTAGCTTATAAGTACTTCTATTTCACCCAACTATTACCAATTTAAGAAATTACATATCACCTTAATTACGTACCAACTTAATTACATATCATCTTAATTAATTACATATCACCCTAATTTATTTACATACAAACTTAATTACATATCATCTTAATTAATTACATATCACCCTAATATATTTACATACAAACTTAATTACATATCAACTTAATTAATTACATATCACCCTAATTTATTTACATACAAACTTAATTACATATCATCTTAATTAATTACATATCACCCTAATTTATTTACATACAAACTTAATTACATATCATCTTAATTAATTACATATCACCCTAATTTATTTACATACAAACTTAATTACATATCATCTTAATTAATTACATATCACCCTAATTTATTTACATACAAACTTAATTACATATCATCTTAATTAATTACATATCACCCTAATTTATTTACATACAAACTTAATTACATATGAACTCAATTAATTACATGACACAACTTAAATAATTACACTGCACCTCCAATTACATTTACAGTCTAATCTTCTCAAGCTTTCCTTAAATGTATTGATTTTAAGAGGACCACCCTGAAATATTGCCGCAGGTAAGCTGTTCCAGTCTACTATTGTGCGGTTAACAAAGGAAAATTTTGCCATGTCCGTTCTTTGTTTTCTACATTTAAACTTCCTAATATGATCAGCCCTTCCTAAGTATGATGGTGTTGCTAACCTAGCATTGATGTCGGCCCATGCTTTGTGTCCCATTTGTGCCTTAAACAATGCGGTGAGTCTGGTTTTTCATCGCCTTGATTTGAGAAGTTCCCACCCTAAGTCTTTCACTATCTCCTCACCATGTCCCTTCCCCATTTTGACATATTTTGCTGCCTTGCGTTGGACCTTTGCTATTGAATCGATTTCGTTTTGTCTGTACGGATCCCAACCTACTGCTCCATATTCCATCATTGGGCGAACAATAATAATAATAATAATAATAATAATAATAATAATAATAATAATAAGAAGAAGAAGAAGAAGAAGAACAACAACAGTAATAATAATATTGAACGCACGATAGTGTCATGATCAAGACGAAACGTTGCAAGATGGAAGGTCCCACGTTCGATTCCCGATGGGGTAATAGTTTTTCTCCATTGATCTAATCTAGTGGTCATCAGCACTCGCTGAATAGGTGTAGTGCATGGAGGGTAAAGAAATATGCTCCGTCGTGCCCAAGGATACCCGTGCATACCCGCTAGCAACCACGAATGCACGCTAGGGCAGTGTCTTGTCCGCAGGTAAGAGACGCTAGCTCGAGGGTGCAGTGTTCTGATGACCGCTGATCTAGTCCTTCGACTACACTAGCCGTGACGAAAAGGCCATGGTGCGCCGAGTCCCTGTGTAAGCTGCAACGTGCATAGCACCTATGGAGGGAGGCGGACAACCGAAGGGGAAGTTAATGTTTAGTACGTGTAACGAAGAAAGAAATGAACAAGAAAACATAGGACACATTATCACAACCTAAAATTAACTGTCTTCAGAATGTCTCTGCGACAGAGTTTCAAAATCAGGAATTATGTCACTTACTGCCAGTCGTAGTTGATCAAGAAGGTATTTGTCTGTCAGTCGTGATCTAAATTTGATTTTAACTATTTTCATTGTTGAAAATAATTTTTCACAAACGTTAGTTACAGCGAACATGGCTTCAATAGAGCAAGCGAAAGAACGAAGCTTCAAATATTTATTTTTTTCCAAAGATTTGTAAAGTTCAACATTTGTCAAGTCCTTACATCTAGCTTTCATATAACATCACATAGTAAATCAGTGAGTTCAAATTGAAGAACTAACCGCATTATTCGTACATCTGTTGAAAAAGGGTCGACGTACAGAGACGATGATGATGATGATGATGATGATGATGATAACAACAATAACACTTAACCTTTTAATGTTTCATCAGTAACATGTAGTAACTTATAATGCCGTTTTATGTTACACAACCGTTTTCCTAGTAATATTTGTGAACAAATCATACATTTAATATTCTCATCATATTGGCAGCAAAAGAATGCATCCTCCCATCCTACTTCAAACTTTCGTTTTTTATAGAGGTACATGGTTTCGAGAGAGACATTGCGACGATACGCCACTTGCAGGTCCGAGACAAATACAAATAGAACGGAGTTTGACTCCAGTGAGTAAGAGGGTGGGGGTTGTAGGTAGGAAGCGAGAGAAAAGCATTGCGAGCCACAATGTGCTCGTGAGTCGCATTTTCGCCACGGCTATGGTCTGTGGTTTACTCAACCTTTAGCAGAAGTCAGTACCACGGTTATTTCCTTGGGGGTAAATGCAGCGGACATGTAGACCTAACATCCTTACTGCTATTAATGCTGATCGTAAAGGTTGGACCCTCAACTTTCTCCTAATCTATGACCTGCAAATAAGGATAACTTTTCACCAGTGACATTATCTTTACTGTTTGTCCAAATTCACTTCTGTCATCATCAGCATCATCATCATCATCGACATCATCATCATGCCTTTGTCATTCTCTGAGGTCCGTTCCTAACCTCATTTTTGTCCTCCTCACTACAACCCTCATTTTAGCCATCTGTATCATCTCCATATATGTACATTTTCTCACTTCCTGCTGATTTTCAACGACATAAATTTACCTCTGGTTCTATTTCACGTCAACAAACACACGCACCAACACTAGTCATTTACGAACTCTCTCGCCAGGCCGCAAGAACACAGCGCGACAAAACACGAGGTTAGAGAAGTAACTTCGAGGTCTGTACGAGACACATAAATCTTCATTCAACCCGCTGGAATTGAACCTCGGTTCTCTTGGTTGCTAACCGCAGAAGGAGACGTTCAGGATGTCTCGGCTGCATATTCAAATTAACGAGCTGGAAGCACCTGTTCCAAGGCCCCACACTGCGTTAATTCGTTGCTAAGCTACGACGTCCGCATACCAGGGGACCATGCTCTGCATTTGTACGGGTTTTAATTAGGTGGTGGGGAACATATGGTTTGATTCAAATATATCTTAGCTAAATAAAGTAACAGTTTTCAATTTTATTGTTACATCTGTGAGACATTTAAAAACGAATATGATCTATCTACAGGATGATTCGATAACAGCGTACAAAAATTAAACAGGAAATGGAGATACTCTACAGAAATATAAAATAATTGTACAGGGCATGTAGCACGTATGGGCGAATACAGAAATGCATATACTATAGAGCAGCGGTGGCGAAAATGTAATCGTGCGCCGAGACACTGTGTAACCTGCAACGTGCATAGCACCTATGGAGGCAGGCGGACACCCGAAGGGAAATGAAGCAACTGTCTGACTTATTAACGGTTTTTCATTTTCCTTACGTCGAGCACTTAAATATAATTTTATACAGGGTAAAGGCTACAAACTAAGAAAGAAATGAAGAATATCACAACCTAAAATTAACTGTCTTCAGAATGTCTCTGCGACAGAGTTTCAAAATCAGGAATTATGTCACTTACTGCCAGTCGTAGTTGATCACGAAGGTATTTGTCTGTCAGTCGTGATCTAAATTTGGTTTTTACTATTTTCATTGTTGAAAATAATTTTTCACAAACGTAAGTTGTAGCGAACATGGCTTCAACAGAGCAAGCGAAAGAACGAAGCTTCGGATATTTATTTTTTGGCAAAGATTTGAAAGTTCAACATTTGTCAAGTCCTGACATCTAGCTTTCATTTGACATCACATAGTAAATCAGTGAGTTCAAATTGAAGAGCTAGCCGCATTATTCGTACATCTGCTGAAAAAGGGTCGACGTACAGAGACGATGATGATGATGATGATGATGATAATAATAACACTTAACCTTTTAATGTTTCATCAGTAACATGTAGTATAATGCCGTTTTATGTTATACAACCGTTTTCCTCGTAATACTTGTGAACAAATCATACATTTAATATTCTCATCATATTGACAGCAAAAAAAATGCGTCCTCCCATCCTACTTGGAACTTTCGTACATGGTTTCGAGAGAGACATATGCCACTCGCAGGTCAGAGACAAATACAAATGGAACGGAGTTTGACTCCAGTGAGTGAGAGGGTGGGGGTTGGCGGGGGTTAGAAACAAGCACAGCTATCATTGCGAGCCACAATGTCTCGCGAGTCACGTTCTCGCCACGGCTGCTGTAGAGTACTAATAGTGAGGCCAGAGGGAAAAAGACCTTTGGGGAGGCCGAAACTAGATCGGAGGATAATATTAAAATGTATTTGACGCAGGTGGGGTATGATGATAGAGACTGGATTAATCTTGCTCAGGATAGGGACAGATGGCAGGCTTATGTGAGAGCGGCAATGAACCTCCGGGTTTCTTAAAAACCATAAGTACAAATAATAATTGAAAATAAATTTTAATAATAATTTTAAATTAAAATTTTAAATAAATATAATAATTCGACCCTCACAAGTACTAACATTCTAACTCACTTTCTTACGTTTTTCAGGAGATGAAAATGAAGCTTTAAAGTTATCGTGTAGATTAGTGTATACAGATATGTGCAGTAACATAAGATTTTAGATACAATTGGGGAGGTTTAGAGTTGCAATGACAGTACTGGAAGAAAAAGAAACAATTTAAGACCATATTAACTAGGATAATTCAAAACAATAAAAAAAATGTTAGTACTTGCGAGGGTCGAATTGTAAATAAATGTAGACGTAAATATTGAAAATTGCAAGTAAATGTAAATAATAATTGAAAATAAATTTAAATAATAATTTTAAATAAATGTAAATAAAATTGTAAATAAATGTAGACTTAAATAATAAAATTGTAAGTAAATGTAAATAATAATTCAAAATAAATTTAAATAATAATTTTAAATAAATGTAAATAAAATTGTAAATAAATGTAAATAAAATTGTAAATAAATGTAGACTTAAATAATAAAATTGTAAGTAAATGTAAATAATAATTCAAAATAAATTTAAATAATAATTTTAAATAAATGTAAATAAAATTGTAAATAAATGTAGACTTAAATAATAAAATTGTAAGTAAATGTAAATAATAATTCAAAATAAATTTAAATAATAATTTTAAATAAATGTAAATAAAATTGTAAATACATGTAAATAAAATTGTAAATAAATGCAAATAAAATTGTAAATAAATGTAAATAAAATTGTAAATAAATGTAGACGTAAATAATAAAATTGTAAGTAAATGTAAATAATAATTCAAAATAAATTTAAATAATAATTTTAAATAAATGTAAATAAAATTGTAAATAAATGTAGACTTAAATAATAAAATTGTAAGTAAATGTAAAAAATAATTGAAAGTAAATATAAATAACAAATAAATGTGACTATTAGGGAGAGTCGGGTTGTATCGGACATCGGGTAATATCGGACAGTGAGTTTCTTTCATCTACCACACGATGATAGTACCTCATTGACATGGTTAAGTTTCTGTGATGTCGCATAGAGAAACGTAACGATGTCATTCAAGTACTACCATATGGTGGTAGATGAAAGAAACGCACTGTCCGATATTACCCGATGTCCGATACTACCCGACTCTCCCTAATAATTGTAAATAAATGTAGGCCTAAATAATAAAATTGTAAGTAAATGTAAATACTAATTGTAAATAAATTTAAATAATAAATGTAGATAATATAGAACGCGTCATGTCAAAAGAACGTATCAACAAATTCAAATTCAATTTTTTTTTCAAATTCAAATTCAAATTTATTTACAATTTACATACGAATTGAATACATATGAATATATACCCGAAATGAGCATATGCTCGTGCTCGGTACAGTCCAGTAGTCTACATAAATTTTACAGGGTTCAAATAATAATAATAATAATAATAATAATAATAATAATAATAATAATAACAATAACAATAATAATAATAATAATAGAGTAATCGTGACACAAATGATACAAAGATTGTAATACAAAATAATTCATTAATAATAATAATAATAATAATAATAATAATAATAATAATAATAATAATAACAGTGATAAAACAAAAATATTTACAATAATAAAATAAATACTAAGACGGATAAAATAAAAAATATAAAACCACTAGCGAGAGTTAACACAACTTAAAAAAGCATATGTAATAACCGGAAAAAAATGCCAAACTCGAAAATCAACAGAAAAGTTCGTTGTATCGCAGACGACAGCAACCGCCGTATTGACATTGTGTTGTGCATTATTGGTAGTAGGGGGGAGCCGAAAGTCTACGTAACTGCCGTTCTCTTCGAATCTTCTCGTACAATCATGGGAAGTTAAAGCTGCAAAAACAAAATGTCTACGAGTCAAACTGTTCGTTATTACCAGGATAAATACAAATAATACTGAAATATATTAATCTAGTTTCAGTTATAGATCTCTCCTTTTGTGCAAGAGATATCGTATCAAAATATTTTATGAATGGCGGGGAAAATATAAATTTCAAGAACTCTCTAGTGACAAGAGATAGTGACAAGTACAATCAAGTGTATCTATGGCGATGCTAAGAAATCATTTATTGGAGATATACACTGTTATTAATTAAGAAAATGATCTATTTATATTTATTACAATGTTTTATCTTATAGGTTACATGCATCAGACGAATACAATAAAAATTAGTACCATATAATGCTAGTAACACTTAAAAAAAAAAAATAATAAAATTTTTCAAATTTCGCACAAACATTTTCACTTTATTTTTAAACTTAAGAATGTGTAAATTGCTTAGGTCTGGATTATTTTTCAATACTGAATTGTATAGTCTTGGTCCATAATTCCTACTGTGTCTTAATCCAGCTGTAGTGTGGCATTTAGGTTCTGCCGAAAGAGTTGGGACATTTCTTCTGATGTTATGTATATGTTTTTCAAACTGCAACTTCAAAACTGCAACTTTACATTAGAGCCATTTAAATATACAGGGTGATTCAAAAGGCTGCGCATAAACTAAGGGAGCTTATAGAGGAATCGAAATACAACTACTTTAGGATAGGAACTTATGGTCTAGGAAGTAATCTGCGAGCAAGGATAATGCTTACTCAACACTTTTCTTTTACAAAAGTAGTTCAAATTGGTGACCATCACATTCAGTACAGGCATAACACCGCCGTAGGAAATTCAGGCGCACTCTACCAAGTACATCACGCATCTCACGAACCTCATCAAACGCTGCAAGTATTCTGGCGAGAAGCGTTTCTTGGTCGGGAGCTGGTGTCTCGTACATGAGGCTTTCAATATGCGCCCAGAAGAAGTGAAGAGGCGTGAGATCAGGGGAGCGGGGTGGCCAATCAATTGGACCTTTCTTTCTGATCCAACGCCCGGGATATGTGTAATTTAGTATGTCACGTACTTGAAGAGAAAAGTATTCAGGTGCTCCGTCTAGTTGCATCCACATCTGACGACGTACTACAAGTGGTACATTCTCTAACAGTTCTGAAAGAACGTGTTGTATGAAGACCTTGTACCTCACCCCATTCAAACGTGGTGGCAGAGGAACGTCTTCATCATTTCGTAATGTATCGAACCCAGTTCCTCATTGCAAAGCAAGCTTACATCTGCAATGTAGTTCCTGGCATTCCCAGGCGTACACTGATTCAGAATTACTTCCTAGACTATAAGTTCCTATTCTAAAGTAGTTGTATTTCGACCCCCTATAAGCTCCGTAAGTTTGTGCGCAACCTTTTCAATCACCCTGTAGAATAGTTCCTTCTATCCATCTTTTCTTTGATTCTTCCTCTTGTCCATCGTAATTTTCTAACTTTTGTTCTCAAATACGAATAGTTTTCATTAAAATATTTCAATAACGCCACATTTGTTGATACGCCCTGCTAGTATGATATGGAAACCAGTAAGCGATAGCGGTAGACATGTTTGAGTTCACATCTCCTTAATCTGCATCGCTAAGCTCAAATTCCCGATCTCAAAATATTCTGTAGCTCATCTCATATTTTCTGTTCAATATTTGCATACTTTTACTGAATCACCCTGTAGAATAATTGCTCCTGTCCTTGTCTACCTAACGAAGAACTTTCTTTGATTCTTCCTCTTTCCATCGTAAGTTTCAAACTTTTGTTTTCAAATACGAATAGTTTGCATTAAGATATTTCAATAACTCTACATTTGTTGATATGTCCTTCTAGTATGATATCTAGTAACCGATAGCGGTAGACATGTTTGAGTTCACATCTCCTTAATCTGACATCGCTAAGCACAAAATCCCGATCTCAAAATATTCTGTAGATCATCTCATATTTTCTGTTCAATATTTGCATACTTTTACTGAATCACCCTGTATAATATTTGCTCCTGCCCTTGTCTACCTAACGAAGTACTTTCTTTGATTCTTCCTCTTGTCCATCGTAAGTTTCAAAATTTCGTTTTCAAATACGAATAGTTTTCATTAAAATATTTCAATAACGCCACATTTGTTGATACGCCCTTCTAGTATGATATGGAAACCAGTACGCTATAGCGACAGACATGTTTGAGTCCACATCTCCTTAATCTGACATCGCTAAGCACAAATTCCCGATCTCAAAATATTCTGTAGCTCATCTCATATTTTCTGTTCAATATTTGCATACTTTTACTGAATCACCCTGTATAATATTTGATCCTGCCCTTGTCTACCTAACGAAGTACTTTCTTTGATTCTTCCTCTTTCCATCGTAAGTTTCAAACTTTCGTTTTCAAATACGAATAGTTTTCATTAAAATATTTCAATAACTCTACTTTTACTTAATCATCCTGTATAAATAGTTGAGTTAACTATAGGAATGAAAAGAATAGTGAGACATCAGACAGGCAGATAACAGGATTGCGTTGGAGTTGCTAGTGACTTCATGTAGAAGGAGAGAGAGGTGCAAGACCTTTTCCTCACAACTCGTACATTTCTCTTTGATTGGTGTACTTTCACCACAATCAACAATATCAACTACGTCACAGCCATGATTAGCTATGGTGCGGCCTGACAGGTCCGCATAGCAAACAGCAGATTAGTTAAATGTCGGTTTTGTGTGAACTTAAACGTCCATGACTACAGCGTGCGGCAAAATGCGTTTATCAGTAATTTGCACTCTGCATTCGTGTGGATGTTCCAGTAATCCAGCCAACCAGACGGCATCTGCATTGTGCTAAACCAGGACCAGGAAGCCTCAATTACTACGCCGGTGACTGTGCGTTATGCCAGAGCTGATTAACGAGCACTTTTCAAGTTTACGACAGATTCCTGATTATCCCCATTTTCTTGTTACATTTCACAGTCACAGCTGGACAATACGACTTTCAGTTCACAGCCTATTTATATCACCCCTATTTTAAAACGTATGTTGAATAAATACATAAATTTACAATTTTATTATCATCTAATTGTTTATAAGTAGCTTCTGTAGTTTAAAAGGAACATTAAAAATGATTATCTCTTTGTTTATGAATAGCTTCTGTAGCTTAAAAGAAACATTAAAAATGATTATCTCTTTCTTTATGAATAGCTTCTGTAGTTTAAAAGGAATGTTAAAAATTATCATCATTTCGTTTATGGACAGCTTCTGTAGTTTGAAAGGAACATTAGAAATTATCATCTCATTGTTTATGGATAGCTTCTGTAGTTTCAAAGGAACATTAAACATTATCATCTCATTGTTTATGAATAGCTTCTCTAGTTTAAAAGAAACATAAAATATTATCTCATTGTTTATGAATAGTTTCTGTAGCTTAAAAGAAACTTTAAAAATTATTATCTCTTTCTTTATGAATAGCTTCTGTAGTTTAAAAGGAACGTTAAAAATTATCATCATTTCGTTTATGGACACCGTCTGTAGTTTGAAAGAAACATTAGAAATTATCATCTCATTGTCTATGGATAGCTTCTATAGTTTAAAAGGATTATTAGAAATTATCACCTCATTGTTTATGAATAGCTTCTCTAGTTTAAAAGAAACATTAAAAATTATTATCTCTTTGTTTATGAATAGCTTCAGTAGTTTAAAAGAAACATTAAAAATTATTATCTCTTTGTTTATGAATAGCTTCTGTAGCTTAAAAGAAACATTAAAAATTATTATCTCTTTGTTTATGGATAGCTTCAGTAGTTTAAAAGAAACATTAAAAATTATTATCTCTTTGTTTATGGATAGCTTCTGTAGTTTAAAAGGAACATTAAAAATTATTATCTCTTTGTTTATGAATAGCTTCTGTAGCTTCAAAGAAACATTAATTATTATCTCTTTCTTTATGAATAGCTTCTGTAGTTTAAAAGGAACGTTATAAATTATCATCATTTCGTTTATGGACAGCGTCTGTAGTTTGAAAGGAACATTAGAAATTATCATCTCATTGTTTATGAATAGCTTCTGTAGCTTCAAAGAAACATTAATTATTATCTCTTTCTTTATGAATAGCTTCTGTAGTTTAAAAGGAACGTTATAAATTATCATCATTTCGTTTATGGACAGCGTCTGTAGTTTGAAAGGAACATTAAAAATTATTATCTCTTTGTTTATGAATAGCTTCAGTAGTTTAAAAGAAACATTAAAAATTATTATCTCTTTGTTTATGAATAGCTTCTGTAGCTTAAAAGAAACATTAAAAATTATTATCTCTTTGTTTATGGATAGCTTCAGTAGTTTAAAAGAAACATTAAAAATTATTATCTCTTTGTTTATGGATAGCTTCTGTAGTTTAAAAGGAACATTAAAAATTATTATCTCTTTGTTTATGAATAGCTTCTGTAGCTTCAAAGAAACATTAATTATTATCTCTTTCTTTATGAATAGCTTCTGTAGTTTAAAAGGAACGTTATAAATTATCATCATTTCGTTTATGGACAGCGTCTGTAGTTTGAAAGGAACATTAAAAATTATTATCTCTTTGTTTATGAATAGCTTCAGTAGTTTAAAAGAAACATTAAAAATTATTATCTCTTTGTTTATGAATAGCTTCAGTAGTTTAAAAGAAACATTAAAAATTATTATCTCTTTGTTTATGAATAGCTTCTGTACTTTAAAAGGAACATTAAAAATTATCATCATTTCGTTTATGAATAGCTTCTGTAGTTTAAAAGGAATATTAAAAATTATCATCATTTCGATTATAAATAGTTTCTGTAGTTTAAAAGGAACATTAAAAATTATCATCATTTCGTTTATGAATAGCTTCTGTAGTTTAAATGGAACATTAAAAACTATCATCATTTCGATTATGAATAGCTTCTGTAGTTTAAAAGAAACATTAAAAATTATCATCATTTCGATTATGAATAGCTTCTGTAGTTTAAAAGGAACATTAAAAATTATCATCATTTCGTTTATGAATAGCTTCTGTAGCTTAAAAGGAACATTACAAATTATCATCATTTCGTTTATGAATAGTTTCTGTAGTTTAAAAGGAACATTAAAAATTATCATCATTTCGTTTATGAATAACTTCTGTAGCTTAAAAGGAACATTACAAATTATCATCATTTCGTTTATGAATAGTTTCTGTAGTTTAAAAGGAACATTAAAAATTATCATCAGTTCGTTTATGAATAGCTTCTGTAGTTTAAAAGGAACATTAAAAAACTTAATATATTAAAAATAAATATTCTACAAAAGTAATATGTGAAGGAAGATCATATTCTAGAAACGAAGCGCAATCTTTCTGACAATCTGCTTTTGAAAGTTGTCCATGTCAGACAGCTCCTCATACTATGTATGCACACTAAAATACGCTATTTTCACAAAAAATGAAAACTTATGTTGATCAAACATTATTTACACTGTTGTAAACAATTGGCAAATTAAGGCAGCTATATTTTCTTTTATTTGGTTATTTAACGACGCTGTATCAACTACTAGATTATTTAGCGTCGATGGAATTGGTGATGATATTTGGCGAGATGAGGCCGAGGATTCGCCATAGATTACCTGGCATTCACCTTACGGTTAGGGAAAACCTCAGAAAAAAACCCAACCCGGTAATCAGCCCAAGCGGGGATCGAACCCGCGCCCGAGCGCAACTTCAGACCGGCAGGCAACCGACTGAGCCACGCCGTTGTTAGCAGGCTATAGTTTTATGAAATACAGAGTGATTTATATAGAACTGACACATTTCTTTCATTAATTGTTTCAAAACGAATTGTGCTAGCGACAACTTATTATACCTAAAATGTAGAGGAATTTTGGGAGATTATTTACCTCTATAGCAAATGTTGTGCGGCGTTGTCAAATCCGGAGATCTCGGTGGCCACAGGTTCCTGCAAATTATTCGGTCGTCACATAACCGGATAAATGAAACCATGCTTCATCTGTGAACCATGTGATGGACAATATGGCAGGATTGTACACAATGAACGTCTGAAACCAACAGCAGAATGTTCTGGAGTTTCGATTCCTTGTCACTAGATGCGCAGATGTTTATGTTTTATTCCTATTGTTAGTAGCTGTTTTCGACATTTTCTGTCAATGTGAAAATGCAGTACACATTAAATCAACGACTCTTCCTTGTGAAGCAATACTGGATTACGAATTTGGTGTTCGCAATCCTCCCAAAAGAAACACAATACTGGGACTGGTAAACAAATTGGAAACAACTGGATCTCTGGTGAGTGAAAAGGGCAAGCATCGTTCATCTAGACTTCCCACGGTTGTTGTTGACGTCAGAGCATGACTGGAGCAGTCACCCAAAAAATCATTAAGACGTTTGTCGCAGGAGACAGGGTACACCTACTCAATGTGTCAGAGAGCCTAAAGCCATATAGGGTTACGGTTGTTCATCAGCTACAGGAACCAGATAAGGATAAAAGATTGGATTATTGTCGTTGGTTTCAGACGTTCATTATGCAAAATCCTGCCATATTGTCCATTACATGGTTCACAGATGAAGCATGGTTCCATTTATCCGGTTATGTGACGACCGAATAATTTCCAGGAACCTGTGGCCACCGAGATCTCCGGATTTGACAACGCCGGACAACATTTGCTATAGAGGTAAATAATCTCCCAAAATTCCTCTACATTTTAAGTATAATATGTTGTCGCTAGCACAATTCGTTTTGAAACAATTAATGAAAGAAATGTGTCAGTTCTATATAAATCACCCTGTATAATACCTTGCATTAGAATACACAACACTGTGCATAATAATGTTTAATGAACGTAGGTCTATCAATTCTTTATTACTACAGTTATAGTGTAAGTACTGTATACGGAAATATAAAAATTGGAAATTTATTCTTTGAAGAGGTGGAAAAAATCAAATACCTTGGAGCAACAGTAACAAATATAAATGATACTCGGGGGGAAATTAAACACAGAATAAATATGGGAAATGCCTGTTATTATTCGGTTGAGAAGCTTTTATCATCCAGTCTGCTGTCGAAAATTCTGAAAGTTACACTTTATAAAATAGTTATATTACCGGTTGTTCTTTATGGTTGTGAAACTTTGAGAGAGTAACATAGGTTAAGGGTGTTTGAGAATAAGGTTCTTAGGAAAATATTTGGGGCTAAGCGGGATGAAGTTACAGGAGAATGGAGAAAGTTACACAACACAGAACTGCACGCATTGTATTCTTCACCTGACATAATTAGGAACATTAAATCCAGACGTTTGAGATGGGCGGGGCATGTAGCACGTATGGGCGAATCTAGAAATGCATATAGAATGTTAGTTGGAAGGCCAGAGGGGAAAAAGACCTTTAGGGACGCCGAGACGTAGATGGGAAGATAATATTAAACTGGATTTGAGGGAGGTGGGATATGATGATAGAGACTGGATTAATCTTGCTCAGGATAGGTACTGATGGCGGGCTTATGTGAGGGCGGCAATGAACCTCCGGGTTCCTTAAAAGTCAATAAATAAGTAAGTAAGTAAGTGTAATTGTTAAAGTGGTCCATATATTTTTTCTACCGTACTTGACTAAACAAGAATCGCGTGAGCCGTCAGTCAAGTACTTCCCTTGCTAGATGCTGTCCTTCAACCAGTTAAAAACTTCAGTAATGTTTAAACTTGTAGTTTCCTGTGGCAAACTAAGATTCCTAATAATAAGTATCATTTCCCGTAGTTATGTATCAATATAATTTTAATCACAGCCTTCTTAATGTGTGGTTTTGTTGTCGCTTGAAGCAAACGAGATGCTTTTTATATTCAGTATTTATAATTTATTTTACAAACTTCTGAAGTAAAAATTCCAATAGAATTTGTGTGGCGTGGAATCGCTGACGGTAACACAAAAATCAAAGTATTTACACGGTTGCCATGGACACAGCCGCTTGGGTTTTTCTGGAGGTCGGAAGTGTTTGGAGCCCTAACCCCACTTGTTGCGTAATACAATTAGACCGAGTAACTTCTGTTACCAGCCCAACCTGGGAGTTTTTGAAACTCCGGCGCATAATTGCGTGTTCCAGAAAATACGACTGCAACTAATTTTTTTATTTTGTGTAATTCAATTATAATTAACTAGGCACACAAAGTTACCTTACTGACTATTTGTTCATATAACCTACTTTGCATGTATAAAACCAAAAATTTCAGAAATGAAAGCATTAAAAACTTGTTCTCTTTCATATAAATTAATATTTGGATAAAAGTTAACCTTCTGCCGTTACAAGACACTCGTCCTTGTATGCTTCCTTCCTATCGAACAGGGCTGTTTCATGGTGGGTAGAGCTAGGGGCTAAAGAAGACCAAAATACCGCCCCTCTACGCGTCTTTATTGAAACGGAAATTTGCAGACTAATTGCGCTACAACATTAGGTTGCTTCCCTTTAGAAAGCTAAGGGCTAAATTGGACTGAACCAGGCTCGAGCGTAACTTCTGGACTTGTGTTGAGCATTACATTGCGAGAAAAATACAAACAACGTCTAGTGAGCACGGAGAAGGAATTTTCTGCCTACAAAGCAATTTCAGTAGGATAATGAGAAAACAGCAAAATTACGAACAAAAGATTACATACTTCGAATGTTGAAGATCGCTCACGTACAATATTCCCTAAATCTGTTGAATTCGACGAATTCATCAATCGACATTTTTTTCGAAATTCATTCGTTCATTCAGCGTTCTGACCAAGGTCAGGTCCTTCACAGCAAACCCAGCATTCTCCAATCTTTTCTATTTTTTCAACCTTCCTCTTTGTCTCCGCATATGATCCATATATCTTAATGTCATCTATCATCTGATATCTTCTTTTGCTCCAAACTCTTCTCCCGTTCACCATTCCTTCCATTGCATCTTTCAGTAGGCAGTTTCTTCTCAGCTAGTGATCCAACCAATTCCTTTCCCTCTACTTCATTAGTTTCAGCATCATTCTTTCTTCACGCACTCTTTCCAACACAGCTTCATTTCTTATTCTGTCTGTCCACTCCACACGTTCCATTTTTCTACATATTCACATTTCAAATACTTGTATTTGCTTCTTTTCACTTCGTCGTAATGTCCATATTTCCGTCCCAGACAAAACCGCACTCCACACAAAGCACTTCACTAGTCTCTTCCTCAGTTCTTCTTCCAGAGGTCCGCAGAAGATGCTCCTTTTTCTATTAAAAGCTTCCTTTGCCATTGCTGTCCTCCTTTTGACTTCCTGGCAGCAGCTCATGTTACTGCTTATAGTACACCCCAAGTATTTGAAGCTGTCCACTTGCTCTACTGCCTCATTTAGAATTCGCAAGTTTACCTTCTTTATTTTTCTTCCTATGACCATGGTCTTCGTTTTGTTTGAATTTATCTTCATCCCATACTGCTCACACCAGTCATTTAGCTCCAGTAGTATATCCCTTAGTGTGGTCACCTCTTCTCCTAACAACGCCATATCATCAGCAAATCTTATGCAGTTTATTCTTCTTCCTCCTACTATCACTCCTCTCATCTTCTGAAGCCTTTTCCGAAATAATAGAACGTATTGTGTCGAACTTGCACATCAACTCTTTGCTATGTTGACGGCCTTAAAAATGTAAACTATTACAATAATTTGGGTATCTTGTCCTTTTAATGGTACAATATTTTTGTCACTGCCTATTAGTACCTCATCTGGACTACAGTACACAGTGTTCCGAAATTATTTTCATGATTTTATACTATTATTGCTTTTCACTGATGTTACTAATTTCTGATTTTCCTTTGCAAGTGAGATGGTGCCCTCCTAGAGTTTTGGTGGCTATATTCTTCAGTTCCCTATTTCACCGCTAGGAGCGCTGTACAGGAAAAGACACCGTGTGTTGTGTGTACTGTACAAATTTCACGAATGTATCCCTGCGCGGCATTTCAGGAGAAGATTCGAGCATGGAATCCAAATAATAAATGAAGTTTGGTTGAAATAATAATATGGATGACATTTATTTGTTTTTAATACATGGCTCCATTCATTTGCTGATAAAACAAAAGAACAGCACCCAATGTCAACAACAGACATGGTCTACATCGTTTATCCAAGCCTTATTCTTTTAAAGTGACATTAATAGTAATAGCCTATGCGTTACAAGAGCGGTATGTTGAAGTTTTCATGTTCGAGGAAAAGCCTGAAAAAGCGAAACGTAGTTGAGCTTTTTTAATTTCCGAGAATTGAAATAAAACATATCGCTCGTGTATCGTACATTATTTTGTGCGAAGATCGTTTATTACATACCTGAAAGAGGAATTTCTTATTAGTTGCAATGAAATCTCCATCTTGGTTTCTGTTCAATGACGGCAAATATGCAAAACAAAAATATCTATCTTCAACATTATTGCTTTAAAATGTTTTCTGTGTTTACTATACTCCAGCAGGCCGTGATATTCGTCTGTCTTTTTTTCCCCCAGTCTATGATGAGTCTGGAATCTTGTTGATTTTTTCACGGCTTCCTTAACGTTACTTGCATCACGAATGCAGTAACTTTAGTGAAGTTGTAGAGTTTACTTAAGTTTTGCAAATATTTAAAAACAATAATTAACAGTGCAATTTAGGTGAAATTGCAGTGGTAAGTTTCCAATTTATAATTATGACTATATTGAACGTCTCTAAAAATAATATGTTAAAAGCCTAAAGCAGTAAAATCAATATGTCACTTAAGCGGTAAGAAGAGGGAAATTGTTATGTGTGTTAGTTTGGGAATACTGGATGTGGAATTTTAGACTTTGCGCGGATTGGTTTTGTGCGGAAACCAAGCAAATACGCACGATCTCGCACAAAATCTTTTTCCTTGCATTTTTAACTATGTATGTATCTCCTATGCAGTGTAAAATATTACCATGACAACTAAAATTGAAGCCAAAGCAAAGCCTACTTGGTATAGTCAGAAAACAAGGTACAATAAAAATGTAAGAAAAAGCTTTTGATGTCACTGTAGATACTTATTCACACGTTTCAACTTATTTAGCTATTTCTTTTTATAATTTACGTCTCCATTTTATAAATTATCTATTTACGTTTAATGTAACACTCCCCCTGATCACTGCCTCACGTATTATTCACAGGTTGGTCTATTTACCCAGCCAGCGTGCTGTTACACGCATCATCGATTTCTTCTGTCTCTCGAGCCCGGGCCATGGGACTTGTTTCGCAGTGTCAATTGATAAAAGTGGATGATCCACTGCACAAGTTTTGTCTACATAAAATCGATTCCTCTAAATTGGCTTCGTTGCGCAACAAAACGAGACAAACAGCGCTGATAATCAAGTCCGGATGCGATCGTATTTCACGGCAGTGATACAGCCTCCCACGCGGCCAGCCCGGCGATCTTGCTTTCTGGTCGAAGGAGTTGCAGCTGAATCTGTTTATATTTGTGCACTCAACGCACGGTTCAAAGGCCGTGGGATACGAACTCATTTAGTTATATTTTCTGATTATACCAACTTTAGAAGTATTTCTTTATTTAACTATTTATTTACTTATTTCTTTATTTATCAACTTATTTATTCATCTATTTACTTATCTATTTATTTAAATTTATCTATGTGTGCATTTATTTATTTATTATTTATTTATTTATCTCTTTATTTATTTACTTCTTTATTTATCAATTTATTTATTCATCTATTTACTTATATATTCATCTAAATTTATCTATGTGTATATTTATTTATTTACCTATTTATTTATCTATTTATTTATCTCCTTATTTATTTATTATTTATATATTTATTTATCTGTTTATTTATTTACTTCTTTATTTACCTATTTATTCATCTATTTACTTATATGTTTATTTAAATTTATCTATTTGTACATTTATTTGCTTATCTCTTTATTTATTTATTTATTTATTTTTCAATTTATTTATTTTTCAAATTATTTATTTACTTCTTTATTTATCAATTTATTTATTCATCTATTTACTTATATATTTATTTAAATTTATGTATGTGTATATTTATTTATTTATCTATTTATATATCTCTTTATTTAATTATTTATTTATATCTTTATTTCTTACTTCTTTATTTATCAATTTATGTATTTATCTATTTACTTATCTATTTATTTAAATTTATCTATGTGTATATTTATTTATTTATTTATCTCTTTATTTATTTTTCTTTTATTTATTTACTTTTTTATTTATCAATCTATTTATTCATCTATTTACTTATATATTTATTTAAATTTATCTATGTGTATATTTATTTATTTATTTATTTATCTCTTTATTTATTTATTTATTGTTCTCTTTATTTATTTACTTCTTCATTTATCAATTTATTTATTTATTTATGTCTTTATTTATTTTTCTCTTTATTTATTTACTTCTTTATTTATCAATTTATTTATTCATCTATTTACTTATCTATTTATTTAAATTTATCTATGTGTATATTTATTTATTTATTTATCTCTTTATTTATTTACTTCTTTATTTATCAATTTATTTATTCATCTATTTACTTATCTATTTATTTAAATTTATTTATGTGTACATTTATTTACTCATCCCTTTATTTATTTATTTATTTACTTCTTTATTTATCAATTTATTTATTTATTTATTTATTTATTTATTTATTTATCACTTTATTTATTCAAAAATTTCATATCTCATAACATTTAGGTAAAATTTTAATATTTCATGAAAAAAAAATCTTCACATTTTCCTTATCTTGTACGATTTTTCCTCTTCCGTCAATATGTTCTTTACTATCACTGGGACAGGTTTTCCAGA
This sequence comes from Periplaneta americana, assembly GCA_025594305.2. Taxonomy (NCBI): domain Eukaryota; kingdom Metazoa; phylum Arthropoda; class Insecta; order Blattodea; family Blattidae; genus Periplaneta; species Periplaneta americana. Next base: position 2,560,910 of record JAJSOF020000021.1, on the reverse strand, counting down.
TATTATAAGGAGACAATAGAAATGTTTTCCAGGAAACACTTGAAAAACCAAAGCCACCCTTTCCAGCAATTTTTCAGGATTCCCAAGGGAAAATTATATCTCCAAATTTCCCTTCAGAGTCATTGAACTCGCAGCGTTAATGAATTCTAGAAGCCATACTAACACGAAAAATTATCGATCACTATCAATTTTAGTAGCGGTCAAATATCTTTGAAAATCAGTGTACATTACTTTCCTCAAAGATACATAACTCGATATACAGGGTGTATCAGAAAGGATGGCGCAAACTTACACAGTTATTACTTCTATGAATAGATGGCGAAGGTAATAGTCAGTGTTGCCAATAGCACATAAATATAGCCGAGTTTAAATTCAAAAATGTATACCACTGTAATGATTGTAAAAAAAAAAAAAGCACTAGATTTAGCGGCAAACCGCTGAACTGTCGAATGTGACAATAATTTATGCTTAATCTACTTCAACATTTTCTCAAATACTTTTTACCCGTCTCAATAGTAGGGTTACCTATTGAGAACTAGTGGAACTATTTCGAGGTTCGCCAATTTCTGATATCTTTGGTTCTGTTTTATCTTATGGTTAGAAAGTTCGCTTACGCAATCAGAAAACAGGAGGTCAGATATATTTGAAGTTTCTGGGTACAATATTTTTACTTCCAGTATTCTGTTTGTTTCACTTTTAACAAAAGATACCCCAAGAAGTGACATTTTAAATTTACTTCAATCGTAAAATAAATACCGGTATATTGTGTTATACATTTTAGAGGACAGTTGTATATGTGTTTTCATTTTCAGGCTTCAGATTTCCAATTATGTTTACGTTATAGGGTTTAACTCAGTTTCTGTCAGATGCGTTTTCAATTCACTGTGGGCTAAAGCAAGGAGATGCACTATCACCTTTACTTTTTAACTTTGCTCTAGAGTATGCCATTAGGAAAGTCCAGGATAATAGAGAGGGCTTGGAATTAAACGGGTTACATCAGCTGCTTGTCTATGCGGATGACGTGAATATGTTAGGAGAAAATCCACAAACGATTAGGGAAAACACGGAAATTCTACTGAAGCAAGTAAAGAGATAGGTTTGGAAGTAAATCCCGAAAAGACAAAGTATATGATTATGTCTCGTGACTAGAATATTGTGCGAAATGGAAATATAAAAATTGGAAATTTATCTTTTGAAGAGGTAGAGAAGTTCAAATATCTTGGAGCAACAGTAACAAATATAAATGATACTCGGGAGGAAATTAAACACAGAATAAATATGGGAAATGCCTGTTATTATTCGGTTGAGAAGCTTTTATCATCCAGTCTGCTGTAGAAAAATCTGAAAGTTAGAATTTATAAACCAGTTATATTACCGGTTGTTCTGTATGGTTGTGAAACTTAGACTCTCACTTTGAGAGAGGAACAGAGATTAAGGGTGTTTGAGAATAAGGTGCTTGGGAAAATATTTGGGGCTAAGAGGGATGAAGTTACAGGAGAATGGAGAAAGTTACACAACGCAGAATTGCACGCATTGTATTCTTCACCTGACATAGCTAGGAACTTTAAATCCAGACGTTTGAGATAGGCAGGGCATGTAGCACGTATGGGCGAATACAAAAATGCATATAGAATGTTAGTTGGGAGGCCGGAGGGAAAAAGACCTTTGGGAATGCCGAGACGTAGATGGGAAGATAATATTAAAATGGATTTGAGGGAAGTGGGATATGATGATGGAGAGTGGATTAATCTTGCTCAGGATAGGGACCAATGGCGGGCTTATGTGAGGGCGGCAATGAACCTCCAGGTTCCTTAAAAGCCAGTAGGTAAGTAAGTATAGGGTTTGACAGAATATGGTACAAGATTTACCATATAAAATTAACTTCAGTATTGATATTTAGCAAGATGTCACATATTTTATTTTCGAGGGCAGTAGTCCATGAGATTTTACTTTTATGATTCAGCATAACGCTTTTGCAGTTGAAATCCTATGACAATCAGTTCAAATTCCAATAAATGCATCTCGCTGTCACTACAGTGACGAATCCTAGTGGTAGTGTTTGGTACTAGTAAACAATAGAAGCTATGTGTACATTCAGAAAGTCGCCAGAGAGAATGTGTTTACAGTGTACTCGGGATAATGGCGGCTCCAGCTTTTATAGCCACTGAGATACTGTTATTAACAACACTTGCAGTATCTGTCTCCATAATCAATTGGGGATGTTTTTACATCCAAACAACATCAAACGTCATCGACTGGCAAGAGGCCAGTTTCAAGAAGCGCCATACAATAGTGGAAATCGTTTCACAAAAACTGCTACCGTGTAAACATGGGCTCAACAATACGCATTAGGACTGATTTAGCGTTCAAAAGCAGGCACTTAATTGTGTCCATACACCTCCGGCGCTGCATATACATCTGTGTTACACTACAATTGATTTTTATGGCATGGTCGTGCATACTATCTGATGCTATAGAGAAACAGCAAAAAATATTCTGAGAATTACTACGAGGGGATTTTCTTTGCAAACGTGGAGGAATGCATTGTGGAAGCAGGGTTAAAGCTAGAAAATAATTAATTTTCAAAAAAATTTACAGATGAAAAATTATAGTTGTGCGAATTGTGAAATGCTTGTGCAATATATATATATATATATATATATATATATATATATATATATATATATATAATTTGAACTGGTAATGAAAATTGCGGGAAAACGGCTGAACGGATTTTAATAAATGGCCCCTCATTTTGAAGCTTGGAACCCAAAGTTTTTCGGAAAAATAGTAGTTTTCAGTGAAATGTCAATTTTCCTACATAATTTTCCTATTTTCCAAAATCCATCTGTCGTCAGTTTTGAGAACTAACTAATTGCATTCAGGAGAAGCGAAGCGAGCATCAAGTCGGCCGTGTTGCATTTCAGAATAAAACAAAACACACACTATAGTAAACAATATTACACGAAGGCCATGATCTGCAAGAATGCTGACATATTTAGATCTCAAATTAAATTGGTTATTAAAAACTTAACTTACTAAAAATAATTTACAGGTTCGATTCTGTGGTGTGTAATTTTCTGGGTGCACCTGTGTATTGGATATAAAAAACTACAAAACTTGAGGTGGTTTGATGACATTATTACCATTAGAAATGAATTATTATTGTAGTTAATGCCATGATGTGACTATTTTTCATTAATTATACATATTAATGCTACATTGATGATATTAAAGTGAAACGTTTTGGGGTTATATAAGTAGATGTAGACAATAACTTAAATTATATTTTGATTTCCATATTTTACTGAGTGGCGGCTATATAGTATATATAGTATATGTTACTGAAAGCTATAAAACTTACGTAAGATAATAATATTATTAAAAATCAAATATTTTTATAGTTATTAATCAAGTGGGGTTGGGTCTTCTTCATATATTTAATGGCGTGTGGTGTAGATATTTATATGCGTGGTTCTCTTCAGTATTGGCTCGAGACAGAGTATCTTTCATTATTATGGAAGGAAATAACTTTCAGAATGTCTGGTATTCTTCATTGAAAATAAATCTGAAAAATGTTTATTTGAACGTCTAATGAACTTAGTTTGCAGCATTTGCTGCACAAGCCACTAGTTATAAATATAAGATAAATTTAATAAAGTATACAGAAAGAAAAAGTTATGTAATTTGTTTCTCGGAGTTTTATTACTTCCAATCCATGTTACCACGCTTTAGATATAGGGGAGAGTAAGGTAGTATCGGACATCGGGTAATATCGGACAGTGCGTTTCTTTCATCTACCACCAGATGGTAGTACCTGAATGACATGGTTACGTTTGTGTATGCAACATCACAGAAATGTAACCATGTCATTCAGGTACTACCATCTGGTGGTAGATGAAAGAAACGCACTGTCCGATATTACCCGATGTCCGATACTACCCAACTCTCCCCTACTTATGTAAGTAAATCATTAGACGTAGGCAATTAATGCTGAATTTACATCTCATTAAAATAAGTTATTTTATGGGCACTCTTAAACATTGGAATGGTTTACTAGTAGGCACTTCAAGATTTATTTTTAGCAATGTGCTAACTCTTTTTTTATTGAAAGGCGGTTCCTAATTACAGTGTTTACAAGATCCATGCAACTAAATCCTCGCTCCCAATATATAGTATGCGATGGAATTATACAGGGGCATCATTTTATTTTTACTTCAATTTCTATTGTACCTGAGTTTCTGAATGTACTTCACTCCCACCCCTTCTACTAATGAAGTTCCAACTGTCCTCCACACAGAACCAAGGCCGCATATAATATAGTAAGTATAGTACGTTCCAGAAATATGTTCATGTTTTCCAGTGACGAAAGAGCTTTCAATATTGAATCATATTTTCGCACAGGTACTGTCGCCTATTTGCCTACGTCGCATCCCGATTTCCCCCACCTGCTTCTGCTCGCCTCTCTGTAAAGGCTAGTGGCTGGACTGTCTTAGCTCTTTTCTGAAAACATTAATTTGTGTTAGAAATTTGACGTCTAGGTAATATTATACAACTGTTTAAAGTAACATAAATGGAAGGGCCTCGTTAAGTAATTAACTGACACGTGATTTCTCTCCTTTCTACGATCCTGCGACGTAACCACCTGGACGGACAGTAGATAGCATGTCTGAATAATTTTATCTATGCGGATCGGGCAGAAGTGAAGATTGAATTTACAGTACGTAAGGTACTCTTTTATAGAGTAGGTACAGAATTATTTGAACATGAGTTATTAGTACGAAGGACGAAACTGGTAATTGGAATTAGATGCAATAGTCTATAGTGCACAAAAGAACTGAAGCCTGTATCGAAATGAACGGCCACCATTTTAAAAATGTGTTTATGCTCGACCATGCCGAAATGTAGTAATTATACACCTGGTAGCAGCCCTTTAATGGACCTCATTAAAGTACACCTATTCATTAAAGTTCAGGTGTTCCACCAATCAGAAAATATCATTGTAGCAATATGAAAGCGTAAGTATCGATTATTCTCGGATATGCAATCGAAAGACAACTAGCATGAGATTAGACAATATTAAACTCAGTCGAAAAAAACAACACACAAATTAACATCAATTCACCCTCATCTTCCAGCCTTTCACAAAGCACATTCCCGCAAATTCATTTCACCAATTGCCGGAAAATATCAATATTTTCGAGCATAAAAAGTCGTATGAAACTTGACTACAATGTTAATTAAGACGCTCGTAAGACTCGCTTGCGCTCGTTTCATAAACAAACATACTCGCGTCTTAATTACTACTATTATAGGCTCCTTGCATAATGTACTATTAAATATCCATATTATGATTATTTTTAAATTCAACTTCATTCTCTATATTGTACGCTAATGTGCTGTAGACAGTATAATATACACTGCATAATGAATACGTTCGCATGGATAATTCAGTTCGTGAGTAAAAACACTCATTGTTAATACTGTACTGTATTTTGATTAAACAAAAAGCTAATGAAAATTATCAAACTCAAAATCGCGATATTTCCTAGTTTACATGAATGGATGAACTACTTTTCTTCCCTGCTATAACTAGTAAAGTGATTTGTTTGTATTTTACGCCAGTATCATAGAACTCGAGTCGTGGAAGGGGGTAGGAAACGGTGTTTCCGGTTCTCAACCGTTAATCGAAAAGTATAGCCAGGTTAATATTAAAAATGTTACTAAAAATAAAATGATGTCCCTGTATTACCTACTTCGTAGTTGTTCACTTAACTTACTTTTTTTTTTTTTTTTTTTAGAGCAGCAATTATAATTCAGAAATCCTGTAGCTTCTGCCGGGTTGAATGTTAAAGTTTAATTAAATGGAAAATTCACTCTTCTGATGTTTATATTCTAAGTAATAACAGATACCCACAAGAACGTGACCTCTACCAGAGACAGGCAAACTGTCGATCAGGCTTGCCCATGACTGTTTACGTCTGTAAGCGGGTTTACGCTTCGTATCGTTCGCCCGCCTGCAACCTTCCCTTACAAGCAGGCAGGCAGTGTGGTTGCACGTGACTCCCAAACAGACCTAAGAGTGACCCGAAAGGACTGTTGGGTTCCGCCGACCTGCGCCAGACTGCTGCTTTCAGATGCATGATAAATATGAACCAAGTCATTCAAACCTGACAAGAAGCCTACAGATATAGACAAACTACTGAAAACTTAATTTGTTGTCTTCTGAAACGTACCGTTAATAAAGACAAAGAAAACTATTTCTCGTCAACATAATATCCATTGAATGCCAACAGTTATTATAAATTACTAGCACTTTCCTTTTCATCGGAGTAATATAAAGTTAATGCAAACCATTCAAACTTTCAGCTTCATAAATAAAAAGAAATCTGTCCCTCAGAATTTAAATAGCAAATCAATATTCTGAAGACCGAAAAACTTTATACATTTTACAGGTATTCATGAGGCTTTTAATTGTTGATAAGGAAAAATTTAAAATGAAATATTTTTCTATAATAGTTGTTGATATTCATAATAATTGTTACCAATATTTTTTCAACACCTCTTCTCTTCTCTTCTCTTCTCCTCTCCTCTCCTCTCCTCCCCTCCCCTCCCCCTCCCCTTCCCTCCCCTCCTTTCCTCTCCTCTCCTCTCTGGACACCTCGGCATTCTTCCCCTGTATATCTGTTATTGGCTTTCTTATTGCTACTCATCTTTTTCGTTGCCAAAATCCTTCTTTCTTCGACATTTCTTTATCATCTCTTCTTTTTCATTTTCTCCTCTTTTCCCACCTTATACATCGCCTCCTCTACTTCCACTATTATTGTCATATCCTTTCCTCTCAGTTTTTCTATTTCTTCTCTCCATCTTTCTTTCATTCTCCTAGCTATGTAGTTTTCTCTCCTATCCTTTGCCATTCTCTCCCTTCCTTCACATTGTACTACCTATGTTTTTCAGATCCATAAATAATTTCGAATCTTTTCCACCTAAAATTTTTCCTTTCACCTTTTTCTCGTACTTTCCTTCCTTAATCTAATTCCTCTCTTTCATTCTCTATCATTTATAAGAACTTTGCTTTCTCCCTACCCTTACTCTACTGCATAACTCTGATTTTCGTGTATCATTCTAAACATCTCTCCTCTCCTCTCCTCTCCTCTCCTCTCCTCTCCTCTCCTCTCCTCTCCTCTCCCCTCTCCTCTCCTCTCCTCTCCTCTCCTCTCCTCTCCTCTCCTCCTCTCCTCTCCTCTCCTCTCCTCTCCTCTCCTCTCCTCTCCTCTCCTCTCCTCTCCTCTCCTCTCCTCTCTTCTCTTCTCTTCTCTTCTCTTCTCTTCTCTTCTCTTCTCTTCTCTTCTCTTCTCTTCTCTTCTCTTCTCTTCTCTTCTCTTCTCTTCTCTTCTCTTCTCTTCTCTTTCTCGTCAACATAATATCCATTAAATGTCAACAGTTATTATAAATTACTAGCACTTTCCTTTTCATCGGAGTAATATACATTTAATGCAAACCATTCAAAATTTCAGTTTCATAAATAAAAAGAAATCTGTCCCTCAGAATTTAAATAGCAAATCAATATTCTGAAGACCGAAAAAGTATTATACATTTTACAGATATTCATGAGGTTTTTAATTGTTGATAAGGAAAAATTTAAAATGAAATATTTTTCTATAATCCCTTCCCTTCCCTTCCCTTCCCTTCCCTTCCCTTCCCTTCCCTTCCCTTCCCTTCCCTTCCCTTCCCTTCTCAATTAGTCACAAGTTACGAAATGTTACTATTTTGTTGAGTCAGATGCACTTTGCAGGAATATGAAATGTATAATATTTTCTTATTACTGTATGAATTCTGCAGCGCAATAAATCGTAAAACTGTGTTTCTTTAATCAAGAAATATTTGCCGTGTTGGACCATAAGATAAAGATTTTTTGAAGTGACTAAATAGCCAACGAACTTAGATTTGAAACTGGTACTGTTTCATCTTAACCAGCGCAGACTGGCTTCCGTGAATGCAAGTCACTCCACCTTATAATACGAGCAAACAGGCAGACTTTCTTGGGTCCCGCCTGGACTGAACCTATAAAACCCGGGCTCCATGGGTTCAGGCTAGAAGTTAACTTTCTTTGTAGCGTCACCGGAACCCAAGCCTGACGGCAAGCAGGTACGGGCGTGAGTCTTGTGTGATTTACCGGTCTCTAACCTCTACTTACACAGTTTAAGAAAATTCTGTAACAAAAGAGCACACATGCCTTAAGCGAGGTTCGATCCCATGACATCACATCCACTTAATGCTAGGGTTCAGTATTTTCCGCTGTGACACAGATTTTTAAAACCATTTTGCATTTTTTTTTTTTTCGGTATGTGTTGGTAATATGAGCCTCAATGAATCTCAAATTGCCAGAGAAGTGTTATATTGGCTGGATCATTACTGGCATATAATTAACCCTATTAATTGGCTGTAACGTCAGATTTATAAATGGGTAATTTGGCGCGATATTGTTGAATAATTGATGTCATGAAAGAGACGAGTGATTTTTATATATTATTTTACAAGTGTGTTCGGAAATAATGAAATTCAGTGTGCAGTGCAAATTGACCTACTCAGTCGTAACAGATGGTCTGTCATACGCAAACTACGTCTGTTCAACGAAACACGTCATAAAATTATGAAATTGGACTTATTTTTATAGTTATTAATCTCCAATATTTCACAAAAGAGAAGAAGGTATTGTTGCAAAAAATGTGTATGCTCATCTATACAGTAGGCCATGCTTTTGTCATAATCGATGCTCTCTTTTTTTTTTGTCATTAGGTGAAGTGTAAACAGAAAGCTTTGTGATGCTACAAAAACATTTCATTTGATATTTTCAAAGAAATTCACGCTTTCAGGATTCATGACGTCCAATATAGCAGGTTTTAACCATTCCCTCTGTTTCTGACCAGTGTATGTACGGCTATTTTCCATAGACTAGTCCACGGGTTTTATTCATATTCAGTATCTCCGAGTCAATTTGTCAAGGAATAACGCATGCGAAATACGGCAATTCTTGCTATAAAATAACGAGTTTCCATTTGGAAACAAAAACACAAAATGGTGATTTCCTACAAATCTCAGCAGAGATTATCAACAGTAATATCACCAAAGATAACAGTCTTTTAGTCAAGTTGATTGAGTTTAACGAATATTTCCTATCATCATAATTATTTCCAGACCATCAATGTATTTAACGGTCTTACTTACTTACTCACTTACTTACTTACTTACTGGCTTTTAAGGAACTCGGAGGTTCATTGCCGCCTTCACATAAGCCCGCCATTGGTCCCTATCCTGAGCAAGATTAATCCATTCTCTATCATCATATCCCACCTCCCTCAAATACATTTTAATATTATCCTCCCATCTACGTCTCGGCGTCCCTAAAGGTCTTTTTCCCTCCGGCATCCCAACTAACACTCTATATGCATTTCTGGATTCGCCCATACGTGCTACATGCCCTGCCCATCTCAAACGTCTGGATTTAATGTTCCTAATTATGTCAGGTGAAGAATACAATGCGTGCAGTTCTGTGTTGTGTAACTTTCTCCATTCTCCTGTAACTTCGCCTCTCTTAGCCCCAAATATTTTTCTAAGCACCTTATTCTCAGTCACCCTTAACAGATGTTCCTCTCTCAGAGTGAGAGTCCAAGTTTCACAACCGTAAAGAACAACCGGTAATATAACTGTTTTATAAATTCTAACTTTCAGATTTTCTGACAGCAGACTGGATGATAAAAGCTTCTCAACCGAATAATAACAGGCATTTCCCATATTTATTCTGTGTTTAATTTCCTCCCGAGTGTTGCTCCCAGGTATTTGAATTTTTCCATCTCTTCAAAAGATAATTTTACAATTTTTATATTTCCATTTCGTACAATATTCTCGTCACGAGACATAATCATATACTTTGTCTTTTCGGGATTTACTTCTAAACCTATCTCCTTACTTGCTTCCAGTAAAATTCCCGTGTTTCCTAATCGTTTGTGGATTTTCTTCTAACATATTCACGTCATCCGCATAGACAAGCAGCTGATGTAACCCGTTCAATTCCAAACCCTCTCTGTTATCCTGGACTTTCCTAATGGCATATTCTAGAGCGAAGTTAAAAAGTAAAGGTGATAGTGCATCTCCCTGCTTTAGCCCGCAGTGAATTGGAAACGCATCTGACAGAAACTGACCTATACGGAGTCTGCTGTACGTTTCACTGAGACACATTTTAATTAATCGAACTATGTATTTAACTGTCACATAAATAATGTATATTTTGGTGCAAACATTTCAGTAAGTGTGTACTTTGAGAAGAAATTAATCTAATCTTCGAAGTAAAGACCATTAGCCTAGATTCTATGGTATAACCGCAGTCTAGTACAGTACATACAGTCACGAAGCTTGAGGTGATTTTTTGTATTTCTCGCGATACAATGCTCCAAGCGGTTAGCAACTGAGAGTACTAGGAACAATAGACTGTGCGATAGTAGCGATCCTAGTGGCTAGCAACTAAAGTTCAACTGCCATTGGATGCATAGTCCCTACGTATTGAGCTTCGCGACTGTATGTACTAGATTGTGGTCTTGAGCCATTTTTCAGGGGCCTATTTGTCAAAAATACTAGTAGAGTATTTCACCTGTTACTAGTTACCAGAATATATTTCACCAGCTTTCGTAGATTCTGTTTCTCAAACTATTTTAACCGGTCTAGTAAGTTATGACAATTTTTCACTAGTCACGTGATCTCTTTCACTAGTCAGTTGATTGAGTTAATTTGTTTATATTTATTAGTAGGTATTGTTATTTGAGGTTAGAAGGCTAAGTTGTTTGTGTTTTGGTTTTAATTTCATTTTCCGGCTGAAATTCCATCACCTGGAAGCAAATTGACCATACTCAATATGATTAATGAATCAAAGGATATACTATTAGGTACTTTTTCAAGCATACTTACTTACTTACTGGCTTTTAAGGAACCCGGAAGTTCATTGCCGCCCTCACATAAGCCCGCCATTTGTCCCTATCCTGAGCAAGATTAATCCAGTCTCTACCATCGTATCGCACCTCCCTCATATCCATTTTAATATTATCCTCCCATGTACGTCTCGGCCTCCCCAAAGGTCTTTTTCCCTCCGGCCTCCCAACTAACACTCTACATTCATCCCATTCCGAGACTTATTGTTAGGTTTCGTAACAAGTTGTTTTTTACGGTGATGGGTTGTTAGCCCTTCGCCCAACCCCCAAGCTGGAGGACCACCCCTTATCGGCTGTCCAAGACTGCTTATTCAATATATTCACAGCTACCCTCCATATCTGGAGGCCGTCTGCTCGATCCGCAACCTGAGGATGCGCCATGCCGTGGTGATAGGGACCCACAATACATGGGATTTTTCAAGCATATTAACAAAAAATGGTAAAGTAAACGAATGGACAAAAATTGCATGTGTACTTTTTTCTTAATTTTTGGACAAATTCAGTAAAATTGCTCTGGTTTTGTACATATTGCGAGAGTGTAATGCGAAATTACCACAGCACTATTCGTAATTTGGCAGGAATGCTGTATATTTTGTTTTCAAGGTCATTGAATCTCAACATTTTTTTGTGAACATACGTTATAATGTATAACTTTCTTGTCAACAAATCCCACGTCTTGGAAACACATTTCAGTCACTAATGGATTTTATTCAAAGGATTTAATTTTGGAAATAGTATCTTTAAGATATATAAATATTTTTGGATTTTTTAAATTTTATTTTTCTACGGGTTTAACTGTTTGTTATTCTTTTTAAAGTCAAGACATTCCGATTTATTGAAATTAGGCAAGTTCACTACGGTATCTTTTAGTGCACAAAATTCTCTTAACAACGAACGAGTATTTTTTGTGGATTTTCTTCAAAAACTCAGCTTGTATTCTGAATATTTCATATCTTAGATCTTCCTAAATCTCTAATGATTTCTCCTCCATTATTTAAATGCTGGAACCATCGTTGTGCTACTCGTTTACTAACGACACCTTCACCCTCGACTACACATATTATTTTAGCCGCGGCAGCACCTTTATAATATTGTTTTCAGTAGTGATTTAGAAGGATTCTAATCTGATACTTCATCACCTGCATTTTATATTCTTTGTATTAAAAATTGACGACTGTCAAATGTTCACAATGCGCAGGAATAACCATAGCGTTCTGTAAATTGCATTGCCCAACTGAATAAAATAATCGAATTCTTACAAGATACCAAAGTTAAGAAACCGACACTACTTATAAGCCGACCAAATAAATTAACCACGTGTTAATAAATATTAACTTAATTTTAGAAACTACAGAATTTGAAGGAGTCCATAATCGTACCTATCTTCAAGAAGGGGGACAAGACTAACTGTAGTAACTTTCGAGGAATATCACTTTTGTTGACGTCGTACAAAATTTTGTCCAATATGCTTTTCAGAAGATTAACTCCATATGTAGAGGAAATTATTGGGGATCATCAGTGTGGTTTTAGGCGTAATAGATCGACTATTGATCAGATATTTTGTATTCGACAGATATTGGAGAAAAAATGGGAGTATAAGGGTACAGTACATCAGTTATTCATAGATTTCAGAAAGGCATATGACTCGGTTAAGAGAGAAGTTTTATATGATATTCTTGTTGAATTTGGTATTCCCAAGAAACTAGTTCGATTAATTAAAATGCGTCTCAGTGAAACGTACAGCAGAGTCCGTATAGGTCAATTTCTGTCAGATGCGTTTCCAATTCACTGCGGGCTAAAGCAAGGAGATGCACTATCACCTTTACTTTTTAACTTTGCTCTAGAGTATGCCATTAGGAAAGTCCAGGGTAACAGATAGGGCTTGGAATTGAACGGGTTGCATCAGCTGCTTGTCTATGCGGATGACGTGAATATGTTAGGAGAAAATCCACTAACGATTAGGGAAAACACGGGAATTTTACTGGAATCAAGCAAAGCGATAGGTTTGGAAGTAAATCCCGAAAAGACAAAGTATATGATTATGTTTCGTGAAGAGAATATTGTACGAAATGGAAATATAAAAATTGGAAATTTATCTTTTGAAGAGGTGGAGAAGTTCAAATGTCTTGAAGCAACAGTAACAAATATAAATGATACTCGAGAGGAAATTAAACACAGAATAAATATGGGAAATGCCTGTTATTATTCGGTTGAGAAGCTTTTATCATCCAGTCTGCTGTCAGAAAATCTGAAAGTTAGAATTTATAAAACAGTTATATTACCGGTTGTTCTTTACGGTTGTGAAACTTGGACTCTCACTTTGAGAGAGGAACATCGGTTAAGGGTGATTGAGAATAAGGTGCTTAGAAAAATATTTGGGGCTAAGAGGGATGAAGTTACAGGAGAATGGAGAAAGTTACACAACATAGAGCTGCACGCATTGTATTCTTCACCTGACACAATTAGGGACATTAAATCCAGACGTTTGAGATGGGCAGGGCATGTAGCACGTATGGACGAATCCAGAAATGCATATAGAGTGTTAGTTGGAGGCCGGAGGGTAAAAGACCTTTATGGAGGCCGATACGTAGATGGGAGGATTATATTAAAATGGATTTGCGGGAGGTGGGATATGATGATAGACACTGGATTAATCTTGCTCAGGATAGGGACCGATGGCGGGCTTATGTGAGGGCGGCAATGAACCTTCGGATTCCTTAAAAGCCAGTAAGTAAGTACAGAATTGTTGGCAACGTTGTACAAGCTAGAGACGACCTCCAGTGTGTTCCAACATCCGAATTCATTTTATGGACGTCCCGCAGAATACAGGCGAAACGAAAATTATCCTCGTCTGCTTTCTGTCCCATTAAAGCTAATACCGTCAAATTACTCTGAAATGTGAATTGCAGCTCCCTTCTTTGCATCGAAATATAATTTAGTCAATCTTCCATTATGTCTATTTCCCGGGAAAACAAACATCCAGAGATAACGACATTGGAAAGAATTAAATTGAGTAGCTCGTGTAGCGTGATTGCAAACCTGCGGTGGTGCAGCACATGCAAATAAGACACTGGATCGGACGTAATGGAAAACAGCTTCCAGCTAACGGGCGCGTTTCTCGTCACACACCACAAGGATTCACGGCCTTCTGTATTATGGGTTGTGTTCAGAAAATTTTACTATTATTATTATTATTATTATTATTATTATTATTATTATTATTATTATTATTATCATTATTATTATTATCATCATCATCATACAATTATTATTATCATCATATTATTGTAACAATCATTATCACTATTATTACTGTTATTATTATCATCATCATATTATTATTGTAAACATTATTATTCAAATCAAGATTTCAGGTATAATTCCCAGTAAAGTTGATTTGAATAATTTCGAGGAAAAATTGTTCCGCGGCCGGGTATCGAACCCGGGACCTTTGGTTTAACGTACCAACGCTCTACCGCTGAGCTACCCGGGAACTCTAACCGACACCGATCCAATTTTTCCTCTATATCCACAGACCATACATATAGATATAGAGGGAAAAATTGGATCGGTGTCGGTTAGAGTTCCCGGGTAGCTCAGTGGTAGAGCGTTGGTACGTTAAACCAAAGGTCCCGGGTTCGATACCCGGCCCCGGAACAATTTTTCCCTCGAAATTATACAACATTATTATTATTATTATCATATTATTATTATTGTAATTATTATTATTATTATTAGTATTATTATTATTATTATTATTATTATTATTATTATTATTATTATTATTATTATTAAGAATGTAGCTCTTATCATCCAGTCTGCTGTCCAAAAATCTGAAAGTTAGAATTTATAAAACAGTTATATTACCGGTCCTTCTGTATGGTTGTGAAACTTGGACTCTCACTCTGAGAGAGGGACATAGGTTAAGGGTGTATGAGAATAAGGTGCTTAGGAAAATATTTGGGGCTAAGCGGGATGAAGTTACAGGAGAATGGAGAAAGTTACACAACACAGAACTGCACGCATTGTATTCTTCACCTAACATAATTAGGAACTTAAAATCCAGACGTTTGAGATGGGCAGGGCATGTAGCACGTATGGGCGAATCCAGAAATGCATATAGAGTGTTAGTTGGGAGACCGGAGGGAAAAAGACCTTTAGGGAGGCCGAGACGTAGATAAGAGGATAATATTAAAATGGATTTGAGGGACCGATGGCGGGCTTATGTGAGGGCGGCAATGAACCTTCGGGTTCCTTAAAAGCCATTTGTATATATGTATGTATGTATGTATGTATGTATGTATGTATGTATGTATGTATGTATGTATGTATGTATGTATGTATGTATGTATGTATGTATGTAGGTATGTATGTATATTATTAAGAATGTTTGGTCTAATCAGATCTAGGCTATAACTTATTCTTTTTCCACTCCTATGTGTTTATTAATTTTATACTATACATTGGTTAGATCCAAGCTTGAATATGCATCTGTTGTATGGAACTCCATTACTTCCACTGACTCGGCTAAATTGGAGAATATCCAAAGAAAATTTATTTCCTTGTGTTCTTATAGATTTTTACCAAATTCCGATTATAACTATGAGATTAAATGCAATTATTTCAATTGCGGTAGTTTGTTCACCAGACGTCAGGATCTTGATTATTTATTTTTTTGTAAAGTCATTAAGGGTGATATTGATTGTGAATCTTTCATAAGCAATATCAGTCTTCATATTCCTGCTAATGGTTTAAGATTTCATAAATTGTTTTATAATAAGAATCCTAAATCTCTGTCTCCGGTCTGCAGATGCATTAAATATGCTAATTTGCATGGATTCAACTTGGATCCATTTAATGTGTAGTATATCTTTGAGTTTTTATGTCATTTTTATTAATTTATGCCATTGTCAAGATATGTATCATACTATTCTTGCCAATTCATATCTTTACAATATTACTTATATTATTCCAGTCTTCATTTATTTGATTTCATTATTACATTTGAAATCCACTCTATTCAATTGCCTTTCTTTTTAATTATCTCACTGAACTAATTTTAATAATTATTATTTCTGCGATTTATTTTGTTGCATTTGGTCAATTGATTAATGTAGACTATTATATTGATTGTATTTCATCTCATTGCCATTTTCTATCATTCATTCTCATCATCATTTGTTGTTTTGTTTTGTTTAGTATCTTGTGCTAAACTGTAATTGGCCTTGTGCTGTTGTTTCGCACATTAATATTCTAAATAAACAAATAAATAAATAAATAATTATTATTATTATTATTATTATTATTATTATTATATTTTGTTGTTGTTCAGTAAATTGCGCGGGGACAGGTCTGAATCTCATAAGTGATACCAAGAAGGCACCACTTATGAGGCATCCGGCCAGAAGGTAATGGGGTAGGGTGGCCAGTTCCTTTCCCCCTCCATTTCTCCTTGTGTATGCGGATGACGTGAATATGTTAGGAGGAAATCCACAAACGATTAGAGAAAACACGGGAGTTTTACTTGAAGCAAGTAAGGAGATAGGTTAGAAAGTAAACCCTTGAAAAAAAAAAACAAAGTATATGTTTATGTCTCGTGACCAGAATATAGTACGAAATGGAAATATAAAAATAGGAAATTTTGAAAAGGTAAAAACATTCAAGTACCTTGGAGCAACAGTGACAAATATAAATGACACTAGGAAGGAAATTAAACACAGAATAAATATGGGAAACGCCTGTTATTATTCGGTTGAGAAGCTTTTATCATCCAGTCTGCTGTCAAAAAATCTGAAAGTTAGAATTTATAAAACAGTTATATTACCGGTTGTTCTTTATGGTTGTGAAACTTAGACTCTCACTTTGAGAAAGGAACAGAGATTAAGGATGTTTGAGAATAAGGTGCTTAGGAAAATATTTGGGGCTAAGAGGGATGAAGTTACAGGAGAATGGAGAAAGTTACACAACACAGAACTGCACGCATTGTATTCTTCACCTGACATAATTAGGAACATTAAATCTATACGTTTGAGATGGGCAGGGCATGTAGCACGTATGGGTGAATCCAGAAATCCATATAGAGTGTTAGTTGGAAGACCTGAGGAAAAAAGAGCTTTGCGAAGACCGAGACGTAGATGGGAGGATAATATTAAAATGGATTTGAGGGAGGTGGGATATGATGATAGAGACTGGATTAATCTTGCTCAGGATAGGGACCAATGACGGGCTTATGTGAAGGCGGCAATGAACCTCCGGGTTCCTTAAAAGCCAGTAAGTAAGTAAGTAAGTAAGTAAGTAAGTAAGTAAGTAAGTAAGTAAGTAAGTAAATATATTCGCTAATCATAGTGCGTCTTCGCTCATTGGACATTTCAGTGTTAACACTAATTACTTGTAAGTAGTAATGGTTTAGGAAATACTGTTTTAAAGAGAGAGAGAGAGAGAGAGAGAGAGAGAGTGTAAAAATGATATTACGGCATGCAGAATGTTGTGTTTGTCTCGAAATTCATTACTTTATAATGTCACAAAAATTTCTCTTTTTATTTGCCCGCTTGTAAATAAGCCCCGTCTTCCCCTAATTAATGACAAAGTGAACGAACGAATGAAGGAATTAATTAATTAATTTGAGAGATAGAGCCGGGCATGATCGTGTAATTTGCGTGTTGCATTGTTTACTCTGCACGCCACTTTGATTAATAGCCGGTCCAGAATGTATTTTATTCACTTTAACATCGTTGAATGCGGGGGAGGAAGTGGAATCGGGCTAAGGTCGAAGACGCGGCCACCGAGGATCGAGATTGATTTATGGTTCAACCGCCGAGAAAGAATATAACTTAACACCACAACCCCTATTGCAACCCTGGACAACACCCGCCCAACCCCTACATATCATGAAAGTGATGATACAAGTTTGGACTAAACATCGGAATCGATTTAGTAACAGAGATAACGAGACGGGGGGAAAAAGGACGGGAAAACTTTTATTTCGAAGCTTGTATATTCAGCAACTGAATGTTAGAGCTGCAAAATATAAATTTTAAACAAGAATTATTCTGACTTTCATAGGTTAGTCCAACGGATGGGATGTATTATTCATTCCTTATTGCTCACAGCTGTTGAGGGATGAAGAAAGACGGTGAGAAAGTTAAAGATCTGGAAGAAATGAACAGGAAAGAACCACAAAGTTATGGCGTCTTCTAATGTATATTAAAAAAAAGAAAGGCAATGTAAATTGCGCGTAATTTCTGTATGTGTGAGGTTTTCAAAAGTAAAGGAGGACAATTTTAAGTGCCTGAAACTTGTATTAAGATCTGCACACAAAAAAAGTTTCATGCACAAAAGAGTGCGAATTATTGTAAAATAATACAGGGTGGACAGAAAGTCTCGATCCATTTTAATGAAACAATGATTATTCGGACATGAACTGTATACAGGCTGGAAGTGAAATAACCCTGTAGATTAAAAGAGGCGATAGGGGACACTTAAAGGAATAGAAAATCTATATTATTTTTTTTTATTTTAGTAAGTTATTTTACGACGCTTTATCAACAGCTCAGGTTATTTAGCGTCTGAATGAGATGAAGGTGATAATGCTGGTGAAAAGAGTCCGGGGTCCAACACCGAAAGTTACCCAGCATTTGCTCATATTGGGTTGAGGGAAAACCGCGGAAAAAACCTCAACCAGGTAACATGCCCCGACCGGGAATCGAACCTGGGCCACCTGGTTTCGCGGCTAGGGATGCTAACCGTTACTCCACAGGTGTGGACAAAATCTATATTATGTTTTGTAATTAAATATATTTTATAATTAGGAAATTAAATTGGAAGTTTCAGCAGTCCGGCAACATCGCCGCTAACACAGTAATCTTTCTTCTAGTAATAAAGATGTAAGAGGTCAACGAACTCAGGTTTGCTCTGTACGCAAGCCTCCCTCTCCCGCTACAACGTTGCAATCTGTTCGCAACGTTGAGTGGTTTCCAATTAGTGGTTTTAAAATTAAATTTACACGAAAATCGTCGTGTCATGACAGGAAATGACGTAAAAATTCGCCAGAGTTCGCTACAGATGGTTGTGCAATTCAGTCCTTCAGGTTCTGTACATTTCTTACTTTTATTTTGTAGGCTTCTGACTTGCTAACCCCCAATCGTGATTTTAAAGTTTAAGGACTTTAAATCAGGTGAACGTGATGGTCATGGCCATACTTATGTTGAACCTCTGCCTATTAATTATTTGGGAAAGCGTGGAGATGCTTCATTTTGCTGAAAGACAATTGGTTGCTGTGTATAGACGACTTTTTGTGTGTGTGAGAATTTCAAATAATTTCTGAATGTTTCATTAAAATTATTATTCATGTACATCATTCCCGGATAAATTCAATCATAGCTTTGTAGATACTCACTCTCAATAAAATTTTGTAGGAATTTCTGTATACGAATCGTTCAGACATACGGCATTCCAGTATATTTTTAGCAGTATACATCATACAAAGTAGCAGGTGAATATTTGTTACACACTGTATATGCACTATACTAAATTATAAATCTGTAATACACACATACAACTTTAATAAATGCCTGAAAATATCACCATTACATGGCAATATTATCAAGGTGTCCGATATGCGCACAAATGGCAAAACTGAAACAAAGAAGCAGCAGTTGTAAGGTGACGGCATATCTGAACGAGTATATCACAGTCGAGGAGCGTTTCATCGTGAGATGTTTCTGTGAAAATGTCTAGCAGCAAGGGATATCCACAAAGAAATGGTCCCGTGTATGCTGAGCATTGTCTGTCACGTCAAGCTGTCGACAATTGAGCGCAGAAGTTCTCTGAAGGGTGTACAAAATTGTACAACGGATTGGTGGCTTGATCCTAGCAGACAGGATAAAGGGAACGATATGCTAGCCCGGGTAGTCACGGGTGATGAATGCTACCAGTCCAAAACAAAGCTTCCATCAATGCTTGGATCAGGTCACCAATGGCACACTCGTATAGAACTTCCGCCATCTTGCAACTGCTGATTCTTTGCTTCACTTATGTGCAAATCGATAATACTGTTATCTAGCGGTGATAGCTTCAGACACTCCATAAAAAATATAGGTCACTGCTTCAGTTTGTATCTTTTTTATTGATTGTTTTACGATGATTTATCAACTTCTGTGGTTATCTAGCGTCTGAATGAGATGAAGGTGATAATGCCAGCAAAATGAGTCCGGGGTTCAGCGCCGAAAGTTTACCAGCATTTGCCCTTAATGAGTTGAGAGAAAAGCCCCTAAAAAACCTCAACCAGGCAACTTGTCTCAACCAAAACTTGAATCCGTGCCCGCTCGTTTCACAGTCAGGCATGCTAACCTTTACTCCACAGAACTTAATAAGTCTCTCTCGTAAACAGTAAATATCGTCTAAAACAGTATGAACTAGATCGTTGGATTTTTGACATTCATTTATTTTTTTTTTTCGGCAGAAATTTCAACTATCAAGTTTTGTAGTCAAAAAAGTTTGGTGCTGGAATCTCGAATCTTGTGTCATGACAGGAAATGACGTAAAATTCTTTAGTTTTCTTCTGTACTTTTAGCATATATATAAGTACCAGATATACAGGGACATCATTTTATTGTACCTGCTTTTTAATTTACTTCACTCCCACCCCATCTACTAATGAAGTTCCAACTGTCCTCTACACAAAACCAAGGCCGCACATAGTGAACAGCACTGAGTTAGTGAGTATAGTACGTTCTAGAAATATCTTCGCGTTTTCCAGTGACGAAAGAGCTTTCAATATTGAATAATATTTTCGCACAGGCATTGTCGTCCGTTTGCCTACGTTGCATCCCGGTTTCCCCCACCTGCTTCTGCTCGCCCCTCTGGAAAAGCTGGGCTATCTTAGCTCTTTTCTGAAAACATTAATTTCTGTTAGAAATTGGACGTTTACGTAATATTATACAGCTGTTTAAAATGACTTAAATAAAAGGGCCTCGTTAAGTAATTAACTGTCACGTGATTTCCTCCCTTTCGACGATCCTGCGACATAACCACTTGGACGGACAGTAGATAGTATGTCTGAGTAATTTTATCTTTTCGGATCGAGCAGAAGTGAAGATTGAATTTAAGTACGTAAGGTACTCTTTTATAGAGTAGGTACAGAATTATTTCAACATGAGTTACTAGTACGAAGGACGAAACTGGCAATTGAAATTAGATGCAATAGTCCATAGTGCGATAATATGCACAAAAGAACTGAAGCCTGTATGGAAATGAACGGCCACCATTTTCAAAAATGTGTTTAAATATCCATATTGTGATTATTTTTCAATTTAACTTCATTCTCTATATTGTACGCTAATGTGCTGTAGACAGTATAATATACACTGCATAATGAATACGTCCGCATGGACAGCTCAGTTCGTGAGTAAAAACACTCATTGTTAATACTGTACTGTATTTTGATTAAACAAAAACCTAATGGAAATTATCAAACTCAAAATCGCGATATTTCCTTGTTTACGTAAATGGATGAACTACTTTTCTTCCCTCCTATACCTAGTAAAGTGATTTGTGTGTATATTACGCCAGTATCATCGAACTCCAGTCGTGGAAGGAGGTAGCAACCGTTGATCCAAAGGTATAGCCAGGTTAATATTAGAAATGTTAGTAAAAATAAAATTATGTCCCTGCAGAACAATGATTTTTTTCAACGTTTTAGACTGTTCATCTAGTAAAGGAAGTTCTTGAATGTGATATGAAATTTTATAGAGATCGTTTTATATTGTCAATCGTGAAATTGTCTACCACGATCACACGGAGTGGCTCACTATTCGGAAAATTTGTTTAACCCTTGTCTCAAAAAATAGCAGATTATGATACCCATTTTCCGGAATAGCTGATTTTCAGGACAGAACACCCCATTGAACATGCAGTTAATAGGGAACTGCATAAAGGCATTGACAAACTGCACGTCGAGGAAGAATTTGCTATTCACTGTAACTATAGCAACAAGCGATGTTGCGGTCTGCAGCGGCAGATTTGCATAACTGGACAAACGTTTTGGGTTGTGAATTGCGTCGGTGATTTTGTGAAAAAGCGGTGACCCGGTCAAGCGAAGCTTTGCGCAAAACGCGATTATATCACATGGATACACGATCTGAATTAAACGAGGGCTTTGATGACTTTTCGTGGATGGCAAACATTTGACTCCATTTACCATAATTTTCTGGATATTCCCTATCTACTGGACGTTAATTCAAACAAAGTTACGAAAACGGGTACATCTATCACAGTACTGCAATGAACCCACAACAAATGGTGGGAATGTGATGTATTGGTTAGGGAGCAAAACCCAATTGAAAGATACTTGCCGGGGAAAGTTCTAACAACTTCAATTTGATATGGATACAATTCGATATGTTGTCATTTAATACTGACAACGATAAATCTAAAACGGGCAACATCATGTTTTAAAGAAATCCATAGGTAATTTAATTTTCACTTATTAGTTATGGATTACTGTAGTTTTCTTCTTATATATCATGCAAATTATTTTATTATGCTATTAATTGTAATTGTGAAACATACAGCAGAGTCTGTACAGGCCAGTTTCTGTCCGATGCTTTTCCAATTCACTGCGGGCTAAAGCAAGGAGATGCACTATCACCACAGTCTAGTATATACAGTCACGAAGCTTGAGTTGTGAGGGTACTAGGAACAATAGACTGTGCAGGTACTATTTTGCATTGTATGCAATGAGGCGATAGTAGCGATCCTAGTGGTTAGAAACTATCTATGGATGCATATTTACTACGTATTGAGCTTCGTGACTGTATATACTAGACTGTGATAAAACCTTTACTTCTTAACTTTGCTTTAGAGTATGCCATTAAGAAAGTTCAGAACCACCGGCGTAGCTCTGTCGGCTAAGGCGCTTGCCTACCGATCCGGAGTTGCGTTTGGGCGCGGGTTCGATTCCTGCTTGGGCTGATTACCTGGTTGGGTTTTTTCCGAGGTTTTCCCCAACCGTAAGGCAAATGTCAGGTCATCTATGGCGGCGAATCCTCGGCCTCATCTCGCCAAATACTATCTCGCGATCACAAATCCCATCGACACTAAATAACCTCGTAGTTGATACAGCGTCGTTAAATAACGAAGTACAAAAAAAAGTTCAGGGGAATAGAGAAGGTTTGGATTTGAACGGGTTACATCAGCTGCTAGTCTATGCGGATGACGTGAATATGTTAGGAGAAAATTCACAAACGATTAGGGAAAACACGGGAATTTTACTGGAAGCAAGTAAAGAGATAGGTTTGGAAGTAAA
The DNA here is from genome assembly GCA_025594305.2 of Periplaneta americana. NCBI lineage: Eukaryota > Metazoa > Arthropoda > Insecta > Blattodea > Blattidae > Periplaneta > Periplaneta americana. The sequence continues at coordinate 2,537,624 of JAJSOF020000021.1, read as the reverse complement.
TCCCGAAAAGACAAAGTATATGATTATGTCTCGTGACCAGAACATAATACGAAATGAGAATATAAAATTGAAAATGTATCTTTTGAAAAGGTGGAAAAATTCAGGTAACTTGGAACAAAAGTAACAAATATAAATGACACTCGGGACGAAATTAAACGCAGAATAAATATGGGAAATACCTGTTATTATTCGGTTGAGAAGCTGTTGTCATCCAGTTTGCTGACAAAAAGCTGAACGTTGGAATTTATATAAAACAGTTATATTACCGGTTGTTCTGTATGGTTGTGAAACTTGGACTCTCACTTTGAGAGAATAACAGAGATTAAGGGTGTTTGAGGATAAGGTGCTTGGGAAAATATTTGGGGCTAAGAGGGATGAAGTTACAGGAGAATGGAGAAAGTTACATAACACAGAACTGCACGCATTGTATTCTTCACCTGACATAATTAGGAACATTAAATCCAGACGTTTCAGATGGGCAGGGCATGTAACACGTATGGGCGAGTCCAGAAATGCATATAGAGTGTTAGTTGGGAGGCCGGAGGGAAAAAGACCTTGTGAAGACCGAGACGTAGATGGGAGGATAATATTAAAATGGATTTGAGGGAGGTGGGATATGATGCTAGGGACTGGATTAATCTTGCTCAGGATAGGAACCGATGGCGGGCTTATGTGAGGGCGGCAATGAATCCTCGGATTCTCTAGAAGCAGCTCCTTTCGGTCCCATTCGGAAGACTTCGGTTAATTTCGTGGGAGGTTATTTTCACACGAGAACGAATTTCTTATGCAAGATTTCCTTCTGTTTTTCTTTGGTTTTTATTTGTTGCTTTTTCTGTCCCCTTATAGATCATGAATAATATATAACAAAGATAATACATTAAAGGGGTAAATTAGGAGCAAAATAAACGTCCTTTCCGTAGCCATGCAAACCAGGCTCTGTACGAATTTACGTACAGGAAAGCGGTCATTTTTTGTTTAAAGCTGTACATGGATTTCCTTGAGTTCTGGGATTTATCCATTCTTCACTAATTACAACATTTGATTATAGCTACACAAATTACATTCAACGTTATACATACAGTGGGGAGGTGTCTGATCATGTGTCATCACACACAGTCCCTGTGGGAGTGTGTTATGTGTCTGCCGGGATTCGAACACATCTCCTCCGAGTATTTCATCACCACTTCGCACCAGTTCTTCCAGAAGTAGCGCTCCTCGTCTAAGTGAGTGTAATCATTGCATTAATGATGTAATGGCGTCCGTCATTAATTCATGGCATTGCTGTGTGTCGGGCTGTAATTACAGAATTAGCGATGTCATACGAACAGTTCAGCCAACTTCCTGGCGAAACAGGAACAGCGCTTATAACAGAGCGCATAGTGTGTGTGTGTGTGTGTGTGTGTGTGTGTGTGTGTGTGTGTGTGTGTGTGTGTGTGTGTGTCCAAGTTAGTTTCTAATAAGTGCTTTGAGAACACAGAGCGCCGGGATCATTATTTCTACCGCTGATGTCTAGCTAACAAAAGCAGACAGGGGTGAAGCGAGCAAAAAAAGAACTACAGCTGTGAACATTAAGCTCATGTCGTCTTCAAACAAACACAGCTATTCAAAATCGTTAGCTCTACCTGCAGAGGAGGAATATGATGCACCGACACATCTGTTATGTAATTTATACTTTTTATTATTATACCACTACTAGTGGCTTGTGCAGCAAATGCTGCAATCTAAGTTCATTAGACGTTAAAATAAAAATTCTTCAGATTTATTTTAAGTGAAGAATGCCAGACATTTTAAAAGTTATTTGCTTCCGTAATAATGAAACATACTCCCTCTGAATGGTTTTTTATGCCAAATACTTTTTGTTAAACCTATCCACCTTCAGTTTTTTAGTTTCAACGCGAAAACGCAAGTAACAATGTCAGGGCGATCAGTGGGTTTTTCATGTGGGAGCAAAGCAATAGATATTTCAGATCATTGTGGATTGTAGGTGAAAGTTAAAAAAAATGTCAGGTTTGCTATGCTTTCGAACAATAGACATAGCATCTTGGTATAGCTGCTGCATGTAGAGCTTGAAATGTAGAGGGTAAAATCATTTTATCCTGCTAAGAGATCTTGCTGAAATGATCGGGAGACTACATAATTTTGTAGGCCTCTTATTTTATCAGTAACTAATACCTTTTGGTCTTTCCTTAGGAACTGTAATTTTTGCGCTCTCTCGAGCCAATACTGAAGAGAATGACGCATATAAATATCTACACCACACCGCCATTAAGTATATGAAAAAGACCCAACCCCACTTGATTAATAACTATAAAAATATTTGATTTTTTATAACAATATTATCATCTTACGTAAGTTTTGTAGCCGTCATTCAGTAAATTATAGAAATGAAGATCTAATTTAAGATATTCTCTACATCTACTTATATAACCCATAAAGCCTTCACTTTAATATGTATAATTAATGAAAAACAGTCACATCATGGCACTAACTATAATAATATTTCATTTCTAATGGTAATAATGTCATCAAACCGAATCAAGTTTTGTAAATTTTAATATCCAATACACAGCTGTACTCAGAAAATTTGAACTCTAAATATGTCAGCAATCCTGCAGGTCATGGCTTTCGTGTGATAGCCTATTGTTTATTGTAGTGTGTGTTTTGTTTCACTCTGAAATTTTTTCTTCAACCTATCCACCTTCAATTTTTCAGTTTTAACACGAAAACGCAAGTAACAATGTCAGGACGATCAGTGGGTTTTTCATGTGGAAGTAAAGCAATAGCTATTTCAGGTCATTGTGATTTGTAGGCGAAAGTTAAAAAAAAATGTCAGGTTTGCTATGCTTTCGAGCAATAGACATAGCATCTTGGTATAGCTGCTGCATGTAGAGCTTGAAATGTAGAGGGTAAAATCATTTTATCCTGCTAAGAGATCTTGCTGAAATGATCGGGAGACTACAACATTTTGTAGGCCTCTTATTTTATCAGTAACTAATCCTTGTGGTCTTTCCTTAGGAACTGTATAGGAACTGTAATTTTTTAGCTCTCTCGAGTCAATACTGAAGACAATGACACATGTAAATATGTACACCACACCGCCATTAAGTGTATAGCCGCCACTTAGTAAATTATAGAAATGAAGATCTAATTTAAGATATTTCTCTCCAAAACGTTTCACTTTCATATCATCAATATAGCATTAATATGTATAATTAATGAAAAATAATCATATCATGGCAGTAACTATAATAATTTCTAATAGTAATAATGTCATCAAACCATCTCAACTTTTGTAGTTTTTAATATTCAACACACAGTTGTACTCAGAAAATTACACACCGCAGAATCACATCTGTAAATTATTTTTTATACGTTATCAAAAAATTACACAAATGAAGATCGACATATTGGCATTATGATGTGAAAGAATCTGAGCCGTCTGAACTCTATGTCAGCAATCCTGTAGGTCATGGCCTTCGTGTAATAGTCTATTGTTTATTGTAGTGTGTGTTTTGTTTTATTCTGAAATGCAATTAATTAGTTCTTAAAACTGACGAAAGATGGATTTTGGAAAATAGGAAAATGATGTAGGAAAATTGACATTTCACTGAAAACTACTATTTTTCTGAAAAACTTTGGGTTCCTAGCTTCAAAATGAGGGGGTCATTCATTAAAATCCGTTCAGCCGTTTTCCCGTAATTTCCATTACCAATTCGAATTAGATAATATACGGTACTAGTGGCTGGTGCAGGAAATGCTGCAAACTAAGTTCATTAGACGTTCAAATAAACATTTTTCAGATTTATTGTCAATGAAGAATATCAGACATTCTGTAAGTTATTTGCTTCCATAACAATGAAAGATACTGTCTCTCGAGCCAATACTGAAGAGAACCACGCATATAAATATCTACACCACACCGCCATTAAATATATGAAAAAGACCCAACCCCACTTGATTAATAACTATGAAAATATTTGATTTTTAATAATATTATTATCTTACGTAAGTTTTATAGTTTTCAGTAACATATACTATATAGCCGCCACTCAGTAAAACATAGAAATCAAAATCTAATTTAAGTTGTTCTCTACATCTACTTATATAACCCCAAAACGTTTCAATTTCACATCATCAATATAGCATTAATATGTATAATTAATGAAAAATAGTCACATCATGGCATTAACTACAATAATATTTCATTTCTAATGGTAATAATGCCATCAAACCACCTCAAGTTTTGTAGTTTTTAATATCCAATACACAGCTGTACCCAGAAAATTACACACCACAGAATCGAACCTGTAAATTAGTTTTAGTAAGTTAAGTGTTTAATAGCCAATTTAATTTGAGCTCTAAATATGTCAGCATTCTTGCAGATCATGGCCTTCGTGTAATATTGTGTACTGTAGTGTGTGTTTTGTTTTATTCTGAAATGAAATTAGCTAGTTCTCAAAACTGACGACAGATGGATTTTGGAAAATAGGAAAATTATGTTGAAAAATTGACATTTCTCTGAAAACTACTATTTTTCTGAAAAACTTTGGGTTCCAAGCTTCAAAATGAGGGGTCATTTATTAAAATCCGTTCAGCCGTTTTCCCGTAATTTCAATTACCAGTTCAAATTATATATATATATATATATATATATATATATATATATATATATATACATATATATGTATATGTATTTATGTGTATTAACTTACAACGACACTAAAAAGAAAACAGAACAAAACATTCCAAACAAAAATTAGCGGTTTATGCAATACAAACACATTGTAGTTGTTTTGGAGACTTGTTTTGGGTAAGAAGCAGTTAACATGCCATAATGGACAGAGGTGGATCGCCGTGCTGAATCTCGGCAGCTCAGTGAATTTGTCCACCGCGCTATGTACATGTTAGCGTAATTGCTGGCATTGATTTACCCACGAAGACACGCCTCACGGCCCCCAGTGTGTGCGCGCCCCCGTAGACGGAGTTAGCGTGGCTGGCTGCATCACAGTGTTGTCTGCCTCACGGCTCCATTTATCTCTAATTACCAGAGATTTGGGCAGAATATATAAAGACCAGACGTGCCTGCGCGTACGTATCACGTCGTCAGTCGATTCACTGAAGGCCTTGGTTCAAATCCATGGACCATACTGAGGCATATTATTGCAGCAAGCCTATACTTCACCCATTGTAACACTATTATAATCATCATTATATGGGAGGGGTGATAGCAGGAAGAATAATACAGTGCATAAACTTTGCTAGTGATATGGTCGTACTTTTTCACTTGGTTATTTAACGACGTTGTATTAACTACTAAGTTATCAAGCGAACCTTCAATTATTAATATAGGTGTTCCCCAAGGCACAGTTCTAGGCCCTATTTTATTTTTAATATATATTAATGACATATTGACAGGGTTTGGAATTGAACGGGTTACATCAGCTGCTTGTCTATGTGGATGACGTGAATATGTTAGGAGAAAATCCACAAACGATTAGGGAAAATACGGGAATTTTACTGCAAGCAAGTTAAGAGATAGGTTTGGAAGTAAATCCCGAAACTACAAAGTATATGATTATGTCTCGTGACCAAAATAATGTACGAAATGGAAATATAAATATTGGAGATTTATCCTTCAAAGAGGTGGAAAAATTCAAATATTTTGGAGCAACAGTAACAAATATAAATGACACTCGGGAGGAAATTGAACGCAGAATAAATATGGGAAATGCGTGTTATTATTCGGTTGAGAAACTTTTGTCATCTAGTCTGCTGTCAAAAAATCTGAAAGTTAAAATTTATAAAACAGTTATATTACCGGTTGACATTTATGGTTGTGAAATTTGGACTCTCACTTTGAGAGAGGAATATAGGTTAAGGGTGTCTGAGAATAAGGTGCTTCGGAAAATATTTGGGGCTAAGAGGGATGAATTTACAGGAGAATGGAGAAAGTTACACAACACAGAACTGCACGCATTGTATTCTTCACCTGACACAATTAGGAACATTAAATCCAGACATTTGAGATGGGTAGGGCATGTAGCACATATGGGCAAATCCAGAAATGTATATGGAGTGTTAGTTGGGAGTCCGGAGGGAAAAAGACCTTTAGGGAGGCTGAGACGTACATGGGAGGATAATATTAAAATGGATTTGAGGGAGGTGGGATATGATGGTAGGGACTGGTTTAATCTTACTCTTAGGGACCGATGGCGGGCTTTTGTGAGGGCGGCAATGAACCTCCGGGTTCCTTAAAAGCCATTTGTAAGTAAGTAAGTATTAATGACTTCTTAAAAATTGACTTACAACAATACAATGGTGTTCATTATTCTTATGCAGATGACACAGTTTCACTTTTTGGTGCAAAAACCTGGTATGATGCATATAATAATTCAAATAATGGACTTAAATTAATAAAAAAAATTGTTTCACATAAAGGATCCTTCTATCAACGAAAATAAAATCATAATTATTCCATTCCCATTATCTGAAAAATGTAACAAAACTCCTACATCTATATTATATATATATATATATATATAATATTTTTTTCTCCTGTAACATAGTTCTAGTAAGCTTATATTAAATTAATTTTTATCATTTTACTAGCTATCCCAAATATTAAATTAATTATAATTGATTGAATTAAATTAGCTCATAAATTAAGTTACTACTTTACCTTATAGGTTTATCTAAATTTAAATAAATATGTAGTCTACTAGTCGTTAAAATTGAAAAATATTGCTGGAGAACATTTTAAGTGTAGTTTGTAATTTAAATATGTATTGTATTGATTAAGGCTGGTTGAGTGGAAGAGAAGGCCTTATGGCCTTAACTCTGCCAGCGAAAATAAAACATTATTATTATTATTATTATTATTATTATTATTATTATTTATTATTATTATTATTATTATTATTATTATTATTATTATTATTATTATTATTATTATTATTATTATTATTATATTAAATTACATAACTCTGATTGTAGTCTTAGATAGTGTAAATGTCCGATTATTAAGGAGTCATCTGAAGTTAGGTATTTAGGCATAATTTTCGATAATCATTTAAAATGGAACCAACACATTAATTACCTTTGTAATAAATTACGTAAAATAATATATTATTTTTTTATTGAGGAATTTCTTTCCAATAAGTTTATTATGCACAATATACTTAACTTTATTTCAATCGGTAATTATGTATGGAATTATAACAGGCATGTTAATTGATGCCCACAGGAGCAAGCGCGCGCTTTAGAGCCCAGGAGAGCCTGAGCGCTTTACAGCGGAAAGGAAAGAGACAGACGAAAGAGGTGGTATATGCCGCTTGGTCGAGCTATATTCAGGGATGGCCAGCACTGATTCAATAGATAAAGGGAAGAGAACTTATTAAAACTGTATCCATGGTAATTTTTAGATTTGCCTGAGAAGTATAAGTGCATTATAAGAATGTAAGTTTTAATTTTAATGCTCATTTTTCACAAGTTTGATTTTTTTATTCAAAAGAAATATTTTCTCAACTTTTCATATAGAAAAGTGAAATTTTCAGGTATAGGCCTATTTATTTAGTAGCCTTACAGAATGTTTTCGTAAATCTAATATACCGTATATACGTATTACTGAAGACAGTGTATTGAAAATTTTGAAAATATTCGCATGTAAATTATTTGTAAGGAAATGACTTAACAAAGCAACTACTGTTACATCATAAGCAAAAGATACGTGCCCATGTGTTGTAAAAATGTCAGCTCTATAGCTTTAGCAAAAATTTCGAGAAAATAATTTAATATTCTGATGATAGGAAGTTTCTCACCAATATCACCTTAAAAGCATAATGCGATAAGAGTTTTGTTATGTAATATTAGTTACACTTAAAACAGATACAGTACCTAGGTAACTTTGCTTTGTACTGTAATATTGTTTTGATTAGTTTATTGATTACTTTTGTAAGGCTAAAGATACCATCAATAGCAATTCCAACTTACCATGTAATACTCAATCTCTTTCTTTGGAATATCACTTTCTTTATGAATGATGTATTTCATCCATTTAATACAGTATAATATTATACTACTATGGAATTTAAGTGAATATTCCTTTTTAACTATCTATTATGTTATTAAGATTTAAAACACAAGTGGAATATTAAGAAATCAGTGTTAGTACTTTTGTTTTACAGACAATACAGATAATATCAAACAGAAAGTCGCCATATAAAAATGACATAAAATTTCAAGTTTTCTTAATCCAGCAGGCTGCTTATTCATATACACAACCCTTCCTCTTTCCATACTTAGCGCTTGATGCCCGCGCACGACGTAAAGGTCAGAAAAATGCGCTTGCTTTGACATCACTTCTTTAGACTCGAACGCATTCTATTAGATCTGCGGAGGCCTATACTAGACAAGATAAATTTGATTGCACGGTTTGGATTATGTCAGATTACATCAGATTGGCTGGAATACGTTAAATTGAACTTAATTACATTAGATATTAGATTACATTATATCAGATAAATTGAATTAGAAGATATTGACTTTAATAGTGTATGCGAGGTACTTTTGAACTTCAACCTATCCCATTCTCTGCTTGAGTTAGTCCGTTGTCCTCTCTGAACTGAACTCCTGTCTGATGTGAACTTCATGATAGTCACTCGGTGGTTTCATGACGTCAGCCCCCAAGTGTCGATGTCTAGCACTAGCCAATAATTCGCTGTCACACAGAATGAGGCGTTTCGTTTCATTACAAACATTGCACTCCAGAAATGTCAGCACACAGTGGTCCGATGAACATTATCAACTCACCTCGGGATATTTCTTAATAGTTTCAGCACGTGTGAGCCCAACCATTAATCTCGCTCCAATGGTGGATTTTTTTAGATGCCAAACTATATCTTAACCCAGATATGCCTGAAATATTTTTTTGCAATTTTTGAGTATTTTTCAAATGTCATTTAATGCAGTACATAACTGAAGTATTTGTATGGTGTCGAAACATTCTACCGGGTGTTCATTTCAAAGTGTGTCATGACGTCACTGTTGTGAGTCAGCGATTTGAAGCGAGTTTCAGCTTTTATGTCAGAGAAGTTGCCTATTAATCAAGGCGTTCAATCTGAACATGAGAACTTGTACGGTATAACTTGAATGTCGTAGCAACAGATGGCGGTCTGTAAAGTCTGTGTGCTACCATAACCTCTTTCGAACTGTGTTTTGCGCGGGCAAGTCGTACGCAGGGTACTTGTTATCATCGATTGCGTACGGCAACATTCCACAACACAAATCAAAATGCTCCGTGTCCACGTTGACCGTCCAAGTCAACAAATACGTAAGTAATCGTCTTAACCCTCTCCCCATATCCCGACAGTAAGAAAAAAACTCACTTCAGTACGTGTTTCCAAACAGTTCACATTCTTGCCACTACTGGCGTTACCCTACGTATCGGTAAGTAATCTTCAGAATGAACGCCGTGCTTGCAAGGCAACTTCTCTCGCATTTAGGTAATACGCCTCTGCGGAAGTGTAGGAAGATTGAATTCTCTAGGCTCATCGGCTAGCCACATGACGACATGCAGCGAGCCATGACACATTTTGAACTGAACACCCAGTAGTTGTAACTGGTTGAGCTAGAAACAGGTGTCCTTTTAAAAGGACAGTAGGCATATGAGCATACATTTTGAGGAATAATTGTATACTACGCTTACATGAAAGGAAGCAATGTAATTGTTACTATTATTATTATTATTATTATTATTATTATTATTATTATTATTATTATTATTATTATTATTACGTTATTTTATTATAATTTCTTTATTATTACTACTAATATTATTCTGAAGAATTATGCATTGTGGCTAAATTCCTTTTAACTCCGGAATACTTTCGTCATTGAATAGTACCGTATTGCTATTGATACGTAAAAATAAGTAATAGGCGAAAAGAGTGTTGAAGTTTTGAGGAGGAGGTTATATTGGGGGAGAAGTGACGATACATATAATGAAGAAATTGCTGTGGCAATGTCGAAAGACAGGTTTCAGTTCATTTTCTAAAATCTACATTGTTATGACAATGACAATTTAGATAGAAAATAAGACCTCTTCCAAAAATACTAAATGAAAAATAGAAACTTATGTCCGTCCAATACCTCCCTCCAGAACGTCACCAGTCCTCCACTTGTAAAAGATCTTGCTGTGCAAATCTGGCTTTCAGGTATATCTCCCTGTGAAGCAGACTTGAATATTTTCAAAGGGAAAATTGTTCCGGAGCGGGGTATCGATCCCGGGACTTTTGGCTCAGCGCACCAACGCTCTGCCGACTAGCTACCCAGCAACTACACCCGACACTGTCTCAACTTTTCCCTTCATATCCACACACCTCAGTGGGCTGACAAGAAGCCAAAAACCCAATTTTGAGTGCACACGAACTCTGTGTGGCATTTGTAGGCTGCATTATAGTGATACTAGTGGCTTGTGCAGCAAATGCTGCTGCAAACTAAGTTCGTTAGACGATCAAATAAAAATTTTTCAGATTTATTTTCAATGAAGAATACTTGTCTTTTCGATAGTTATTTGCTTCCATAATAATGAAACATACTCCCTCTGAATGGATTTTTTAGGCCAAATACTTTTTCTTGAACCTATCCAACTTCAGTTTTTGAGTTTCAACGCGAAAACGCAAGTATCAATGTCAGGACGACAGCAGTAGCTATTTCAGGTCATTGTGGATTGTAGGCAAAAGTTAAAAAAATGTCAGGTTTGCTAAGCTTTCGAACAATAGCATTTTCGTATAGCTGCTGCATGTAGAACTTGAAATGTGGAGCGTAAAATCATTTTATCCTACTAAGAGATCTTGCTGAAATGATCTGGAGACCAGAAAATTTTGTAGGCCTCTTATTTTATCAGTAAGTAATACCTTTTTATCTTTCCTTACGAACTGTAATTTTTGCGCTCTCTCGAGCCAATACTGAAGACAATGACACATATCAATATCTACACTACACCGCCATTAAGTATATGAAAAAGACCCAACCCCACTGGGCTAATAAATAAAAAAATATTTGATTTTTAATAACAATATTATTATCTTACTTAAGTTTTGTAGTTATATATAGCAGTCACTCAATAAATTATAGAAATGAAGATCTAAATTAAGATATTCTCTACATTTACTTACATAACCTCAAAACGTTTCACTTTCATGTCATCAATATAGCATCAATATTATGTACAATTAATGAAAAATAGATGCGTCATGATATTAACTACCGGTATAATAATATTTAATTTCTAATGGTAATAATGTCAACAAACCACCTCAAGTTTCGTAGATTTGAATATCCAATACACAGCTGTACTCAGAAAATTATACACTGCATAATTCGTTTTTAATAACAAATTGAATTGAGCTCTAAATATGTCGGCAATCCTGCAGGTCATGGCCTTCGTGTAATAGCCTATTGTTTATTGTAGTGTGTGTTTTGTTCTGAAATTCAATCAAGTCGGCCGTGATTGAATAAAATTAGTTCTCAAAACTGACAACAGATGGATTTTGGAAAATAGGAAAATTATTTAGGAAAATTGCCATTTCACTGAAAACTACTACTTTTCCGAAAAACTTTGGGTTCCAAGCTTCAAAATGAGGGGCAATTTATTAAAATCCGTTCAGCCGTTTTCCCGTAATTTCCATTACCAGTTCAAATTATATATATATATATATATATATATATATATATATATATATATATATATATATAGATGTCTGTATTTGAGATGAAATTTCGCCCGTAGCATAATTTCAAACGTAGATAGCATTTCATGCAGGGAAAATCCACTAAAATTGAAACATCAAAACAATTTCAAAATATATGGGGATATGCCTACTGTCCTTTCAAAAGGACACATAAGTTTTCGTCATTGTCATGTCGCAATGAATAGATATTTCCAACGCATTGTGGTTTTACGTTATATTTATGTTAATTAGGAGTCATTTGATGTACAACAATTTGTAAACTAATTCCGAACTGTAAAAATATTTAACATTCTTATCTGATTTGCGTCTCGGATGCCATAGCTGAAATAAACGAACAATTCTCACGTCCACATCTCAAACTCAACGATGACCAGAACTCTAATTACCAGTCTTACCACACCTAGCAAGCCTCTAATTAAGACCAGTACCAGTGACAACTGGAAAAATCAAATGCATTAACTGTAGGGAGGGTAACTGAAACATTGACAACTGTCCTTTTAATAGGACAGTAGGCATATCTGGGTTAAAACAGTCTTGCGATGGTGACTAATAATTTCGAGCGAGAGCTCTTTTATGCCCGCTGCGCGCGCGCGGAGCTCTTTTACCTGTAAACATTGCTAAAGGATGCAAATCAAGATTTCAGGTATAACTCCCTGTAAAGTTGATTTGAATAATTTCGAGGGAAAAATTGTTCCGGAGCCGGGTATCGAACCCGGGACCTTTGGTTTAACGTACAAACGCTCTACCACTGAGCTACTCGGGAGTTATATCTGAAATCTTGATTTGCATAATACACGTCACTGTTCGTTAACAGAAAGCCACAATTTAAGTCACACGGAGTTAGTGTGCACTCGAAGTTGGTTGCTTGACGGTTGTCAGCCCACTTTGAGGTCTGTGGATATAGAAGGAAAAGAGTTCCCGAGTAGCTCAGTGGTAGAGCGTTTGTACGTTAAACCAAAGGTCCCGGGTTCGATACCCGGCTCCGGAACAATTTTTCCTCGAAATTATTGCTAAAGGATGTACAGATCTTAGAACACAGCGCATCATGACGGAACGGAAGCGCTTGAAGCTTTCAAGGAAGAGTGGAAGATACAATATTTATGCTTCGAACATGGTGATGAAGTCCAGGGTTTGTTGTGTAAAAAATAAATCATTCGCAAAAATAGCAACATAAAACGGCATTATGAGACGGAACATGAAAATATATATATAGGCATTATTCAGGAGAAGAGAGAGATAAATTCATTTCGGAATTGATATAGAAGGTAAATTAATTTACATTTGAGTCAGTAGATTGTATCTAGATTCCTTTTATTTCTTTATTTGAAATGTAGTTTTATTTGTTGCTTGTTTCTGGATATTTACTTTTATTAGACTACGTGTTTCTTTAATTTAGAAATAATATTTTATCTTTGATTGCACTTTAACTTATACTATTACTAAGCTCAAAATGCTAATTCACTTTTATTCCAATAACTATTTTCAAGATTTTGAGCGAATATGAACTAAACATTTTGAAAACTTTGATGCAAGGAGCTTTTTTAGTAACGTCAATATAAAATATACTTAAAAATATAATTTCAAAACTATTAGACCTAATTGCACCAAATTTCGTACAGATTATATTATTATAGATCTGTTTATATAGTTTAAATTTCACAAATTTTGGCCGAAAATTATGGAAGTTTTAAAAATCACACATATCCCCTTAAATGATTGACCCCAAAAATTGCGATGGCTCTCAATATCTTAATTTAATCAATTTGTTTTTCGTGTTACGTGCATCTCACAAATCACTCTAAGAAAACTCATTACATAATCACGACTGGAGAGTAAGGACTACATTTTCACAATCATACAATCAATATACTCTATTTCAATCAATATTGTCATTATTATTTTTTCAACAAATTCTCAAAAGTACTTAGAGATCACACACGTCGAGCAGGTAGACCCTATTAGTTTCTCCTAACCAATGAAGTGAAGTATTTACATAGTAAATAATTGCTTTTAACAAGAAAATGGTTTACATACAATTAACTTTTCCCATTTCTCTTTTTGTTCCTAAAAAACCTTTCCCTTTGCAATTTGTTTATGTATGTACATGTATATTAAATAACTGAGTAATTAGCCCTATTAAATAGCCAGAAATTTAGTAACGCAAGTTATTGCAATAATTGCTGCTTTTATTCGCTGCATGTGCATGTACATCCCTGACGTCTACGTTACGACGCTATGTAGTGGATGCGCTATGCAAGTGATGTCAAAGCAAGCGCATTTTTCTGACCTTGACGTCGTGCGCGGGCAGCAAGCGCTAAGTGTGGAAAGAGGAAGGGTTTGTTTATATGAATAAGCAACCTGTTGGATCAAGAAAACAGTGGTGCACAAACTTCAAACGGAACGTGAAATTTTATGTCGTTATTTTTATATGGCTTCTTTCTTTTTAATATTATCTATATTGTCTGTAAAACAAAAGTACTAACACTGATTTCTTAACATTGTACTTCTGTTTTAAATCTTAGTAACATAATAGAGAGTTAAAAAGGAATATTCACTTAAATTCCACAGTAGTTTAATATTATACTGTATTAAGTGGATGAAACACATCATTCATAAAGAAAGTGATATTCCAAAGAAAGAGATTGAGTATGACATGATAAGTTGGAATTTATATTCATGGTAGCTTTAGCCTTACAAAAGTAATCAATAAACTAATGAAAACAATATTACAGTACAAAGCAAAGTTACCTAGGTGCTGTATCTGTTTTAAGTGTAACTAATATTACATAACAAAACTCTTATCGCATTATGCTTTTAAGGTGATATTTGTGAGCAACTTCCTATCATCAGAATATTAAATTATTTTCTCGAAATCTGCTGAAGCTATAGAGCTGACATTTTTACAACACATGGGCACGTATCTTTTGTTTATGTTGTAACAGTAGTTGCTTTGTTAATTAATTTCCTTACAAACAATTTTCATGCGAATATTTTCAAAATTATCAATATACTATCTTCAGTAATACGTATATACGGTATATTAGATTTATGAAAACATTCTGTAAGGCTACTAAATAAATAGGCCTATACCTGAAAAATTTCACTTTTCTATACGGAAAGTTGAGAAAATATTTCTTTTGAATAAAAAATCAAACTTGTGAAAAATGAGCATTAAAATTAAAACTTACATTCTTATAATGCACTTATACTTCTCAGGCAAATCTAAAAATGAACACGGATACAGTTTTAATAAGTTCTCTTTCCTTTATCTATTGAATCAGTGCTGGCCATCCCTGAATATAGCTCGACCAAGCGGCATATACCACCTCTTTCGTCTGTCTCTTTCCTTTCCGCTGTAAAGCGCTCAGGCTCTCCTGGGCTCTAAAGCGCGCGCTTGCTCCTGTGGGCATGAATTGACATGCCTGCGCTATGCGCTCGTGATCAAGGTCGAGCTAATATCGTCTCATCTCTGTCTTAAAACCTCAAAGTCAGTCTGGGCACCTATCTGTAGAAACCCCGGCCGCTGTCGTGTTGATATTTCTGTGCGATTGGGTCTTGAACCGTGTACACATTTCATACATCGTTGTGGGGCTTTGAAATTGTGCAAACCGCTGTGAACACCCCACTCTTTGTTCCGGAATCGGCGCCAATTTAAAGTCCCTGCTAGAACGGCTCAGCCCTCCTTCCAAGGAAGTGCACAACTATGACGCTTCATTGAACATGTCTTGTTACAAAATGCACCTCCTGACGTCACCAACATTCAAAATCATGGCCATTCTCCGCCACAAGCGAGAATTGGCAACATATTTACGGCATGTGGAAAATTTTTCACTCTGAAAATAACAACGGAAGTCAACAAGGTAAGGTCCATAAATGTTCAACGATACACAGGGTGATTCATTTGGAAATATATAAAACTAGCAGCTTGTGCAGCAAATGCTGCAAACTAAGTTCATTAGACGTTAAAATATATATATATTTTTTCAGATTTATTTTCAATGAAGAATACCAGACATTTTGAAAGTTATTTGCTTCCGTAATAATCAAACATACTCCCTCTGAATGTTTTTTTTTTTTTTTGCCAAATACTTTTTCTTGAACCTATCCATCTTCAGTTTTTGATTTGAACTCGAAAACGCAAGTAACAATGTCAGGATGATCAGTGGGTTTTTCATGTGGGAGCAAAGCAATAGCTATTTCAGGTCATTGTGGAATGTAGGTGAAAGTTAAAAAAATGTCAGGTTTGCTAAGCTTTCGAACAATAGACATAGCATCTTGGTATAGTTTCTGCATGTAGAGCTTGAAATGTAGAGGGTAAAATCATTTTATCTTGCTAAGAGATCTTGCTGAAATGATCGGGAGACTACAAAATTTTGTAGGCCTCTTATTTTATCAGTAAGCAATACCTTTTGGTCTTTCCTTAGGAACTGTAATTTTTGCGATCTCTCGAGCGAATACTGAAGAGAATGACGCATATAAATATCTACACCACACCGCCATTAAGTATATGGAAAAGACCCAACCCTACTTGATTAATAACTATAAAAATATTTGATTTTTAATAACAATATTATCTTACGCAAGTTTTGTGGTTATATATATACTACTATATATAGCCGCCACTCAGTAAATTATAGAAATGAACATCTAATTTATGATATTCTCTACATCTACTTATATAACTCCAAAACGTTTCACATTCATATCATAAATGTAGCATTAATATGTATAATTAATGAAAAATAGTCGCATCATGGCATTAACTACAACAATATTTCATTTCTAATGGTAATGTCACCAAACCACCTCAAGTTTTGTAGATTTTAATATCCAATACACAGCTGTACTCAGAAAATTACACACCGCAGAATCAGACCTGTAAATTAGCTTTAGTAAGTCTTGATGTTTTTTATAACCAAATGAATTTGAGCTCTAAATTGCTCTAAATATGTCAGCAATGCTGCAGGTCATGGCCTTCGTGTAATATCCTATTATTTATTGTAGTGTGTGTTTTGTTTTATACTGAAATGCAATTAGTTCTCAAAACTGACGAAAGATGAATTTTGGAAAATAGGAAAATTATGTAGGAAAGCTAACGCTTCACTGAATGTTACTATTTTTCTGAAAATCCTTGGATGCCAAGCTTCAAAATGAGGTGTCATTCATTAAAATCCGTTCAACCGTTTTCCCGTAATTTCCATTACCAGTTCAAATTATATATATAGATAAAATAGGTACATATAACGCATTAATTTCTTACCGAGTGAAGTTTGTACATTGAACATTGCATTTTCTTTGGTAAAATGATTACTAGGGCCAGCATTTCCATGCAAATGCATGTTTTTGTACAGGGTGTTAAAAAAAAGTATCCAATATTTCAGGAGGTGGTAGTATGCATCAAAACAAGAAAATAATGTCTAATAAACATGGGTCCTACAACACATACTTTCTGAGATCTGAACACTTATTCGTAGGAAGTGCTCAATGTGACGTCAATTCATGGCAATACATTCCTTTTCCATTCTTAGTGCAGTCCCTCTTGATGCCCCATTTTGATTACTGTGACACTCTCGACACTGACCTTAACATGAGACTGACTGACAGACTACAGCGTGTTCATAATGCATGCGTTCGATTTATTTGCAACGTCCGTAGATCTGACCGTATCTCACCTTCACTAAATATGCTGTCCTGGGCCCGTCTCAAAGAGCGAAGAACTATTCACTCTCTCACTTTACTCTTCAGTATTCTTCAGAACTCTAACCCTAGCTACCTAGCTTCTCGTTTTCAACATTTGTCCTCATATCACGAAATAGATACTCGCTCACATCACCATATCGCACTCTCCATTCCTAAACACAGAACATCCTTCTACTCTTCATCTTTCACCGTCTCTGTAGCTCATCTCTGGAACTCTCTACCACAACATGTCAGAGACTGTCGGACATTGTCTAGTTTCAAAAATAAATTAAAAATTCACTTTTTGAATTAGATTCCTTTCAGTTATAAGCCCTTTTCTCTGTCATAGTTTTGTAAATATATAGGCTATGTATTTCTTTTTCCTTCCTTTCCCCTTTTTTGTTCTCTTTATCAGCCGATGAATTTATTATCACAGCCTTTTTATTGTGAATTTTATTTCATTTTCGTATATCTTTTCTTTTTTATTATTATTTTATTACATTCCATTTTGTTATATTCTTCCTTACGTTTTCCATATTAACTATTTGTACTAAATGAGTTGCTTTTGCTATATTCCAATGTATTTTACTTTCTTTTTTTCTATTATGGTATTATTTTCATGTTCTTTAGTATCGATTTTATTATGCTATTATTATTATTTTTTTTTGTAATATGTCAGTATTCTGTTCTTTAACTTTTTGTTAAATTTTAACTGCTTGTATACTTTGTGATCTGGTAGAGTGTAAGAAAAGGCCCTATGGCCTTAACTCTGCCTGTATAAATAAAGAATTATTATTATTAATAATATTAATAATAATAATAATAATAATGACAATAATGATCATGATTATAATAATGAAAATAATAATGATAACGATAGGCCTAATGATAATAATAATAATAATGATAATGATTATAATGATAATAATAGTAATGGTAATAATAATAATAATGATGATAATAAATATTACTGAAGACAGTACTATTTAATTAATATTACTGCTATGTGGGTACTTGAACATGTCTTTGTGACAAAATTTCCAGCTAAGTTAAATTGCTGCTTTGGAAATGTCAAGTAAAATAACACAAGTCCAAAAGAAAATAGCGTTATGGGACATATGATGTTTTGTTTCTGGTGACAAAGTTATATAGAACTAAAGTAACAACGATTCATCGCGGATTATTTCCGGTTAAAATGACCAATCAGTGACCGATGTGGATTCTGCATTCAAATATGACGAGATTTAAGTAGGATAAACATCAGTAAAATTTACATTGCTCTGTGTAAATGGGAAAATGAGGAAGCAAATATTTCTGCTTTCGAAATTTGCATAATAAATCCCTCCGAAATCACTGCTGTTGTAGATTGTGTGCGTTTCACAATACTGTACCCAGCATAAATTCGAACTCGAAAACAGTCATGGATTTGAAGCAGGGAACTCGAGGAAGGAATACGAATGAAGACCAAGTGTAGTGGCTCATAAAATTAACTGCAGAAAATATTCTAAATATTTACGGAGACAGAAAGCAGTTCGCCAAATGGGGACTTCCATCGGATCCCACAAGCTTCTTCCGAGAAATATATTGAAGAGGCTTACAGGTTATAAACTGGAGAGCGTCCCATACAAAGGGAACGACATGGCCCATTGCTTCAAGTATAAAATCCGAAGGGAGCATTTTTCCTCTCAGCTTTATGTAAATAAAAATAGCAGACAGATTCGTTCGTGTGTTATTTAAACGAGTTGCCCCTTGCAAGCATTTCTCCCGCACAACATCCAACCCCAATTAGATATTCTTTGTGGTGAATGACAACCCAATGAGTGCAATTAAAATACAAGGCAGATTATGTGAAGGAAAATAAGAGAAGAATGGGAGAAGAGAAGGAGTAGTGTAGGATGGAAAGGAGAGGAGAGAAGAAGGGTTATGGAGATATTTAATGCAATTTAATTATCATACTTACAGACTTACTTACTTACTGGCTTTTAAGGAACCCGGAGGTTCCTTGCCGCCCTCACATAAGCCCGCCATTGGTCCCTATCCTGAGCAAGATTAATCCCGTCTCTACCATCATATCCCACCTCCCTCAAATCCATTTTAATATTATCTTCCCATCTACGTTTTGGCCTCCCGAAAGGTATTTTTCCCTCCGAACTCCCAACTAATACACTATATGCATTTCTGGATGCGCCCATACGTGCTACATGTTCTGCCCATCTCAAACGTCTGGATTTAATTTTCCTAATTATGTCAGGTGAAGAATACAATGCGTGCAGTTCTGTGTTGTATAACTTTCTCCATTCTCCTGTAACTTCATCCCTCTTAGCCCCAAATATTTTCCTAAGCACCTTATTCTCAAACACCCTTAACCTATGTTCCTCTCTCAAAGTGAGAGTCCAAGTTTCACAGCCATAAAGAACAACCGGTAATATAACTGTTTTATAAATTCTAACTTTAAGATTTTTTGATAGCAGACTGGATGATAAAATCTTCTCAACCGAATAATAACAGGCATTTCCCATATTTATTCTGCGTTTAATTTCCTCCCGAGTGTCATTTATATTTGTTACTGTTGCTCCAAGATATTCGAATTTTTCCACCTCTTCAAAGGATAAATTTCCAATTTTTATCTTTGCATTTCGTACAATATTCTGGTCACGAGACATAATCATATACTTTGTCTTTTCGGGATTTACTTCCATACTTAACTCTTTACTTTCTTCAAGTGAAAGTGGATTTTCTCCTAAGATATTCACGTCTTATATAAAATTGAAGGGGATAATGAGATGATTAGATATTATGAAATGATTACAAATAGCCTGTGATATACGATAGGGGGATTAGAAGAGAAGAGAGTAAAAGGGAGCAGAAAGAGTGGGAAGTGTAGGGAAAGAGTAGAAAAGCATTAGGGAGAGATGGGTAGAAAGAGAGCAAAGGAACAGAACGGAGAAAGAGGAAAGGAAGAAACTGTAGAAATGGGGAAGGGAAAGGAGAGAAGAGGGAAAAGTGTAGGGAGGTGAGAGGAAAGAGAGGAAAGGAAAGGGAAGGAGAGGAGGGTGATCAGAGGAGAGGGAAGGGAGAGGAGTGGGAAGATAGGAGGGGAGAGAAGGGCAGGAGGGAGAAGGGGAAGTAGAGAGAGGAAGGTGGGGAAGAGATGGGAGGCTAAAGTGGAAAGGAGGGGAGGGAAGAGGGGTGGATAGGCGAGGGTAGGAGACGGAAGAGCATGGAAGGGAAGGGAAGGGAAGTGGAGAGGAGAGGAGAGGAGAGGAGGAGAGAGGAGAGGAGAGGAGAGGAGAGGAGAGGAGAGGAGAGGAGAGGAGAGGAGAGGAGAGGAGAGGAGAGGGAGAGGATGTGAGGGGAGGGAGAGGAGAGACGGGAGAGGGGGGAGAGAGGATAGAAATGGGAGTGAGGAGGGGTGAGAGGGAAGAGGAGAGGAGAGGAGAGGAGAGGAGAGGAGAGGAGAGGAGAGGAGAGGAGAGGAGAGGAGAGGGAGAGGGAGAGGAGAGGAGAGGAGAGGAGAGGAGAGGAGAGGAGAGGAGAGAGGGGAGGGAGAGGGAGGGAGGGATAAGGATGTGAGAGGAGGGGAGAGGAGAGACGGGAGAGGGGGAGAGAGGATAGGAATGGGAGTGAGGAGGGGTGAGAGGGAAGAGGAGAGGAGAGGAGAGGAGAGGAGAGGAGAGGAGAGGAGAGGAGAGGAGAGGAGAGGAGAGGAGAGGAGAGGAGAGGAGAGGAGAGGAGAGGAGAGGAGAGATGTTAAGAATGATACACGAAAATCAGAGTTATGCAGTAGAGTAAGTGTAGCGAGAAAGCAAAGTTCTTATAAATGACAGAGAATGAAAGAGAGGAATTAGATTAAGGAAGGAAAGTACGAGAAAAAGGTGAAAGGATGAAGTTTAGGTGGAAAAGATTCGAAATTATTTATGGATCTGAAAAACATACGTAGTTCAATGTGAAGGAAGGGAGAGAATGGCAAAGGATAGGAGAGAAAACTACATAGCGAGGAGAATGAAAGAAAGATGGAGAGAAGAAATAGAAAAACTGAGAGGAAAGGATATGACAATAATATTGGAAGAAGAGGAGGCGATGTATAAGGTGGGAAAAGAGGAGAAAATGAAAGAAGAAGAGATGATAAAGAAATGTCGAAGAAAGAAGGATTTTGGCGACGAAAAAGATGAGTAGCAATAAGAAAGCCAATAACAGATATACAGGGAAAGAATGCCGAGGTGTGCAGAATGCCCCAGTACAGACGTTGATGGGCAATTTGTCAGTTCCCTTCAGTAAACCGCTCGACTTCATTCCCCCTTTCCGCCAGAATAAAGGCGAAAGCATCCTTCGCAGTGATTAAAACAAAATGTTAATGCCCCAGTCAACTTAAATCCACTTGCCTCTCGTCAGCTGATTAGACCCGGTATTAAGTTGATGACGTCACGTCTGTAACTTAGCAACGTCTTATTAACCGAGCTGCAGTCCTGTCCGAAGTTTGGGCCGCCTGTCACAGATGTCTCTGCAGTCCGCATAATCTCAAGTTCTGTTTACGCAACCCCAGTCGGACCTGACTTGAATGGATTAGCTGCCCACGGCGAACTGCAGCGAACTTACGGACGGCGAAATGGCTCCACTCCGAGACCTTCATTTGTTCAAATATGGTTCAGTTGTCAAATGAACATCGGGATGTATTTCTGTGATGATTAGACCTACAAAAATTATGTGGTCGTGTTCGTGATATATATAGGGTGTTAAATAATATGTGGGAGACGTCTGTGGAATGGATAGAGCACCAAAAAACACTAACAAAACTTAATCTTAATAGCCATATTCACTTTGCTTTTTTTTTTTTTTAACACAGGCACTTCTTAGTGAAATGAAAATATAAAAATTTGAAATTTATTCTTTTGAAGAGGTGGAAAAATTCAAATACCTGCGAGCAACAGTAACAAATATAAATGATACTCGGGAAGAAATAAAACACAGAATAAATATGGGAAATGCCTGTTATTATTCGATTGAGAAGCGTTTATCATCCAGTCTGCTGTCAAAAAATCTGAAAGTTAGAATTTATAAAACAGTTATATTACCGGTTGTTCTTTATGGTTGTGACACTTGGACTCTAGGTTAAGGGTGTTTGAGAATAAGGTGCTTAGGAAAATATTTGGGGCTAGGAGGGATGAAGTTACAGGAGAATGGAGAAAGTTACACAACACAGAACTGCACGCATTGTATTCTTCACCTGACATAATTAGGAACATTAAATCCAGACGTTTGAGATGGGCAGGGCATGTAGCACGTATGGGCGAATCCAGAAATGTATATAAAGTTTTAGTTGGGACGCTGGAAGGAAAAAGACCTTTGGGGAGGCCGAGACGTAGATGGGAAGATAATATTAAAATGGATTTGAGGGAGGTGGGATATGATGATAGAGACTGGATTAATCTTGCTCAGGATAGGGAGCAATGGCGGGCTTATGTGAGGGCGGCAATGAACCTCCGGGTTCCTTAAAAGCCATTTGTAAGTAAGTATGTTTAATTTTTTAATAATGGAGAAAACACGTTTTCAAACGATACTGTCCACCGCTGTGAAGTAACTACTGTATTGTATTTTTTAAATTGCAAGGTATTAGTATATCGGTTCACAGCTAGAATATGGTACACGTCAAAATATCTTAATAGTACTTCAAAGTCTTAATTACAGTGACAGTCTAGTTGAAATATATACAGAAGAGTTCTACAATATAGTCTACTAGTACAAGACAAAGGGTTAGTATCGATACTTAATACAATACAGAAATATTCATGAAGCATTGTTGAATGTCATGAATTCACCTACAGAATAGAAGGCGTGAGAAATTAGGTACTTCTTTAATTTGGCCCTAAATAATTTTATGTTTTGAGTTTCATTTTTAAATCGATAGGGAGGCTATTAAAAATTTGTATTGCCATCTAACGCACTCCTTTTTGATAGCACGACAGACTAATGTCAGACTTTGAAACAAGCGGGTCGTGGTTCAGATTCTGGTTGGAATAAGTTAAGGCTGATTCACAATAAACCGGAAACGAGAATCGGAACGAAAACGGTAAAATTGTTAAAATGTTTACATTTAAATGTAAGCATTCACAATTAAAGAAAAGCTTGCCGGAGCCCGAGATCGGGAACGGAGAGTTGGCCAAGTTTCAACTTTGGCGTTCACGTTTCTGATCACAGCCCACTAGATTCATTCTGTTGCCATCTAAAAGCTATTTTGTCGTCGTATATTTTGTAGCAAGAAGACCGTGACATAACCTATGCATTATTTTGTTCTGTGCTGTGAATCATGGAGCAAGTTTTATTTGATGAGATTCTAATACTGAAATCCTCACGTTTACGATAAGCGGCGCGCCTCGTATAAAGATGAGAAAATGAAGGAGAATACGTGGCTTTCAATAGCTGCATCTTTGAACACCGATCGTAAGCGAATCATATTTTATTACTGTACTAGCTGGAAACACCCGACATTGCCCGGGTTTTCATTTTTGCTTTTATTTTTAATTAAACTGGTTGCTAGACTTGTCGGAAATCTCAGAAATTCAACTATAGACAACCTCGTTCATGAAGATGATTCTTAACATAGCGTCACTTACATGAATTAATTTATGCCTGCCAGGGTTAACTCAATTTAAAACAGCTGTTGTAGGTCAGGCACCGAGAAGAAAACGTTGCATCATGAGTCTTGGGTTTAATCGTTTTTAAAATTTAATTATATATATTTTTTCTTTTATTAATTTAATCTGGTGTAGTTAAGGCCACTAGATCATCTCTTCTGCATCACCAGAAATAAAATAAAATAATAGAAAAAATCAAACTATAAACAAAGTAAAACCAACGAAAATATATACAGGCTACAGTTACACGAACTTTAAATGAGTTAGCATTGTCTTCAATTTCAGCAAAACAAAAACACACCTCTTGGTGCTTATACATCCACTTAGCGTTGACCCAATGTTCTACAGATCTTACATTTCATCTCTGGTGGTCATTGACTGTTAAATTTCAAGTGGCTTATCTTATTGGTGGACGTTAGAGTATTAAAAAGCATTACAACCTTTCACCCATCTCTTTTTCTCCCTACCGCAAATGTGACGTTACAAAGAGGGAGAGATAAATGATGTAAGATCTGTACACTGATGGGAAGTTGTTCTGACACACATTTCACGTAATTTTACGACCATGTTTGCTTTCATTTGATCTTCAAAGAGAGCTGACGATAAATAGTGGATTCCCTTGTTAACAGTCTTAACCCGTTGGGGCGTCATCGTCAGAGAAATTATCTCTCTATCGGTCATACCAAAGAATCAGTATATACCGTACGTCATGTAATTTAATTTATATTCTAAGATTTTATATCCCTTGACCGCTGTACTGCAGTTTATATCGTACTCAGTTTTTTTTAAATATGACTTGAGAAATTATATCTCAGAAATTAAGGACATATTAATTATATTATATCTTATTTTGTACACTAAATAAAGATACATTATATAAATTCGCAATAAGTCATTGTTTAACAAAAATAATATTTTGGGATACGTATATTTTAGAAATTAAGACATTGTTCTTCCCACAATGCTTAGTGATTAGCAACGTGATTATACAGACAGAATCTCACAGTAACACATTTTCGGACAAGAACAATATTTCGAGAGACATATAATTTAGAATTAATACAGTGTTATTTTAAGTGGGCTTACATACATTCACATACTAACATTAACAACATAACAAAAATATCACTGAATTGCTTTTTGATGTGTGTAAAATGCTTTGTTTTACCCTCCTTTGCATAAATAAATAGGTATATAAAACTAAGTATCGGTTAGAGTTCCCGGGTAACTCAGTGGTAGAGCGTTGGTACGTTAAACCAAAGGTCCCGGGTTCGATACCCGGCTCCGGAACAATTTTTCCCTCGAAATTATTCAAATCAACTTTACAGGTAGTTATACCTGAAATCTTGATTTGCATAATACACGTCACTGTTCGTTAACAGAAAACCACAATTTAAGTCACACGGAGTTAGTGTGCACTCGAAGTTGGTTGCTTGACGGTTGTCAGCCCACTTTGAGGTCTGTGGATATAGAGGGAAAAATTGGATCGGTGTCGGTTAGAGTTCCCGGGTAGCTCAGTGGTAGAGCGTTGGTACGTTAAACCAAAGGTCCCGGGTTCGATACCCGGCTCCGGAACAATTTTTCCCTCGAAATTATTCAAATCAACTTTAGAGGGAGTTATACCTGAAATCTTGATTTGCATAATACACGTCACTGTTCGTTAACAGAAAACCACAATTTAAGTCACACGGAGTTAGTGTGCACTCGAAGTTGGTTGCTTGACGGTTGTCAGCCCACTTTGAGGTCTGTGGATATAGAGGGAAAAAATTGGATCGGTGTCGGTTAGAGTTCCCGAGTAGCTCAGTGGTAGAGCGTTGGTACGTTAAACCAAAGGTCCCGGGTTCGATACCCGGCTCCGGAACAATTTTTCCCTCGAAATTATTCAAATCAACTTTAGAGGGAGTTATACCTGAAATCTTGATTTGCATAATACAGGTCACTGTTCGTTAACAGAAAACCACAATTTAAGTCACACGGAGTTAGTGTGCACTCGAAGTTGGTTGCTTGACGGTTGTCAGCCCACTTTGAGGTCTGTGGATATAGAGGGAAAAAATTGGATCGGTGTCGGTTAGAGTTCCCGGGTAGCTCAGTGGTAGAGCGTTGGTACGTTAAACCAAAGGTCCCGGGTTGAATACCCGGCTCCGGAACAATTTGTCCCTCGAAATTATTTTAAGTATTAAATTATGTGGTTTAAAAGAATTCAAGAATTCAGTTGGATAAAATACAGCCTGCTCACTATCTACAACAGTAGGCCTATATCGAGAAACTCCTACTACCTGGACTGCGAAAAGATACTTCTTGCATGAATTGCCTAAATTTTGGCCTTCATGATGCATATCAACAATGCTTTCGTGCTCTTTCCTCCACGGCCTCGTGAAAGTCGATGTTGAATACAACAGATAATAATAATAAAAAACAACTGACTGTAGAAGATTGCATTTAATATTATACGTGAATGTTTGATCGTATATAATTTTATTTTTTATGTTTTAATTAATTTAATGTCCATTTGTTCGATTTTAATGTAGCCTATGTTCTTCTCCTGGTTATGAAGGTTAAATGTGGAAACTTTATCGGTCAAAGCGTGTAGATTTGTATAGCGTATATACATACATACATAGCCACATTGACTTTTATATATAAGATTGGTTGCATTACACACTTCATATTCACGCTTCAATTCAATAACTACTGTTGTGTTCATTTTTGTCCTATTACAAATATTTCTTCTCTAATTATTTTACGTTATGGTAGACTTAAAATAGGTTGTGATAATAAAGATGCATGGGCATATTTATAGTACCGTACCTAATGAAATGTTTCAGTTGAAATTTCGAAGTTCGTTAACCTGTGTTTATGTTGGCTGCCTTGTACTCATGAGAGAACGCCATTGGTCAATTATACACAAATAACATCAGAATGCGTAATATCGACTTTACATATCGTTACTGACATGCATATCGATATGCATAGTCGTCTATGTTCTCGGTTTATTGTGAATCAAAAATTTTCATATTCACGTCCTCTGCTTCTCGTTTTCATTCTGGTTCTCGTTCCCGGTTTATTGTCAACCAACCTTTACCTGGTAGAGGTTTTTTCCGTGGTTTTCCGTCAACCCATTAAGAGCAAATGCTGGGTAACTTTCGACGCTGACATTATCACCTTCATCTCACTCAGACGGTAGCTAACCATCGCAGTTGATAATGCATCGTAAAATAACCAATACAAAACGCTGTTCATTATATTATGTAAGTGTGTGTTGTATACAATGTAATCGGGGATTCACAGATCCAAGCCATACATGTGTTTGCTCTAGTAAACACGTCTAAGAATTTATTTATGATCCAAGTTTGAATTTCATATGTTCTTGCTGCGAACCTGGAAAATCAGAGATAAGCTACAGAACCTTGTTGTGAAAAACGAACTTGTCGCCATCTGCAGGGGGTGGAAGAAGAGACGTACAGTTAAGAGGGGGTGGAGGGTGGGTTTAAGAAAGGATCTATTCCAGTTGTTTCTCACGTCGCCTGCACACTGTCCCAGTAATATTTTGTTTCAGATAATAAACTATATTAATCCCACAGAAGCTCTGAACACAGCAATGGCACTTCTGAATTATCCAGCCAGGCACTGATCACAGGCCTACCACGTCTGGAGTGGAAGTCAAGCATCACCTGACCCAGTGAAATGGAATGCAAATGTCCCTCATCAGAGACACGTGGTGGCAGGATTGTGTAACAGGGCGTGATCGAAACATTAAAGAAATCTTTCCTTTCCAAGAATTTTTCGATTTCGTCCCGTCGCCATGCTTGAATATTCATAAGCCGATGGGATCGAGCCTCTTCAAATAAGCTAGATCTCTCAGGGGAGGTAATGACATTTCTGAATACAGAATAAGATTTCAAGAGAACAAAACGGCCTTCCACAATGCAGGCTTCGCTTCAAGCCCGGTCATTCGAAAAGGAAAGTGAATTCTGTAGTATATTAAACTCATTTGCAGGAGAACAATGCCCGCTTTGTCTGGCGTAGCGGAAGGTGATTGCAATAGGGGTTAGTGTACTCTCATTTGTCAGGAATCTAGTAGGACGGTTCACAGTAAGGACAGCGTTTTCTTTTTGTTTTAGCTCCAGTAAGGGAAGACGACTTAAAAAATATATATCAGAATTTTTTCCACATGTCTAAAGGGAATTGTTAAGAGAGAAGTTTCATATGATATTCTTATTAAATTTGGTATTCCCAAGAAACTAGTTCGATTAATTAAAATGTGTCTCAGTGAAACATACAGCAGAGTCCGTATAGGTCAGTTTCTGTCAGATGCGTTTCCAATTCACTGTGGGCTAAAGCAAGGAGATGCACTATCACCTTTACTTTTTAACTTTGCTCTAGGGTATGCCATTAGGAAAGTCCAGGATAATAATAATAATAATAATAATAATAATAATAATAATAATAATAGTTTTATTTTCCCTGGCAGAGTTAAGGCCATCAGGCCTTTTCTTCCACTCAACCAGGATCAAATCACATACAGAAAAATACATACCGGTATACAAATATGAACATAAAAATAATAATAAACATAATTAAGTAGAAAAGAGAGATTGAATACATATACACAATCAGTATTAACTTTGAAATAACAATAATAAAAAAATATATGTGTAATAATCGCAAACAGAAAAATACATTCTAGTATACAAGTATTAAGTTAAAAGAAAAAAAAAAAAAGAATTAGTACATATGAATATAATCTCAGAACTAAAGGAATAGTACAATTAGTATGATCAGCACAGCACGTGTTACATTGAGACAATGACAATTACTTAGATATTAGTGTTAATGGAAAAATAAAGTAATGACTGTGTAAAATAATAACAGGATAACAGAGAGGGTTTGGAATTGAACGGGTTACATCAGCTGCTTGTCTATGCGGATGACGTGAATATGTTAGGAGAAAATCCACAAACGATTAGGGAAAACACGGGAATTTTACTTGAAGCAAGTAAAGAGATAGGTTTGGAAGTAAATCCCGAAAAGACGAAGTATATGATTATGTCTCGTGATAAGAATATTGTACGAAATGGAAATATAAAAGTTGGAAATTTATCCCTTGAAGAGGTGGAAAAATTCAAATATCTTGGAGCAAGAGTAACAAATAAAAATGATACTCGGGAGGAAATTAAACACAGAATAAATATGGGAAATGCCTGTTATTATTCGGTTGAGAAGCTTTTATCATCCAGTCTGCTGTCAAAAAATCTGAAATTTAGAATTTATAAAACAGTTATATTACCGGTTGTTCTGTATGGTTGTGAAACTTGGGCTCTCGCTTTGAGAGAGGAACAGAGATTAAGGATGCAAATCAAGCTTTCAGGTATAACTCCCTGTAAAGTTGATTTGAATAATTTCGAGGGAAAAATTTTTCCGGGGCCGGGTATCGAACCCGGGACCATTGGTTAAACGTACCAACGCCCTCCCAACTGAGCTACCCGGGAACTCCACCAGACACCGATCCAATTTTTCCCTCTATATCCACAGACCTCAAAGTGGGCTGACAACCGTCAAACAACCAACATTGAGTGCACACTAACTCTGTGTGACTTAAATTGTGGTTTTCTGTTAACGAACAGTGACGTGTATTATGCAAATCAAGCTTTCAGGTTATTATACCTGAAAGCTTCTATGCCCAAGGTTGCGGGTTCGATCCCGGGCCAGGTCGATGTCATTTAGGTGTGCTTAAATGCGACAGGCTCATGTCAGTAGATTTACTGGCATATAAAAGAACTCCTGCGGGACAAAATTCCGCCACATCCGGCGACGCTGATATAACCTCTGCAGTTGCGAGCGTCGTTAAATAAAACATAACATTTTACCGGTTGTTCTTTATGGTTGTGAAACTTGGACTCTCTCTTTGAGAGAGGAACATTAGTATGTTTGAGAATAAGGTGCTTAGGAAAATATTTGGGGCTAAGAGGGATGAAGTTACAGGAGAATGGAGAAAGTTACACAACACAGAACTGCACGCATTGTATTCTTCACCTGACATAATTAGGAACATTAAATCCAGACGTTTGAGATGGGCAGGGTGTGTAGCATGTATGGGCGAATCCAGAAATTCAAATAGAGGGTTAGTTGGGATGCCCGAGGGAAAAAGAAACCTTTAGGGAGGCCGAGACGTAGATGGGAAGATAATATTAAAATTGATTTGAGGGAAGTGGGATATGATGATGGAGAGTGGATTAATCTTGCTCAGGATAGGGACCGATAGCGGGCTTATGTGAGGACGGTAATGAACCTCCGGGTTCGTTAAACGCCAGTAAGTAAGCAAGTCTAAAGGGAATTTTCATAACAAGCCAAATGCTTCTCTTCCTTGCATAACTGAAAGTGAATTTAGCATATTATTCAACTTTTAGGATGAATTTACGATATTGACCAATAACGTTCCAAGATCGCTTAAAATCAACCAATCAGAGTTGTGTTTGTTGATAAGTCTTATCTTGATAAGTCATTTTTACAAGTAATAAATAAATATCTGTAAAACCTTTCGTGTTTTTATTCTATCAATGTAACATTTCAGCTTATCTTACTTTTGAGGTTAAGTATTGTTGTTTCATATTTCCGCTCTGAGCAGTTGGCAGCAGTATTCAGTATGCCGTGATATACAGCAGTTTGTTTTTTAAGTTCATTACAAGGAAACATAATAATGTCTTATTGCTGTGTTCTATAATAATTATAAGTAATTCTGTTTAGAGAGTTATTTAATTTTATTCGTTGAATAACCTTATTAAATTGTACTCGTGATTTCATCTTATTAGCATAATTTCACGAGCCCAAGATGAAACAGCATTCATGTAATTAATACAGACTATTTCGTTTATATGACGTCATTCCATTTTCGGCCAATGAAGTGTAATGAAATTTTGAATTCCAACCAATCACAGTCGTACATCGGGATCATTTCTGCAGCTCGACTTATCACAATCAATTTATCGCATGGTCGTTCTTTTGTTTAGTCAGTGTCGCCAACTATTTCCAACTTAAATTGATGAGCATGAATCCAGTGTACTAAATAAAGTGCGAAATCCTACTTCCACATCTACATTTACATCTTTCTTACTTACTTACTTACTTACTTACTTACTTACTTACTTACTTACTTACTTACACACTTCTGCACACCTCAACACCAAATTACCTTTCGTCTCATTTCTCTTATCTATACTCTAACCATGACGTAAATACCAGATCACTTATCTGTGGCACGCTAAGTATACCTCTTCATAGAACATCTTGTTATTCATCATCTTTTACAGTATCCACCTTGCGTCAATGGAATTCCTTGTCACAAAGTATTAGGGGCTGCAAGACAACAAACACCTTTAAGAACAGCTTGAAAGACAACCTTATTAGCATTTCACTCCAATCATACTGATTTAAAATATCACTGACTACATTGTTACTTCTTTCTTTAGACATCATCCTGATTGTGCTGTATTTTCAAAATTGTCTCATAATAATCTCTTTCTATTATCTAATATCATTTGAAATATATTAACATTCCATGTATTTTAGCTTAATTCTGCTACACAGTTTATTTCAGTGTTTAATTAATAGTTCATAGTATTTTGTTGTTTAATTCGTAAATAACTCTTGTATACATGTAACTCTCATCTAAATCAAATTGTTGAATTCTTTGTAAGTTCATGCATACGTATATACACTTTTTGCTGGTTGAGTGGAAGAGAAGGCCTTACGGCCTTAACTCTGCCAGTTAAAATAAATCATTATTATTATTATTATTATTATTATTATTATTATTATTATTATTATTATTATTATTACTTACTGGTTTTTAAGGAACCCGGAGGTTCATTACCGCCCTCACATAATCCCGCCATTGGTCCCTATCCTGAGCAAGATTAATCCAGTTTCTATCATCATATCCCACCTCCCTCAAATCCATTTTAATATTATCTTCCCATATACGTTTCGGCCTCCCCAAAGGTCTTTTCCCCTCTCTGGCCTCCCAACTAACACTCTATATGCATTTCTGGATTCTCCCATACGTGCTGCATGTCCTGCCCATCTCAAATGTCAGGATTTAATGTTCCCGAGGCTTATTGTTAGGTTTCGTAACAAGCTGTTTTTTACGGTGATGGGTTGTTAGCCCTTCGCCCAACCCCTAAGTTGGAGGACCACCCCTTATCGGCTGTCCGTGACTGCTTATTCAATATATACTGTACATCTTGACCTATAATTCCATGTCCATTTTATCTGAAGAAAATGACACTCCTTCATAACAATTGTTCATTTAATTAATGTATTAATCAGGTTATTTGTAATTATACTATAAAATGTTTAAATTAAATTATGATTTCAACAGATAATGAAAACGTATTTCTGCTATAATAACAAGAGAAAAGCGCAGTGTATGTGATTAACATTTTTAAACCTGTATTTCGCTTATCTCAATTGGAATTACTGAATAACATTCAATTTCTTTATTGCAATAATCGTTATTCATCTATTTTGACTTCACAATGTCTGAATAGGTTAAGTATTCATAAATATACAATTATTAACATTTTGTGAGCGAATTTTAGGGATATATTATTTAAATTTTTATTTTATTCACAAAATAGTCCTAAAATGTCACTCGAGGTTTGAGATTACTATAGATAATTGAACATCTGTCTGGAAGATAAAAGAACTTGCAAAGCAAGGAATATCTTCTCTCGGTTCGCATAGCGGAGGTGATTTTAGTAGATATCACAGCTTCTTTCGTAAGGAACCTAACGGGATATGCTTTCTATTTTCGCTAGAGTAGCGAGAGATGACTTCAGAAAGAATTACTATGATGTACCGAAGTATATAAAGGAACAGAGATGTAGAACGTAAACTGAGAGAGATTCAATCCGACATCGGAACTAGAATCCGGTATGACTAAGTGAATAAAGAGTCACATTTTCCCATCTGAGGTAACCACATCTCCTCCACTGTCAGATTTGAGATTTCACCAAATTTCAGCCTTGCAACCAAAAGTAATTTCAAAAATCCAACAAAATTTCCATAAAAACTTTGATAGTTTCTGATTAACATGCAGAAAACGCATCCAGATATCATATCTCAATAATTTGTTATTTGCATCTGAATTTGTAAAGGTTTTATTTGGACACCCTGTATTACGTATCATTTGTCGAGAAAGTAACAGTACATTTTACAGCACGGATTATCATTCTGTGGGGCTTCCCAGAATTATTTTCTTTCCCCAGGAATACATGACTGCTAATTAAAAATACATCGCCCTTAACAGGGTCTGAACCCCGCAACTTCGGATCTCACGCTAACTATTGTTTCGCTAACACCAATGACTCTATTTATGACACACAGTATACTAAATACAGGGACATTATTTTATTTTTACTTCAATTTTTATTGTACCTGAGTTTTTGTACTTCACTCCCACCCCTCCACTAATGAAGTTCAACCGTCCTCCACACAGATCCAAGACCGCATGTACAGTCAAAGTAGCCTTAAGGTCATAGCAAACAATTCGTTCCAAAAACATGTTCCCGTTTTCCAGTGACGAAAGAGCTTTCAATATTGCATCATTTTCCATTTGCCTACGTCGCATCCCGGTTTCCCACACCTGCTTCTGCTCGCCCCAGTGTAAAGGCTAGTGGCTGAGCTGTCTTAGCTCTTTTCTGAGAACATTAATTTCTGTTAGGAATTGGACGTCTGCATAATATTATACCCATACAATTGTTTAAAATAACTTAAATGAAAGAGCCTCGTTAAGTAATTAACTCACACGTGATTTCCTCCCTTTCTACGACGCTGCGACGTAACCACTTGGACGGACAGTAGATAGCATGTCTGAGTAATTTTATCTTTTCGCATCGACCAGAAATGAAGATTGAATTTACAGTACGTAAGGTACTCTTTTATAGAGTAGGTACAGAATTATTTCAACATGAGTTACTAATACGAAGTACGAACCTGGTAATTGGAATTACGTACAATAGTCTATAGTGCGATAATATGCACATTAGAACTGAAGTCTGTATCGAAATGAACGGCCACCATTTTCAAAAATATGTTTAAATATCGACATTATGATTATTTTTCAATTTAACTTCTTTCTCTATAGTGTATGCTAATGTGCTGTAGACAGTATATATACACTGCATAATGAATACGTTCGCATGGACAGCTCAGTTCGTGAGTAAAAACACTCATTGTTAATACTATACTGTATTTTGATTAAACAAAAACCTAATGAAAATTATCAAATTCAAAATCGCGATATTTCCTAATTTAAGTAGATGGATGAACTACTTTTCTTCCCTCCTATACCTAGTAAAGTGATTTGTTTGTATTTTACGCCAGTATCATCGCACTCCAGTCATGGAAGGGGGTAGCAAACGGTGTTTCCGGTTCTGAATCTTTAATCCAAAAGTATAGCCAGGTTAATATTAAAAATGTTAGTAAAAATAAAATGATGTCCCTGTAGTTTTTAACGTTTTTCAGAGTTGTATGTCTTAGACATTTGTAAGTGAAATTTTGTGACAACCTGTAGGTTTGCATACATGAGATGATCTGCAGTGTTTGTCTTCGTCTTATTTCGAAGTTAGAAGAGCACAAAGAAATTCCAAGCCATCCAACAGCAATGTCTAGCAATATCATAATGTTATTTTAACCTGCAAAGTCTTGTGAAACGAAACAAATGTAATTTCTGCCGTATTGCATCTTCAGTGACGTTCCCTTCACCGCATGACATAAATATTTTAACCAATTTGGGACACGAATATCTGTGCGGGAGCTTCAATATGAAAGATACTCCACTCCACCGGATTTAAGGGCGTGCTTTAACAAAGTGCAAGCACCGAATAAAGGCAGCCGCATGTAAGCAGATATGAATACATTATGTAAGGTGGAGGGAAGGTGCTCTATATTGTATTCCACGTTGAAAGAAGAGCATTTGTAACTTGTGGAATTCATATCGTCGCTAGATGTCTCCTTTCGGCCTTTTTTTATCTCTGGCATCCTGTTCTAATAAGATCGCTGGCATATTCTGTTTTTTTTTTATCTTTGTGTACGCAGAACGGGAATAAAAACGCTGCTCAAGTTTTGCTAGTCCTCATCTCGGAGGAGATGGTTCGTGCACAGATGGGGCAAAAAGGAAGAACGCCTTTTGACTAAACCTGGAGCATTATATTCTCGCCAAAAACATATATCTTTTTCACGAAAATTAATTAATTCCAGCTAAGATGGCCTGTTTCTAAACTTGGGAATTTCGGAATTAAAAATAGTTCTAATAAAGGACCCCAGGAATTTCAATTACTTTTAATTTGAGATTAAACCCCCATCCATTCGGTTTTTAGAGGCAGTGTGGTGTGGAAATTAATTTAAAAGAACGCCATAATGCGAAAAAGTGTCGCGAATGTCTTTACTTCAAGACCCCAAGGACACACGGAGATGAATCTGCAGGTTTCTATACAGAATGGATGGTAACCTAAGAAGTGATTCTACATCTTAAATATAACAATACTTACTTACTTATTTGCTTACTTACTTACTGGCTTTTAAGGAACCCGGAGGTTCATTGCCGACCTCACATAAGCCCGTCATTGGTCCCTATCCTGAGCAAGATTAATCCATTCTCTATCATATCCCACCTCCCTGAAATCCATTTTAATATTATCTTCCCATCTATGTCTCGGCCTCCCTAAAGGTCTTTTTCCCTCCGGCCTCCCAACTAACACTCTATATGCATTTCTGGATTCTCCCATACGTGCTACATGAACTGCCCATCTCAACCGTGTGGATTTAATGTTCCTAATTACGTCAGGTGAAGAATACAATGCGTGCAGTTCTGTGTTGTGTAAGTTTCTCCATTCTCCTGTAACTTCATCCCTCTTAGCACCAAATATTTTCCTAAGCACCTTATTCTCAAATACCCTTAACCTATGTTCCTCTCTCAAAGTGACAGTCTAAGTTTCACAACCATAAAGAACAACCGGTAATATAATATAATTGATTTGAGGGAGGTGGGATATGATGGTAGGGAACTGGTTTAATCTTGCTCAGGATAGGGACCAATGGCGGGCTTATGTGAGGGCGGCAATGAACCTCCGGGTTCCTTAAAAGCCAGTAAGTAAGTAAGTAAGTAAGTAAGTAAGTAAGTAAGTATTACTTTGTGTGTGTTATAATGTCTTCAATTCTGTGTAGTGTAGTATGTGTGCTAATTGTAAGTGTAGCTTGTATGCATTTGTGTTATGTTGATTTTTTGTGTAGTGTAGGTGTTTAATGTTGTTTTGTATGTATGTTCTTTGTGCTGTGATTTTTCTCTTTTGTGCTGGGTATGATGTGTTTTTTATGTTGATTTACGCGTATTTTGGTGGTAGTTGTTGGTTTAGGCATTCGTGGTTAAAGTATATGTGGTGTGATGTTTTTTATGGCTTTTATTTACACTTTTTAACCAAAATAACGTTATCTTCACAAATATCTTTCGAACCACCCGGTATAAGAAGACATGTGAAGTGAACCATCTCTTATAGCAAGAAATACACACATGTACTTCTTTATAAGGAGAGATCCGACATAGTAGGAACACGAGAGTGGAGTTTGCATTTCACAGGACATTGTGCTGCAGTTTTCTTGAAGAGTGCTACACAACGGGATCGATCGTGTGGAATCATATGTATTTCCCTTCTTCTCCATAGTTGAATAACATCCCGACAACCGAACGCAGGGATTAGAAGGGGTTTTAAAGAAGAAGAAACATTCATTTTGGAAACAGAAGAACCCCAGCCCTGCCCCCCCTCTTCATCTGGCACACAGACCGTAAACACCCTCTTCCAAACAACAATAAAATCCTCGACCTTCGGCCTCTCGCCGCTCTCCCCCCGCTATCAGACGCTTTTGCATGTGAAAACACTGTTTAATCCATTTTATGTTCTGCCCTGTCGAACTGAATTTATCTGCAAACACAGGCCGTGCAAGAGTATGCAACCCGCTTCACTTTTTACAAGACTGGAGCAGCGATGTCATTGAAACACTTAAGGGGTTAGTGCACACTGCAAGTACTTCTCAAGTGGCAACGTTCTGAATATGATCTCCTCCACATAAGAAGGCTGTAAATACAGGATGGTGCAGATAGCTTGGAGCAGTACGTTTAATCAAATTCAGAAGTAGAAACAGCTTAAAAAAGACTAGCGTAAAATATAGTCTCCTGCGGTGGCTGATTGGTCAGAGCTTCAGCTTCTCGCGCGGACAGTCCGGGTTCGAGCCCCTGACAGATCTGGAATTTTCATTAAAAATCCATAGTGACACTTGTGGCGGACTAATAATAATAATAATAATAATAATAATAATAATAATAATACTAATAATAATAATAATAATAAATAATAATAATACTAATAATAATAATACTAATAATAATAATAATAATACTAATAATAATAATACTAATAATAATAATAATAATACTAATAATAATAATACTAATACTAATAATAATAATAATAATAATACTAATAATACTAATAATAATACTAATAATAATAATACTAATACTAATAATAATAATAATAATAATAATAATACTAATACTAATAATAATACTAATAATAATAATAATACTAATAATAATAATAATAATACTAATAATAATAATAATAATAATACTAATAATAATAATAATAATAATACTAATAATAATAATACTAATAATAATAATACTAATAATAATAATACTAATAATAATAATAATACTAATAATAATAATAATACTAATAGTAATAATAATAATAATAATAATACTAATAATAATAATAATACTAATAATAATAATAATAATAATACTAATAATAATAATAATACTAATAATAATAATAATACTAATAATAATAATACTAATAATAATAATACTAATAATAATAATAATAATAATAATACTAATAATAATACTAATAATAATAATACTAATAATACTAATAATAATAATAATAATACTAATATTAATAATAATACTAATACTAATAATAATAATAATAATAATAATACTAATAATAATAATACTAATAATAATAATAATAATAATAATACTAATAATAATAATAATAATAATACTAATAATAATAATAATACTAATAATAATAATAATACTAATAATAATAATACTAATAATAATAATAATAATAATAATAATAATAATAATAATAATAATAATTTATTTACTTAATCTGGCAGAGTTAAGGCCAGTAGGCCTTCTCTTCCGCCCAGCCAGACTCTAATTCTAATTGAATACAATTGCTTACATAGTTATTACCAGGCTTCGAGACTTCGGACCCAATAGAGCAGTTCAGTGGAAAATCCGCATAACGGCGTACTGAGTATAGTGGTAAAGCGTACAGTGGGTGGGGGTACTGTAAAATGAATGCCGAAAAGCACGCAAAGAAAAACGTTTTAGATTTGAAGGTTCTGACGAATAATTTGGGTTTCATACAAAACTATTTTCAAACTGTGTCTGAAACTATTACACGGTTGGAAAAGTCAGAGCAAGAGATGCCGGAAGCCCTCAAATTAATTGAGGAAATTACACAGAGAATTAATGAGATACCAAGTAGGCCTACACCGGGTACTGAACGTGTAAAACAGAAGTGGAAATCAATTTTATGTAAAAATAACGGATATGGAACATTGTGTAATATGAATATTGCAAATTAGTGGACATAGAGTCACCCGAGAATGAAGGACTGTCTCTTAGAGACTGCAATGATGTTAGGTTTTTTCATTTTGCTCCTATCACGTCATGCGATGTAGAGCGCATCTTTTCACAGTACAAACTTTGGCAGGTAACCGAAAAAGATTTACGTTTGAGACACTGAGAATGTATCTTGTAGTACATTGCAATTCGGTACTGTAACTGCACTTCCTAAACACGACCAATAGGATAAATGAAGAAATTAAAATTGCTACATGCTTATTTCCACCCTTAACATTGTGCATAGTTAATCACAAATGCTTATGAAGGACAGGAGAATAAATGCTTTTCATATTCTCTTGACACTGTCATTGTGTAATGTATATTTACTTTCAGAATGTACATATGTGTGTTTCCCCATACTACCGCACTCTACTCTAAATAGCAACGTTGTTACCTCAACACATCTCTACCTTTCACTACCTGCAGCGAGTCAACAACCTATAGTGCATGCACAGTAAACTTATTGTATCGGGTCCAAAGTCTCGAAGCCTGATTATTACATTAATATCTATACCATTAAACAACATAAAAGTAAATAATGAAAGTTGGATAACTAATGTTAGTGTGACAATAATAAACATTGGTAAGAAATAGTTATAATAATAATAATAATAATAATAATAATAATAATAATAATGAGATAATTTAGATATTTATCTGTGATATATATATAACCATTAAACATTGAGAAATCTGAAACAGCTATTATTGTTAACAAGAATTGTTAGAAAAATACTTCGTTAGTCTATTCTTAAATTGGTTTGATGTCTGACAGTCCCTGACATTACTCGGTAGGGAATTCCGAAGTCGAGGAACAGCCACAGTGAAAGAAGATGAATATGAGGATGTTCGGTGGGAGGGAATGGATAATATTGAGGAGTGTTGTGATCGTGTGTCTAGGTTATGATGGGTGGATAAATTTTGAAAACGAGACGCAAGATAGACAGGAGTGGAGAAATGCAATATGTGAAAGAGAAGGGAAAGACAGTGGATTTTCCTACGATCTTCTGGACGGAGCCAGGACAACATTTCGAGGGATGGTGTTACGTGATCAGCCCGGCGAATATTGCAGACGAAACGGACGCACATATTATGAACACGTTGCAGTCTCTGCGCCGAAGTAACGCTTAGGTCAGTAAGCAGAATATCACAGTAATCGAAGTGGGGCATCACGAGTGTTTGCACTAACATTTTTTTCATGGAAAAGGGTAGAAAATTCTTCAATCGTCTGAACGAGTGGATTAATGAGAATACTTTTTTGCAGGTTTCTGCAACTTGAAGGTTCCAATTTAAACTTTTATCCATATAAATACTGTGACAGCGACGTGAGATTCGAACTCACGACCAGCGTCCCGCATGAAAGCAGATCGCACAGGCTCCACGGAACATTGAGTGACGTCGCGCGGTGGAGAGAAGAGAGAGGGTGTATTACGTCACGCGACGAGTTTGCGCGCGCATCTGGTGCTGGTAGAGAGGAGAGGGCTCTGAATTTCTCTGGAATGCCATCTCTAGAGACGCGTGGAACCTTCGAGGTTACGTCGCTGTGGTTATAAATTACGGTCGCGAAGGAACGACAGCAGTTTCCAGTTTTCAGTTATTCAGTCAGTGAGTAAGCCAGAGCAAGCAAGCCAGTCTTGTGTACCGGAGTTCGACTCGAGTGTGCGTCCGCATCTGCGTCAGCATCCGAAGGCCTGAGTTCGACTGCAGTGGATCGCAGTTGGAGGGACCTGAGTTCGAGTGCAGTGGACCGCAGTTTGGAGGGACCCGAGTTCGAGTACAGTGAACTGTCTCAGAAGGTCTGTGGTTCGAGATACTGTGGACTCGAGTGACTGAGATAGAAGAACTGTGAACTGAGAACTGATAGTTCTGATTTGTAAATAGTGCTTTGTAAATATTAGTTAAGATTAACATTTCATTATTGTTCGTACTAGTCCAAGTAAATTGTCATTGTCGTCGGTGGAGTTTTATAACGAATATCGTGTTGAGTGAAAATCCAATTGTTGACGAGAGCGTTAAGGCGAATTGTAGAAAGGAATTATTGTTGTGACGAATAAATTACATTGTTGTTACAAATAAAATTCACAATACCTAGATTCTTTACTGATTCACTGAACGGAATTTCGGTGCCGTATATTTTAATCGAGGACAAATTTGGTATGGTAATAGTGCTTAACAAACGTGAATGGCCCACAATGATGGACTCTAATTTTTCTGGATTTAGTTTAAGTCGGAATTTCCGTGTCCATGTCCAGAAGGTCTCAGTTGGGATTTTTCTTGGATTTCTCTCGTTTCCTCATCTAAAGGCTGGTCCACAATAAACCGGGAACTAGAGCCAGAACGATAACGTAAAGCGAAGAAAGTGAACGTGAAGATTTTTGACTGACAGTAAACTGAGAAAGGAACCGGTTAGACATATCGATATGTATGTCAATAACGATATGTAAAGTCGATATTATGCATTCTGATGCTATTTGTGTATAATTGACCAATTACATCTCTCATGAGTACAAGCCAGCCAACATAAACACAGGTTAACCAAATTCAAAATTTGAGACAAGTAACATGTCAATTCATCTACAGCAGCCGCGGCGAAAATGCGACTCACGAGCACATTGTGGCTCGCAATGCTTTTCTCTCGCTTCCTACCTACAACCCCCACCCTCTTACTCACTGTAACTCAAACTCCGTTCTATTTGTATTTGTCTCGGACCTGCGAGTGGCGTATCGTCGGGATATCTCTCTCGAAACCATGTACGTCTATAAAAAACTAAAGTTTCAAGTAGGATGGGAGGATGCATTTTTTTGCTTACAATATGATGAGAATATTAAATGTATGATTTGTTCACAAATATTACGAGGAAAACGGTTGTATAACATAAAACGGCATTATAAGTTACTACATGTTACTGATGAAACATTAAAAGGTTAAGTGTTGTTGTTATTATTATTATTATTATTATTATTATTATTATTATTATTATTATTATTATTATTATTATTATCATCATCTCTGTACGTCGATTCTTTTACAGCAGATGTACGAATAATGCGGTTAGATTTTCAATTTAAACTCACAGATTTACAATGTGATGTTAAATGAAAGCTAGATGTAAGGACTTGACAGATATTGAACTTTTCAAATCTTTGGAAAAAATAAATATTTGAAGCTTCGTTCTTTCGCTTGCTCTGTTGAAGCCATGTTCGCTGTAACTTACGTTTGTGAAAAATTATTTTCAACAATGAAAACAGTAAAAATCAAATTTTGATCACGACTGACAGACAAATAGTCTACCTTCGTGATCAACTACGATTGGCAGTAAGGGACATAATTCCTGATTTTGAAGCTTTGTCGCAGAGACATTCTGAAGACAGTTAATTTTAGGTTGTGATAATGTGTCCTATGTTTTCTTGTTCATTTCTTTCTTCGTTACACGTCCTAAACATTAACTTCCCCTTCGGTTGTCCGCCTCCCTCCATAGGTGCTATGCACGTTGCAGCTTACACAGTGGCTCGGCGCACCATGGCCTTTTCGCCACGGCTGATGTACAGGGACATCAATTTATTTTTACTTCAATTTTTATTGTACCTGGGTTTTTCCATGTACTTCACTCCCACGCCCTCTACTAGTAAACTTCCAATCGTCCTCCTCACAGAACCAAGGCCGCTTACGCAGTCAAAGT
Source organism: Periplaneta americana (assembly GCA_025594305.2). Lineage (NCBI taxonomy): Eukaryota > Metazoa > Arthropoda > Insecta > Blattodea > Blattidae > Periplaneta > Periplaneta americana. The sequence continues at coordinate 2,495,116 of JAJSOF020000021.1, read as the reverse complement.
CGCCTTAAACAGTACTGAGTTAGTATAGTACGCTCCAGAAATATGTTCGCGTTTTCCAGTGACGAAAGAGCTTTCAATATTGAATAATACTTTCGCACAGGTACTGTCGTCCGTTTGCCTACATCGCATCCCGGTTTCCCCCACCCGCTTCTGCTCGCCCCTCTGTAAAGGCTAGTGGTTGGGTTGTATTAGCTCATTTCTGAAAACTTAATTTCTGTTAGGAATTGGACGTCTATGTAATACTATACAACTGTTTAAAATAACTTAAATAAAAGGGCCTCATTATGTAATTAACTGTCACGTGATTTCCTCCCTTTCTACGACCCTACGACATAACCACTTGGACGGACAGTAGATAGCATGTCTGAGTAATTTTATCTGTGCGGATCGGACGGAAGTGAAGATTGAATTTACAGTACGTAAGGTACTCTTTTATAGAGTAGGTATAGAATTATTTCAACATGAGTTACTAGTACAAAGGACGAAAATGTTAATTGGAATTACGTACATTAGTCTATAGTGCGATAATATGCACAAAAGAACTGAAGCCTGTATCGAAATGAACGGCCACACATTTTTAAAAATGTGTTTAAATATCCATATTATGATTATTTTTCAATTTAACTTCATTCTCTATATTGTACGCTAATGTGCCGTAGACAGTATAATATACACTGCATAATGAATAAGTCCGAATGGATAGCTCAATTCGTGAGTAAAAACACTCATTGTTAATTTTGATTAAACAAAAACCTAATGAAAATTATGAAACTCAAAATCGCGATATTTCGTAGTTTACGTAAATGGATGAACTACTTTTCTTCCCTCCTATACCTAGTAAAGTGATTTGTTTGTATATTACGCCAGTATCATCGAACCCCAGTCATGGAAGGGGGTAGCAAACTGTGTTTCCGGTTCTCAACCGTTAATCCAAGAGTATAGCCAGGTTAATATTAGAAATGTTAGTAAAAATAAAATGATGCCCCTGTAGTTTCATAGTAGATTATTTTTATAGGAGACAGCTGCTACTATTGCCACGACAGCCATAACCCTCTCGTAGTGGCGAGTGACCTTGACAAGTCTGTTCTAGATGTTTACGATTGCAAGTATTAAACAATCTCTTTGAGAAAAACTTTTCTATGCTCAGGACAAGAATCGAACCCGGGATCTCATGATTTGTAGTCACGAATGACGACCGTTAGAACACGAAGCCATATGTTATAAAACCTGCTTATTATATCGTCATTTTAATAGCATTGATGACATCGCCTGTTATATATGCAATTAGCAAAGCCTTGGTGTATGTAAGCTTGCACTGTATCCTCCGAATGCAACTAGAAAAACCACCGTTTTCTACACTGCTAAGCTTATATCCTATTCTACGGTATCAAACGAAGCTTTACAACTCTACATACAACTATGTTGTTCTGTACAACAGAAATCAATGCATCCTCTGGTGTTCCTCGGCTATCTAGGAGCAGATCGACGTTGTCTTTTATAGAGGATCGACCCAGGTACCGACAAAAATCGAACTGAAGGTTTTTTAACATGCCAATGATCGTGAATGCCTCATGAGCGCGCAGGTAAAACTTTGAATCTGCAATATTCAGCGATCTGTGAATGTTCCAATTTGACATCCGTCGATGTGGAAGACAGACTCCGCCAGGGTTTGATCTGCGGTGTGAATTTTTGTGGTGACGTTGCGGCTGCTAGCTCCATTGGGTTCCTGTTACCTCTCGGCAACGTGATGCTGATTTTCTCTTTTTATTTATCGACGCATTTTCAAGAAACATTCAGTGCCAGCTTGTCGAAAGAATTTATGCCTTTTGTGGACACTAAATTTATTTATTTAGTAAGTTACTATTTATTTAATCTGGTAGATATAAGACAAACAGACCTTCTCTCCCCTCTACAACTACAGCATGAGGAATACAATTACTATCAGGGAGAGTTGGGTAATATCGGACATCGGGTAATTCATCTACGACCAGATGATAGTACCTGTATAACATGATTACGTTTCTGTGACGTCGCATACAGAAACGTAACCATGTCATTCAGGTATTAAGATCTGGTGGTATATGAAAGAAACGCACTGTCCGATATTACCCGATGTCCGATACTACCCAACTCTCCCCTAATATTAAATTTACAACTAAAATTAGAATAACAATCAAAGTACGAAAAGATCACCTGATTAATAAAGACCAGGCAATTTGTCGTAGAAGTTAAGAACAAAGAATTTTTTTTTTTTTACTGAAGTACAAATTATACCTTACTTACTTACAAATGGCTTTTAAGAAATTGGGAGGTTCATTGTCGCCCTCACATAAGCTCGCCATCGGGGTAAATTCGTAAAGGTAGACCTGTATTGACAATTAAATTGATGACGTTTCGTTTAAAATATAACATTTTCGGAATATGTTTGGTAAGACTTCCTTGTGTTAAATTTCAACGTACCTCCTTTACATGTTTCGATCTATTTATGGGTCATCTTCAGAACCGGTCGTTGTTGGTCTTGGTGCCACGTGTTCTGTTTCCTGTGAGGGTGTATTCCTGTGGTATAGTGTAGAGTCAAAGAGTGTGTGTGTTTTGAAGTTAAGTTGTGTGTTGAGAATTTCGTTGGGGTGTGTTTTAGTGTGTCTGTATATTTCATATTGTTCTGGTTCTGGCTTTTTGGTTGGGTGTGTAGTATTTCCATGTCTGTGTTGATGTCTCTGTAGGTGTGGTTAGCATTTGTGATGTGTTCTGCATATGTGGAGGTTATCAATAAGTATTTAATGAATTTCAATCTTAAGGCATATAAACTTGCAAATGTTTATTTGCTATTTAATAACAATATATGAACGTTTTCGCCGTTTAGGGCATCTTCAGATATAACAAAACATATTATCTGGACCTATGATAACATATTATGCAAATAACAAGGAAAATAGAGAACAATATATGTGGTACATGAAATTCATGAGCTTTATGTAGATGTTATATCTACATAAAGCTCATGAATTTCATGTACCACATATATTGTTCTCTATTTTCCTTGTTATTTGCATAATATGTTATCATAGGTCCAGATAATATGTTTTGTTATATCTGAAGATGCCCTAAACGGTGAAAACGTTCATATATTGTTATCAAATAGCAAATAAACATTTGCAAGTTTATATGCCTTAAGATTGAAATTCATTAAATACTTATTGATAATTTACCAGGCATATTGATATATTAAAATGAATTGTAAAAAAAATATGTGGAGGTGTTTTGTAATTTTGTTATGGCTGTGATGTGTTCTTTGTAACGAGTTTGAAATGATCTGCCTGTCTGTCCTATGTAGAAGTTGTCGCAGGTGTTACATTTGAGTTTGTATACGCCTGTGTGGTTGTATTTGTTTGTTTGTGTTGTGTGTGTGTTGAGATTTTTTTGTAGAGTGTTATTTGTTCTGTGTGCGATGTTGTAATTTAATTTCTTGAATGAGGTTGCAATCTTGTGTGTGTTTTTGTTTTCGTATGTTAGTGTGATGTATTTTTTGTGTTCTTGTGTTTGTGTTGTATTCTTATGTTTTTTGTGATTATGTTTTGTCTTACGTATTATGTTGTCTATTATGTTGGGGTTGTATCCGTTTTCTTGTGCTATGTATTTGATTGTGTTTAGCTCTTCGTTGTAATCCTGTTGGTTCATTGGTATGTTGAGTAGTCTGTGTACCATTGTTCGGAATGCAGCTTGTTTGTGTTGTGTGGGGTGGTTGGATGTGTTGTGTATGTGTGTTGTTGTTGTTGTTGTTGTTGTCGGTTTTCTATATTGAATGTGTGTTTGTTGTCTACTTTTGTTATTGTGATGTCTAGAAAATTTATGGATCTGTTGTTTTCAATTTCTAATATGTAGACCAACAACGACCAGTTCTGAAGATGACCCATAAATAGGTCGAAACATGTAAACGAGGTACGTTGAAATTTAACACAGAATAGTCTTACCATACATATTCGGAAGTGATACAGTGTTAAAAGTTGTGTAATCAAGATGTATAACATTTTCATTTATGCCATAATTTTAATAATACAATAACAGAAAAGAAGTTGGCACGAAAATATAAATTTAAAGAAAATTGCAGTATCTATACAAGACATAGGAGAGCAACAGAGATCATGGATTTATTGCCAGAAATTTGGCATTGACTGGCATAACAACAAAAAATAATATGAACATTCCGTTAGTTGTTTTCTTTGCAGTCCGCCGCGCTTTAAGAAATACCAGCGTCAAATCTTTCAATTTAAGAAGGAGGGACTGTAGATAGTATCAAATTTAAGTCTTAAAAGAGACACTGAAACGGTTCAGTTTAATTCAGTAACATTGTCAATGGACTAGAAGGATTTACTCATTGGTTTGGCAGCACTGTAAATTATGTTCCACGATTTAACTAATTCAAATCGTCTTATTGCATGATTCTTGCCGTTGCTATACTTATAACCAAATGGAAAACGAGGAAATAAAAAATTAAATCAAAAACTTTTCCGAGGCGTAACAATCCCCCACGATTTACAGCACCTGTATGTGTTAATTAAAGGGAACTGCTACGGTTTACACACATTTTTAGTATTAGTATTTAGTATTTATTTTTTTAACCTGGTAGAGATAAGGCCGTCAGGCCTTCTCTGCCCCTCTACCAGGGATTACAACTATAACATGAACAATAAGATTACAATTAATATTAAATTTTCAATTACAATAAAAATTAAAGTACGACAAGAATACCTGATTAATGAAAGCTAGACATTTTATCATAGAAGTTAAGAACAAGGAATATTTTTGTATTTACTAAATTACAAATTAAACCTACAATAACAAAATTCTATAGTGATGAAATTACCGGATATTGAAATATGTTGTGATAGATTAAGAGAACTATTTACAAGAAACCATGTCTGAACGAGTCTCAATTACTGACCAAGTGCCTAGTAAGTTTGCGTTTGAATTCAATTTTATTTAGACAGTCCCTGATGCTAGCAGGTAGCGAATTCCAGAGTCTTGGCAGGGCTATTGTGAAAGAGGATGAGTAGCCTATGAGGAGGTGCGATGGGATGGTATTGTTAATATTGTTTCATGGCGAGAGCGTGTGTTCAGATCGTGGTGGGAAGAAAGGTAAGTGAAGCGAGACGACAGGTACGAAAGAATAGAAGAGTTCAAGATTTCGAAGAGAAGGAGAAGTGAATGTAAATTTCTTTTCTTATCTAGTTTAAGCCAACCTATTGCTTCAAGGGATGGGGTAATGTGATCACATTTACGAACATTGCTTACAAAACGTACACACAAATTATGAGCACGTTGAAGTTTCATTTTGTTGTCGCTGGAAAGGTCAGTCAGTAAAATGTCAGCATAGTCAAAATACAAGGGTCTGCACAAGGGACTTTTTTAAGCAAGAGGGAAGATGAACATTTATCCTTTTTAGCACATGGATGATAGAATATACTTTTCTGCAGGTTTCTGTGATTTGCATGTCCCAGTTGAGATTATTATCCATGTGAATGCCAAGATTTTTTACTGAAGAACTGAAAGAGATATGCACTGTACTTACTTTAACGGGGGAAATGTCGAGGTGTTTGACAGCGTTGGTTTGCTCTCAAACATAATAATGCAAGCTTCGATGGATGTGTGTATGATAACTACACGTATGTATGTAGGAATTTGAAATAAAAGTTTGATATTTCTTTTCATTTCTGTCTTCATACTCCCCGCATTTAAATTTAACAAGGCGGAGCCTTCTCGTTAACTACTTCATAATCGCTTCCTCATTCCAGGAGGCCTAGTCTACAGACAACAATGCAATTGATAGTCGAAACGATTCACATATCCGTGGCTAACGGGAAAGACTAGTCACGACACACATCCACCAATCACTTGTTTGAATAATAATATTTCATTACAGGGAATTGGATTCATTTGGACTTAAATGGATACTGAATTGTCTGTCTTGACAATGTTCAATTATGTCTTACGTAAGGAACTTTTTCTCGAAAACATTTGAAGCTAGACAGCTGATATTTTACAACTCTTGTACACATAACTTGACTTTATATAAAATACTAGTGGCTTGTGCAGCAAATGCTGCTGCAAACTAAGTTCGTTAGACGTTCAAATAAAAATTTTTCAGATTTATTTTCAATGAAGAATACTTGTCTTTTTGATAGTTATTTGCGTCCATAATAATGAAACATACTTCCTCTGAATGGATTTTTTAGGCCAAATACTTGCTCAGGATAGGGACCAATGGCGGGCTTATGTGAGGGTGGCAATGCACCTCCGGGTTCCTTAAAAGCCAGTAAGTAAGTAAGTAAATACTTTTTCTTCAACCTATCCAACTTCAGTTTTTGAGTTTCAACGCGAATACCCAAGTATCAATGTCAGGACGATAGCAGTAGCTATTTCAGGTCATTGTGGATTGTAGGCAAGAGTTAAAAAATGTCAGGTTTGCTAAGCTTTCGAACAATAGCATTTTCGTATAGCTGCTGCATGTAGAACTTGAAATGTAGAGCGTAAAATCATTTTATTGTAGTAAGAGATGTTGCTGAAATGATTGGGAGACTACAAAAGTTTCTAAGCCTCTTATTTTATCAGTAAGTAATACCTTTTTATCTTTCCTTACGAACTGTAATTTTTGCCAAAACTGAAAGCAATGACATATCAATATCTACACTACACCGCCATTAAGTATATGAAAAAGACCCAACCCCACTGGGTTAATAAGTATAAAAATATTTGATTTTTAATAACAATATTATTATCTTACTTAAGTTTTGTAGTTATATATAGCAGTCACTCAGTAAATTATAGAAATGAAGATCTAAATTAAGATATTCTCTACATTTACTTACATAACCTCAAAACGTTTCACTTTCATGTCATCAATATAGCATCAATATTATGTACAATTAATGAAAAATAGACGCATCATGATACTAACTATAATAATATTTAATTTCTAATGGTAATAATGTCATCAAACCACCTCAAGTTTCGTAGATTTGTATACCCAATACACAGCTGTACTCAGAAAATTATACACTGCAGAATCAGTTTTTAATAACAAATTGAATTGAGCTCTAAATATATCGGCAATCCTGCAGGTCATGGCCTTCGTGTAATAGCCTATTGTTTATTGTAGTGTGTGTTTTGTTCTGAAATTCAATCAAGTCGGCCGTGATTCGATAAAATTAGTTCTCAAAACTGACAACAGATGGATTTTGGAAAATAGGAAAATTATATAGAAAAATTGACATTTCACTGAAAGCTACTACTTTTCCGAAAAACTTTGGATGCCAGGCATGAAAATGAGGGGTCACTCATTAAAATCCGTTCAGCCGTTTTCCCGTAATTTCCATTACCTGTTCAAATTATATATATAGATTTGTTCTTGAATTTATTTCCTTAATGAATAATTTTTTCTCCATTCGTACATTTTCAACGATCTTTAGTAAACTGCTCCATATAACATCTCCAAGATTTAGCAAATTTCAGCCACGGAGTAGCTCAATCGGGTAAGGCGTTTTCCTGCTGATCCGGAGTTTTGCTCGGGAATGGGTTCGATTCCCGTTTGGGCTGATTACCTAGTTGGTTTTCCCAAATGTCAGGTAACATATGACGAATCCTCGGCTTCATCTCGCCAAATACCGTCTCGTTATCACCAAACCTAACGACGCTACATAACGTAGTAGTTGATACAGCATCGTTAAATAACAAACTTATAACCAATAAATAAAAAAATAACAAATTATAAAAGAAACATTGTTTTAGTATACATGTAAAAAGTGCAAGTAAACAATTTGTGAAAATTTCGCTTTGTTAAATATTTAGAAGTTGAGAAGGTTTTTTTTTTAATATGTGAAAAAATTGAACTAGCGTTACAATAATGTATATTATATTGGTTCAAAGGGGCGATAGGGTACACTTAAATAAATAGAAAACCTATATTACGTTTTGTGAATAAATGTACGGTTAAGTAGAAAATTAAGTTGGAAGTTTCAGCAGTACGGTAACATCGTCGCTAACACACACTACTCGTGATACAGATGTAAGAGGTCAACGAACTCTGTGTGTCTCGCTAGCTGTTCTCTGGCGCTACGTTGCAACCTGCTCGCATCGTGCAGTGGCTTGAAATTAAAGGATTTTAAAATTAAATTTATACGAAAACCGTCCACGCTATTGAAACACGCCAGAGGGATAAATTATTCTTTATTAGTTTGTCTATGGATATGGACAAAAATCACGATTGTATTCGCAATAATTACCGAATAAGAGGGTGTTAAACATTTGAGGAAAAGTATTTTTTCTGAAAAACTATTAGCTTTCCGGCAATATGATGACATAGTTTTTTGTTACATATAACATGAGCCACTCGCTCTGAAAATCAGCAAGGATATTTTTCTCTTTCACCCTGTACATCAGAAGAAGGTATCAAATGATAGGCGATATTAAGATATATGGATCATATGCGAAGACACAGAGGTAGGCAGAAAATAACAAAGATTGGAAAATGCTGGGTTTGCAGTGAAGGACCTCCCGTTGGGCTTGCTCAGCGCAGAAATGATCCAACCCATAAAATTTACTTGTTGAGTTTACTGCTTTAAAGAGCTCTTCATATTGTCCTTTTTTCAAATGTAAATCACCCTAATTATACTTCCTGTTTTTTTTTCATGAAATTTAAGCACAAGTTTCGATTATGTACCGCATTGCACGCACAGATGGATGGATGATTTCTTTCAGAAAATTCTGCGACGTTTTTAACCTCTTAAAATAATAAAGAAGTAAATAACAAATAAAAACAATTGAGGATGTATGCACTAATATCACAGTCTACTATATACAGTCGCGAAGCTTGAGGTGATTTTTTGCAAATCTCGTGATAAAGCGCTCCAAGCGGTTAGCAACTAGAAACAATAGACTGCCCACGGTCGACTTTGGACTGAATCGTATTTCCATCGAGTGCTAGCTCGTTGCGTATTTCACATTGATGCTTGTGAAATGTTCGTTATTGGTTGTAATGAAAATGTTAATGGCTAAAATACAATAATTGGAATAATAATATTTTACTAGAGACGTAGAAAAATTAAGTTTGTTTTAATGAAATTTATTGATCACGTTTTATTTTCAATTCTGGTGGGATTATTATTGCCTAGGCCTACTCTTTTTTTTTCAAAGGATATGTTTTTAATTATACCTGTTAATTTTGTTGTTATTTTTATTTGTTACTTTACTAGAGACGTACAAAAAGTCTGTTACAATAAAATTTATTAATCACGTTTTATTTCCAATTCTGGTGTGATTATTATTGCTTAACCTCATCCCACTACGTAAGCCTACACTACAAGTACCGGTACACGTAAGTTAATCCATTAATTCATATTTCCATTATTATTGTTGTAAAGGGGAATGAAAATTAATATTTATTGGTTTCATAGTTAATTATCGCTATAATCTTGAATGAGTGAAGCGATTATAGTAAATTTCAGTTAGTTTTGCACAAACAAAAATAATATTAACCTATTTCTTGCAGGTATCTTCGAGTTTATGGTGGAATTTAATATACTTCATTAAAATAATAAATTAACTTTATGCATTTAATATTTCAATAATGGAAGGAAGGTGTTAATTTTTCCAAAAGAACACAACGAAAGTGTAACATATTTTGTTGGCTGCTAGGAGAGAGATCTGCGATGATGAGGCGATAGTAGCGATCCTAGTGGTGGGCAACTATCCATGTTTGCATTTTTACTACATATTGAGCTTCGCGACTGTATATAGTAGACTGTGCTAATATAATAACCACAGGTTGCGCATTTTATTCTATCAATGTTGTAGTTAAAGTGGGCCATGAGTTAAAAAAAAAGTAATGAATGTATTGCGGGTGGCATCGACATATCTCCCATAAGGGGCAATGTAATTTTTGTTATTTTTCTCGACTGGTGTGCACAATAGCATTAAAAAAGAGAAGTCGAAAGTATAAACGGAAAGAAGTAGAGCAGAGACAAGAAAGGGGGGATAGAAGAAATGGTAAATGAAAGAACAGGCGGAAAAGGGCCGCTTCGTCGAATTTTGTGAGGGATGTAAAGAAAACAACTGCCCGGTGGCGTGTGAAATGCACGGCCCCGTAGACTGCTGATCTCTGCCTGAACGTGAAATTCTTCTGAATTCAATTTTCGCCGCGTTATAAGCGACCTTGGCTCAACTAAAACATTGCAAAGAAAACGGCAGTAGGGAAGGCCTTCAGAAATTAATAAAGCACCAGGTGTGCACGGCTTGTTCGCGATTACAGGAGGCCGTTACGTGCGATTCCTGACGGGAGGGAAAAAGATTAAACCGGCTGCACGCTGCTGGAATAAGATTATAGTGAGATGGAACCAAACTCAGTACCCCAGCACAGGCTTGAAAATAAGTAAACGCCCACAAGTCTGAATTATTTTCGCGAGTGTCTAAAATACGAGCGACTGAATTTAAAAGAAAATCGATGAAAAATTTACTTACAAATACTTACGGCTTTTCGAGAACCCGAAGGTTCATTGCCGCCCTCACATAAGCCCGCCATTGGTCCCTATCCTGAGCAAGATTAATCTAACCTCTATCATCATATCCCACCTCTCTCAAATTCATTTTAATATCATCCTCCCATCTACGTCTCGGCCTCCCCAGAGGCTCTTTTTCCCTCCGACCTCACAACTAATACTTTATATGCATTTCTGGATTCGCCCATACGTGCTACATGTCCTGCCCATCTCAAACCTCTGGATTTAATGTTCCTAATTATGTCAGGTGAAGAATACAATGCGTGCAGTTCTGTGTTGTGTAACTTCCTCCATTCTCCTGTAACTTCATCCCTCTCAGCCCCAAATATTTTCCTAAGAACCTTATTCTCAAACATCCTTAATCTCTGTTCCTCTCTCGAAGTGAGAGTCCAAGTTTCACAACCATACAGAACAACCGGTAATATAACTATTTTATAAATTCTAACTTTCAGATTTTTTGACAGCAGACTGGATGATAAAAGCTTCTCAACCGAATAATAACAGGCATTTCCCATATTTATTCTGTGTTTAATTTCCTCCCGAGTGTCATTTATGTTTGTTACTGTTGCTCCAAGATATTTGAATTTTTCCACCTCTTCGAAAAATAAATCTTCAATTTGTATGTTTCGATTTCGTACAATATTCTGGTCACGAGACATAATCATATACTTTGTCTTTTCGGGATTTACTTCGAAACCTATCTCTTTACTTGCTTCAAGTAAAATTTCCATGTTTTCTCTAATCGTTTGTGGATTGTGAAAAAACACACACACACACTGAAAATCCCTACCTTTTTTGTAGGTCTAATTATCTTCAAATAATCCCTACAGCCTTTTTCGTGTTAAAAATCCCTACGCCGAGGGATAAATCCCAACATATGGCAACACTGCTGGCAAATAATGTTAAAATAACTCAGCTTCAGAGTTTCAAGATTTGTGGTGTAATTTCTATCAACCATGCTAGTATTTGAATAAACAATTTAACGATCACTAGCATGAATGAATCATCTGTCACCACCTTTGACCCAACAGAATGCACTCAAAATTACTATGTCAACAGTTCTCACCGATCTGCATTTAAGATACAGTAAATTTGGCACATAAGAAAGCGGGTCTGTAGATTTTTATGGCCTGGGTATTCTGTGCTCATTTGCGAGGTTGTCCCTGCCACAGCCCTTAATGACACACTGAAGCACTTCTACACAAAATGTTTCAAGAAAGCAAGCAAAATTATTCCACAAGATCCCACTTAAGAGTAGCTAGTATATCCTAACCGTCTACCTACAAATGAGGACGTCGAAGTCACACATTACAACACAGGGACTCCGTAGCGCAGACACCTTCTTACCCCCAATCACGCCCCTTATCTGGCACAACGACGTCAATTCAAGCATGTACAGGTCAGTGAGCACGACTAGCACTTGAAGCGGCAAGTGTGCTATTTCCCTCCAAGCGGGAAAGACTGGCATATAGGCAAGGGTTGATCACGAGAATAACTTCGAGAGGAAAAAGAACGTACAACAAGTCCATCGTGAATGGAATGTGGTGGTAGTGAAGTTAATTGCATGCTATGCAAGAACACAGTTCATGAAAAACAAGTGCGTTAAACAAGAACGTGATATGTTACATCAGAATCGGTTGACAAGCTGAAACTCATCCGTTGGCATACTTTGGCAAACCTTAGCTACTTTTACACTGAACAGCGCCTGTTCATTATTCATTAACTTCCATTGAACAGATCTCTTCCATCAATATTTCAGATTGTTTATTGGCTTGCTTATCCATTCGTCCATCCCACTCGTCCACTCCATACATTCTATTCCAGCACTTCATTATTCCATTTATCCAATCTATTCATTCCATTCGTCTACTTCATTCTTTCCATTTGTCCACTCCATTCTATTTGTCCACTCCATTCTATTCGTCCACTCCATTCTATTTGTCCACTCCATTTTATTTGTCCACTCCATTCTATTCGTCCACTCCTTTCCATTCTATTCGTCCACTCCATTCTATTCGTCCACTCCATTCTATTCGTCCACTCCTTTCCATTCTATTCGTCCACTCCTTTCCATTCTATTCGTCCACTCCTTTCCAATCTATTCGTCCACTCCATTCTATTTGTCCACTCCATTCTATTTGTCCACTCCATTCTATTTGTCCACTCCATTCTATTCGTCCACTCCATTCTATTCGTCCACTCCATTCTATTCGTTCACTCCATTCTATTTGTCCACTCCATTCTATTCGTACATTCCTTTCCATTTGTCCACCCTATCCATTTGTCCACTCCTTTCCATTTGTCCACTCCATTCCTTTCCATTCCATTCCATTTGTCCACTCCATTTTTTTCCATTCTATTTGTCCACTCCATTCTATTTGTCTACTCCATTTTGTCTACTCCATTCCATTCGTCCACTCCATTCTATTCGTCCACTCCTTTCCATTCTATTCGTCCACTCCTTTCCATTCTATTCGTCCACTCCTTTCCAATCTATTCGTCCACTCCATTCTATTTGTCCACTCCATTCTATTTGTCCACTCCATTCTATTTGTCCACTCCATTCTATTCGTCCACTCCATTCTATTCGTCCACTCCATTCTATTCGTTCACTCCATTCTATTTGTCCACTCCATTCTATTCGTACATTCCTTTCCATTTGTCCACCCTATCCATTTGTCCACTCCTTTCCATTTGTCCACTCCATTCCTTTCCATTCCATTTGTCCACTCCATTTTTTCCATTCTATTTGTCCACTCCATTCTATTTGTCCACTCCATTTTGTCTACTCCATTCCATTCGTCCACTCCATTCTATTTGTCCACTCCATTCTATTCGTCCACTCCATTCTATTTGTCCACTCCAGTTATCTTATTCCTTCACTCCATTCTTTCAATTCGTTCACTCCAATCTTTAAATTCGTTCACTCCATTCTTTCAATTCGTTCACTCCATTCTTTCAATTCGTTCACTCCATTCTTTCAATTCGTTCACTCCATTCTTTCAATTCGTTCACTCCATTCTTTCAATTCGTTCACTCCATTCTTTTAATTCGTTCACTCCATTCTTTAAATTCGTTTCTTTACATTCTTTCAATTCGTTCACTCCATTCTTTCAATTCGTTCACTCCATTCTTTCAATTCGTTCACTCCATTCTTTCAATTCGTTCACTCCATTCTTTTAATTCGTTCACTCCATTCTTTAAATTCGTTTCTTTACATTCTTTCAATTCGTTCACTCCATTCTTTCAATTCGTTCACTCCATTCTTTCAATTCGTTCACTCCATTCTTTCAATTCGTTCACTCCATTCTTTTAATTCGTTCACTCCATTCTTTAAATTCGTTTCTTTACATTCTTTCAATTCGTTCACTCCATTCTTTCAATTCGTTCACTCCATTCTTTCAATTCGTTCACTCCATTCTTTCAATTCGTTCACTCCATTCTTTTAATTCGTTCACTCCATTCTTTAAATTCGTTTCTTTACATTCTTTCAATTCGTTCACTCCATTCTTTCAATTCGTTCACTCCATTCTTTCAATTCGTTCACTCCATTCTTACAATTCGTTCACTCCATTCTTACAATTCGTTCACTCCATTCTTTCAATTCGTTCACTCCATTCTTTCAATTCGTTCACTCCATTCTTTAAATTCGTTTCTTTACATTCTTTCAATTCGTTCACTCCATTCTTTCAATTCGTTCACTCCATTCTTTCAATTCGTTCACTCCATTCTTACAATTCGTTCACTCCATTCTTACAATTCGTTCACTCCATTCTTTAAATTCGTTTCTTTACATTCTTTCAATTCGTTCACTCCATTCTTACAATTCGTTCACTCCATTCTTACAATTCGTTCACTCCATTCTTTCAATTCGTTCACTCCATTCTTTCAATTCGTTCACTCCATTCTTACAATTCGTTCACTCCATTCTTACAATTCGTTCACTCCATTCTTACAATTCGTTCACTCCATTCTTACAATTCGTTCACTCCATTCTTTCAATTCGTTCACTCCATTCTTACAATTCGTTCACTCCATTCTTTCAATTCGTTCACTCCATTCTTTCAATTCGTTCACTCCATTCTTACAATTCGTTCACTCCATTCTTACAATTCGTTCACTCCATTCTTTCAATTCGTTCACTCCATTCTTTAAATTCGTTTCTTTACATTCTTTCAATTCGTTCACTCCATTCTTTCAATTCGTTCACTCCATTCTTTCAATTCGTTCACTCCATTCTTACAATTCGTTCACTCCATTCTTACAATTCGTTCACTCCATTCTTTAAATTCGTTTCTTTACATTCTTTCAATTCGTTCACTCCATTCTTACAATTCGTTCACTCCATTCTTACAATTCGTTCACTCCATTCTTTCAATTCGTTCACTCCATTCTTTCAATTCGTTCACTCCATTCTTACAATTCGTTCACTCCAATTCATTCTTCGTTCACTCCATTCTTACAATTCGTTCACTCCATTCTTTCAATTCGTTCACTCCATTCTTTCAATTCGTTCACTCCATTCTTACAATTCGTTCACTCCATTCTTACAATTCGTTCACTCCATTCTTACAATTCGTTCACTCCATTCTTACAATTCGTTCACTCCATTCTTACAATTCGTTCACTCCATTCTTACAATTCGTTCACTCCATTCTTTCAATTCGTTCACTCCATTCTTACAATTCGTTCACTCCATTCTTACAATTCGTTCACTCCATTCTTTCAATTCGTTCACTCCATTCTTACAATTCGTTCACTCCATTCTTACAATTCGTTCACTCCATTCTTACAATTCGTTCACTCCATTCTTACAATTCGTTCACTCCATTCTTACAATTCGTTCACTCCATTCTTTCAATTCGTTCACTCCATTCTTACAATTCGTTCACTCCATTCTTACAATTCGTTCACTCCATTCTTACAATTCGTTCACTCCATTCTTACAATTCGTTCACTCCATTCTTACAATTCGTTCACTCCATTCTTACAATTCGTTCACTCCATTCTTACAATTCGTTCACTCCATTCTTACAATTCGTTCACTCCATTCTTTCAATTCGTTCACTCCATTCTTTCAATTCGTTCACTCCATTCTTTCAATTCGTTCACTCCATTCTTTCAATTCGTTCACTCCATTCTTTCAATTCGTTCACTCCATTCTTTTAATTCGTTCACTCCATTCTTACAATTCGTTCACTCCATTCTTTCAATTCGTTCACTCCATTCTTTCAATTCGTTCACTCCAATCTTTCCATTCGTTCTCCATTCATTCTATTTGCCCACTCCATTCTTTCCATTGTTCCACTTAATTTATTCTATTCGTCCATTCCATTTTCCCATTTGTCCACTCCACTCATCCATCCATTTAATCTGATGGAAGTATGGTAATGGTGCTTCTCTATCACACCACCAGAAATACAAAAACCAAATGCAATCTGGGAATAAAATATTTTATACAAAATTAAGAAGAGAGAAATAATAAAAAAAAATTATAAATGAAATAACCTGAAGTTATGTTTACATCTACAAACTGGAGTAAATACTACACTGATCAGGAAGAGAAGAAGAAGTTGGCTGGATCACTGGCTGAGAAGAAACTGCTTACTGAAGGATGCACTGGAAGGAATGGTGAACGAGAGAAAAGTTCGGGGCAGAAGAAGATATCAGATGATAGTCAGCATTAAGATATATGGATCATATGCGGAGACTAAGAGGAAGGCACAAAATTGAAAAAAAAAATGGAGAATGCTGGGTTTACAGTGAAATGCTTGGGCTTGAATAGGAAAGTATTAATTAATAAAGAGATCTTGTATCTTTTAGCGGGCTCCACACAAAATTTAATTCTTGAACACCCTGTATATAAAAAGTCTAGACAAAAAATTCTGCCCAGACTTACTGGCAGACATCTGACGTCACATCTCGGTGCACATCAACGTCACTAAAACACTTATGTCCATGACATTAACAACAACGCACAGAAGTGCACTATAATTGTACAAGCTCGTGATTCCACAATTACCGGTGATCCAATTAACCCCACGCACCCCGCGTTTAATTTGGGTCATATAGAAGTATCGCATTCCGTGTCTAATGAAGGAACTGATTGTCTTGGACATCCAATTACCCCGGCTTCATTGGCGTGACAGAGATGGATTACAGAGTGGGCCATCCCACTTACTACCATTCCATCAGAGCGATCCAACTTCTGACTTGGGCGTTTTGCAAGGCTGCAAAGAGCATACAACTTTTGTATTTCCCGTCATTAGTTCGATATCTGGCGTCGTGCTAATTTTCCGTCACAGTGTTTCAAGTTAACAGCGATAGTTAAAGAAAATAATCAACGCGATTGTGTAGTGGACTGTGGGGTAAGAAATGAAAGAATGAAAAGGATTTAAAAAAGGAAGAAAGGAAATAAATAACAGAGGAAAATGTAGGGGAAGTAGAAAAGAAATTAAAATGGAGGGAGGGAAGAAATAATTTAATGAAGCAAGGTAGATGACACCCTAGCCATTTTCAGACGATGAATCTTATCATAAAGCAAACAATGTCGTCCATCTTACAAAAAAAAATGGCTAGATTCAAACTTACTATTTTTTTAAATATTTCTAAAACAAAGAGTGTGGCCTTTTCACTAACTTCACACAATGCCATACATCTTGACTATATTCACAATTTTAAAATTCACAATCCTTACAGAATTTCTCTAAATTGCGACAGTCCATGTTTAACCAATTCTGCTATATTAAATTATTAAAAAATTTTGTATTATATACAGGGTCGTTCATAAGTAACGAGTTCATCGGAAATTTAACTTCAATTTTATTTTGCCAACTTCATTTCGAATTTTGGTACTGACAAGTAGGCCTACTACAACTGCTAGTGATTTTGTAATTGTTACGTTGGCAGCAGTGACAGCAGTTGTCGGTATTGCAAATTCTGAAAATTCAAATTGTTCTAGATTTCTGAGCCGATTACTGAAAGTTAGTGAAATTTGATTAATTAATTCTGTATTCGTATAAAGTTTGGTAAGTTATAAACTGAAATTACATAGTCTTTCATAAGTAACGAATCTATTCAAAAATCAACTATTTTGGATAATTTCTTGAAATGATGTTCATCCTCACGAGAAAGGACCCTTCCCGGTGCCGTAAAGTCGATTTGGAAACAAACACACCCCTCCCCTCTTGCCGGCAGAGCTATTAAGCGAATGGTTAGTGTTTTAAACTTTTATTAAAACACATAAATATAAAAACAGTTTCAATTGTTGACTAACTATGGTATATAATTTTCAAAATGCCTTCCATTCTTCCGAATGCACAAATGTAAAAGATGTTTCAACTCTTCAAGGACTCTGGTGAGCATGTCGGGCGTAACCATTTGTATCGTGTGTTCAATTCGTTCCACTAATTCAGGAATGGTGCGTGGCTTACTCGCATAGACACGATCCTTGATGAATCCCCAGAAAAAGAAGTAAAGGGGAGTCAAATCAGGTGATCGTGGAGGCCAACGGATTGGGCCTGTGCGACCGATCCACCTGCCTGGAAACACTTCGTCTACGGAATTAACGCTTAATTTGAGCGACACTGTTTCCAAGAAAGTTAGTAGAATGGCGGTTTAATATTACTACTAATAATATTTATATCCCATCAATTATTAATCGAATTGGGGATGTTTGTTTATTAATAGCTATTTCATGAATATTAAACTTTGGAAGATGGAATTATATTTATTATTTGGAATTATTCGTAGGGGCCCTTTTGAAATATTCGTAATTTTTACTACTACGATTAATGTTAAGAATAAATAAGAAGCAAGTATAATAGTAATTAAATTAGTTGGTTGATTGTATAATTTTATCCTTGGCGTATAGAAGGCCATGCTCTAGGTTATTTTAAGTTGGAACCGGGAAGAGTTCTTTCTCGTGAGGATGAACATCATTTCAAAAAAATATCCAAAATATTTTATTTTTGAATAGACTCCTTACTCATGAAAGACTCTGTAATTTCAGTTTACAACTTATCAAACTTTACACAAATACAGAACTAATTAATCAAATTTCACTAACTCCCAGTATTCTAGAACAATTTGAATTTTCAAAATTTGCAATAGCGGCAACTGCTGCCACATAACAATTACAAAATCACTACCAGTTGTAGTATTTGTAAGTACCGAAATTCGAAACGAAGTTGGCAAAAGAAAATTCAGCCTGCAAACTAGAAAATCATCATAATCCACTAGCATATGTAGTAATAGCGGGGGAATGGTTAGGTTTCACCCTTAGGGTAATAAGTAAGGTGATCCGAACTATAATTGGCTCCCAACCGTGAGAGTACCCTCGACGAGGTTTGAAGTTAGCACCGCACGTTGTATCCCTTTCCCTTAGCTCAGACGTCTCCATCATCACATCTTAAAGAAAAGCGCTCCGCAAGTTTTCTCATCTCTAACGCAGCGATACTTCATTTTAATTTAGCATTCATTCCGCTCCAAGATTCATCAGCGTTTTATAACACTCCAGTGAACATTTAGCACAGTATTAACAGACGGGAAACTTGGGACGTGCCGGATCCCACGGGAGTGTCATTACAGACGGAGCCATTTAATCATCTAAAAATAACAAAAATCCAATACACGAACGTAAATACGTTACTTCTATGTTAAACTCTCATTACTGCTGAAAAATTACACGACTATACAGACATTCAATTATAAACTACAATGAAAACGAATTAATTAACTTTATTCTAACACAAAGCGTGAATGAGTCCATGAAATGGAAAAACTGACTAAGCTAGACAGGTTGACTGTAAAATTCTAACACTGGAGTACTGGCTTCAAATCCCGGCGCTAGGTAGTTGTAAAATTATTATTTTATTTAATAACGATTAGGGAAAACACGGGAATTTTATTGCAAGCAAGTAAAGAGATAGGTTTGGAAGTAAATCCCGAAAAGACGAAGTATATGATTATGTCTCGTGACGAGAATATTGTACGAAATAGAAATATAAAAATTGGAAATTTATATTTTGAAGAGGTGGAGAAGTTCAAATATCTGGGAGCAACAGTAACAAACATAAATGATACTCGGGAAGAAACTAAACTCAGAATAAATATGGGAAATGCCTGTTATTATTGGGTTGAGAAGCTTTTGTCATCCAGTCTGCTGTCGAAAAATCTGAAAGTTAGAATTTATAAAACAGTTATATTACCGGTTGTTCTGTATGGTTGTGAAACTTTAAGGGTGTTTGTGAATAAGGTGCTTAGGAAAATATTTGGGGCTAAGAGAGATGAAGTTACAGGAGAATGGAGAAAGTTACACTACACAAAACTGCACGCATTGTATTCTTCACCTGACATAATTAGGAACATAAAATCCAGACGTTTGAGATGGGCAGGGCATGTAGCACGTATGGGCGAATCCAGAAATGCATATAGAGTGTTAGTTGGGAGGCCGGAGGGAAAAAGACCTTTAGGGCGGCCGAGACGTAGATGGGAAGATAATATTAAAATGGATTTGAGGGAGGTGGGATATGATGATAGGGAATGGATTAATCTTGCTCAGGATAGGGACCAATGGCGGGCTTATGTGAGGGCGGCAATGAACCTCCGGGTTTCTTAAAAGCCAGTAAGTAAGTATGAGTAACACATAACAGTTTTTTTCAAGATTTTTTCAAATTTTTTCGTTTTTGGACTATGGCCCTTCTGGAAAGGAGCGATTTATCTACTTAAACTTTTTTTTATTTGTTATATTTTGGTGATGTTACAGGGTGTAACGTACTACTGAAAATCGTTGACAAAATATATACAAGTAGAAAAAGCTTGTCTCAGTCTCGAAATAAATTAAAGAAAATACACTCTTTCAGCATGAAATCAAGCTGCATGTCCTTGAGCTCTAAAAATATCAGATAAACATAGGCATTTCCGTGTCCCTTAAAAGCTCGTACTTCATTTGTTAGAGTTGTGTGTAATATTATCATAGATATATCCTTCAAATGTTTTCCTCATTTCATGTAATTATTTTACACAAGTCTGAACTTTCATTTTAGATTATAATTTTTTGTCTCTACATTTTAAAATCGGGTAGACTATGATAATTGTAAACACTTTTCACTGATTTCAAATATATTTCAACATTACACAACCCTCAGTAAGGGTAAGCATGACAAAGAAACTTTGTGTTATTTTAGATCTTTCTTTTCCCTGAAAATGGGTTTAAAATAATAAGGTTGCCTTTTTTTTCATCTTTTAATTGCTAGTTTACAGTTACCCCACCTGTTTACATTTACCCCTTTGAGAGGGGGGTAATTGTAAACACCAATTTTCGCACGGGCTATCAGACACTGAACATTTTTTGTTCTGTTTCAGAAGAAAGAGCTGTACTCCTTCCAACTCCAGTTTTGGTCACTGGTACATTTCGTCCCTTTAACCTATGATATATGACGATATAGGAACTCAGTACCTCTCCTGAGCTTCACGATAATTGTAGTTACCATTTTTCACATCTGTGACAACCCTCTCTAAATCCTCTACAGTGTAGTTGGGTGGGGGTCTCTTTGATTACTGAAAAGTAAGAAATGTAACCATAGTAAAACATGTTTACAATTACCCCAAGCAATTCAAACTATGGGGCAAATGTAAACACGTCATAATTTAATGAAGTGAGGTTATGGGAGATCTCAAAACCATTGTAATAAATGTTAACTGCTATACATTACTCATAAAAACAACATATTCTTAAAAATAGCACTGTACGTTTACTTACAATGCCAAAAATGAAGATGAAGCAAAATTCTTTCTCAACTTTTTTTGTAGACTCTTACAAAACATTCGTTCACAACTAAGCAGTTACTCCTATTTGGCGCCAAACTGCTTTATAGGTTAGCCAACATGTTAATTTAAATATTGCCCCGAATTAAAATTTTTATATTGACAGTTTTGTATTTCTCACAGCATTTGTTTACAATTACCCTAACCTACCCTAATACTAAATTTGAAAAGAAAAGAAACTTGTTTAAACTTTTATGCTCGACCATGCCGAAATGTAGTAATTATACACCTGGTAGCAGCCCTTTAATGGACCTCATTCAAGTACACCTATTCATTAAAGTTCAGGTGTTCCACCAATCAGAAAATACCAATGTAGCAATTTGAAAGCGCAAGTATCGATTATTTTCGGTTATGCAATCGAAAGACAACTAGCGCGAGATTACACAATATTCAGCTCAGTCGAAAAAAACAACACACAAATTAACATCAATTCACCGTCATCTTCCAGCCTTTCACAAAGCACATTCCCGCAAATTCACTTCACCAATTGCCGGAAAAAATCAATATGGTCGAGCATAAAAACCATGCTCATATGAAAATTATGAAACTCGCTTGCGTTCGTTTCATAAACATACTCGCGTCTTAATTACTACCATTATAGGCTCGTTGCATAATGTACTATTCTGAACATTTCTTTGTTGTACCATTACATTTCGTTATTTCATAGGCTGCCGTTGCTAGGAACACATTAAAGAGGGAAATTCCGTCATTGTTACTAAAAAAAAAAAAAAAGACTGCGTCCGTTACGTTGGAAACAGCATATCCTGAACCAGTGAGCTGTGAGTGGCATCTATTGGGGGCGACAAAAGCCTTGCTCAGAGCTACAATATTTCATTCGTTCGTCATATCTCTGTGTAACGCACACTGAAGGGTCAAACGACGATTCAATAATTGACCATGCCTGTCTGTATTGATTTCTTATGACGTGCTGGTCTAGTTCGCACGGGTCATGTTTATCAAGTAAAACAACATGTCTGCACCACATGTACGAGTTCCATTTATTTTAATAACAATAACAGTAAAAAAAAACTATAAATAACGTACCTCGATATGCAATTCAAACTCCATTTCTCATATTCGTCCGCCATCTGTAATAAATCCCTTCAATAACGTTACAAGGCTTTTTTTTTAGAGTATGAGTATATTTAAGTCTCTCGTATTTTTGTTGAGTTTTATGCTATACTGGAAATCCGGGCATTTCTCTTTGCTGGGGCTATCTGATTCTCAAAATGGCAGCAAGAGACAAATGAAGTTCGTAGGGTTGGCAATTCTGAATGCTTCATTAGCAAGGCTACGTTATACTTAAGGGGAGAGGATGGTATTTTTTTTTGTGAAAAATAGTGAATTAAAAAAAAATCTTTAAAATACTCTGTGATATATGTGGAATGCATATCATAACATTTTGTGGGTATTTGTGCCCTTATCGGATGTTGAGTCGCCATTTTTAAACTTCCTGCGTTATGGATTTTTAAATCACTCGCCCACTTTTATTGTCGTTTCCGGTAAATTAAATTTTCAAAACTTTTTTTTCTTTAAAATACCCTTTGATATGTGTGGAATGCATTGCATAACATTTTGTGGGTATTTGTGCCCTTATCGGATGTTGAGACGTCATTTTTAAACTTCCTGCGCTGTGGATTTTTAAATCATTCGCCCGTTTTTATCGGTATCCAGTAACTTCATTTTTTTTGTTTGCTACATTCCCAGACAAAAATGGATATAATTTCTGAACTATTAAAGATACATGCATGAAATTTAGAACACACATTCTTTAGACTATTAGGAAACGTTTCTCTGTAACAGAATTTTGTTAATTGATTTCATTTTAAAAATACGTCCGTTTGTTTGCAAGTTAGGAAATCAGAAAATTGTTATTAAACTTTAATTGTTTATTTTACAAACGCACGGACTAATATCAAAATTCTGTTACAGACAGTTTGTAGAACATGCTTTTGCTAATATATTGCAAGAAACTGTTTGAATCTACCTTTAAAAACGGTTTAGATATATCGGTTTTAGTACAATCCTGCATTGGGTATATTTTTTTCAATTCTTTTTTTTTTTTCAAAATATTTTTATTTGGTTGAGTTGCCACAGCTATGAGCTCTCTACATACAAAACATTAATATTTTTTACACCAAATAGGAAAGAAGTTTTAAAAAATACCATCCTCTGCCCTTAACACAAGATACAAATTGAATGTTTCCTCCAGGAGAGACATTGAAATTTAAAAAAACCCAACAGGCCTATTCATTACTCGTTCTTTTTCCTTACCCATGCAGTTTTTCCTATCCGAAAAACTGCGTCAACAGAGAAATATCTGTGTCCGCCTTTAAAATGAAAATTTGAATTATAACTGTTAAAAGCAGGTTTGCCAACTAATTGCCAATAAAAAAAATACTGTTAATAAAAATTACCATTGTTGGCCGATTCGTATTCTTGTCGCGCTCAACTCATATAACAAAAAGAAACGAAAACCGTTGTTATGTACGCAGAGTTGCCAACTCGATTCTTAAAAATCCGTTATTAAAGAGTTCAGAAACCGATCAATTCCTATATTGCCAATTTTAAAATAAATTATTTTGCCGCTGTGAGTGCTAAAAAATACCCGCTATATCAGAAATAAAAATTTCATAAATTTACCCGCTAAACTGACATAGAAAACGCCAGATCTAGCGGAAAAACCGCTGAATTGGTAACATTCATGTACTGTATTAATAACATAATTTATAAAGTACGTAAATGATAAATTAGGCACCTAAAGGCGATAATGTCCCTAGCTGGGAGAAATTAATAGGCCTACCCGTTTAGCGGGGACAACACAAAATTCTCCATTTGTGCAGAGGAGGGGGACGATCCCTGGCATCTCCGATGTAAATTCACGCCATCCTTAAATAAAGAATAAAAGACTTAATTTCAGTTAAATTACATGTACAGGATGTCCAAAAATAATTTCAACAAATTTGATGGCTAATAACTTGGAAACTGAAAGAGATAGAACGGTGAGGTTTTTTGCAATATGTTCAGACACATTTGAATATTTGATTTATTTTATTTTAGTAGGTTATTTTACGTCCCTTTATCAACATCTCAGGTTATTTAGCGTCTGAATGAGATGAAGTTGATAATGCCGGTGAAATGAGTCCGGGGTCCAACACCGAAAGTTACCCAGCATTTGCTCATATTGGGTTGAGGGAAAACCCCGGAAAAAACCTCAACCAGGTAACTTACCCCGACCGGGGATAGAACCCCGGGCCACCTGGTTTCGCGGCTAGACGCTCTAACCGTTACTCCACAGGTGTGGACCTGAAGATTTGATAGCCACTTACAAAACGCCAATGCGTTTCGTAACTCACAGGATATCAAGGCAGTACTCATTGGTCCTTGTCTTGTTAGGAAGACTTTGCACCACACATTTCCTGGTCCCTGGATTTGCAGAGGAGGACCTAACCTTTGACCCTCAAAATCCGCAGACATTACCCCCCCCTGGATTTTTTTCTATGAGGCTTTGTGAAAGATATGTCTACAGGACCTTCGTGCCTGCATAATCGCTGCTATCGTACACGTCAATCGGGAAATGCTGGGCCGGAACTGGGCGGAAGTGGAATACCGCTTTGATATTCTGCGTGTTACTAATGTAGCACTTATTATAGTTTTGTAAGTGGCTACCAAAACTTCAAATGTATCTGAACATAGAGCAGAAAACCGCACCTTTCTATCTCTTTCCATTTCCAAGTTATTAGCCATCAAAGTTGTAAAGATCATTTTAGGCTACCCTGTATATTATTACTGTGTAAAGTGGATATTAAGTATTAGGTCATCCAACCGTTCCAATAGGATACTACATAATGTAGGTCGACCGTACAGGGTGCCATCGGCAGGAAGGTCATGCACCACACGGCAAACCATCTCCCGCACGTTCGTCAGTTCAGTTCAGTTCAGTTCAGTCTCTCTGTTGTCTTGACAGTATATTGCGTGTGGACCGTTTATATAGCTTGCTAACTGCAAGACAGAACATTTTAATGCACAACTTGCTCAATTTCATTAGTACATATTGAAGTTTACATTAATTTAAAGTAATAAAAATACAAAATCAATTTTTTGACCGTCGAAGATACACTCGGGGACAAAAAAAAAACCGGACACTTCTATATTTGCTTGTATTTTGTTGCCAATTATTTCAAAATGAAACAAAACCCATTTAAACAAAATAATGTTTCATTTAGCACCTTATACGACAACATTTGAAATAAAAAAATCTCTGATGAGGAAATTTACAAAAAATTACAAAGGGCGTATAACTATGTCAAAACAGAAGATATTGGACAGTGCTTTTAGCCAGTGCTAAGGCGCTTGCCTGCCGATCCGGAATTGCGCTCGGGAGCGGGTTCGATTCCCGCTTGGGCTGATTACCTGGTTGGGTTTTTCTCCGAGGTTTTCCCCAACTTTAAGGTGAATGTCAGGTAATCTATGGCGTATCCTCAGCCTCATCATGCCAAATACCATTTCCCTATCAACAAAACCATCAACGTTAAATAACATAATAGTTGATACAGAGTCGTTAAATAACCAAGTAAAAATAATCACTTACTTACTGGATTTTAAGGAACCCGGAGGTTCATTGCCGCTCTCACATAAGCACGCCATCGGTCCCTAACCTGAGCAAGATTAGTCCAGTCTCTATCATCATATCCCACCTCCCTCAAATCCATTTTAATATTACCTTCCCATCTACGTCTCAGCCTCCCCAAAGGTCTTTTTCCCTCTGGCCTCCCAACTAACACTCTATATGAATTTCTGGATTCGCCCATACGTGCTACATGCCCTGCCCATCTCAAACGTCTGGATTTAATGTTCCTAATTATGTCAGGTGAAGAATACAATGCCTGCAGTTCTGTGTTGTGTTACTTTCTCCATTCTCCTGTAACTTCATCCCTCTTAGCCCCAAATATTTTCCTAAGCACCTTATTCTCAAACACCCTTAGCCTCTGTTCCTCTCTCAAAGTGAGAGTCCAAGTTTCACAACCATACAGAACAAACTGTAATAATAATAATAATAATAATAATAATAATAATAATAATAATAATAATAATAATAATAATAATAATATGTTAGTTCGAATGCCATTTTACATTTTTACACATGACAGAAGTAGACTATGCTAAAACTGTTTGTGGTAGACATTCAAGATGCAATGGGTGTCGTTTATGTGTAAGCCACTAAATTCAATATTTAGTAGTGAAGTAGGGCAGGCATTCCCTGGAACAATATTTAGAGAAACTCCGGGTCAAGATGTTGGAGGAAGGCTTGAATAACTCTTCGTATTTATTCTAGCAAGGAGAAACTTTGGTGAGCTCGATAAATAACTCGCCCCAAACTTTAAGTAATCGGAACACTGTGAAGGGGTTGGCCGGGATGTCTTTCGTATTCCGTTTATAATATCAGCAGGCGAGATGGGAAGTTATGAATTCGTGTTAATCTCCATTAATCATCGTGACTTTATGGTCGTGGCCAAGTTTTAACCTCTTAAAGTCCTCTTCAAGAGTTTCTTTCTCTTTACAGCCCAACTGTTGTTCATGTGGCTGCATTTGCATCCAGGCGTTCCCCTTACATCCGTCTTACTGGCTGTACCAAAACTGATTTTTATTTACCGGTTTGTGTTGCTGTAAAAAGCATTCCGATTGGTGATGCTGTCGGCTTCCTGTGTCGTAGATCTGGGTTCGAGTTGCGTTGCAGTCTACTGGAATTCATATTAAATGAAATCACTATTACTAAAGCGATAGGTTTGGAAGTAAATCCCGAAAAGACAAAGTATATGATTATGTCTCGTGATCAGAATATTTTACGAAATGGAACTATAAAAGTTGGAGATTTATCCTTCAAAGAGGTGGAAAAATTCAAATATCTTGGAGCAACAGTAACAAATATAAATGATACTCGGGAGGAAATTAATCACAGAATAAATATGGGAAATGCCTGTTATTATTGGTTGAGAAGCTTTTATCATCCAGTCTGCTGTCAAAAAATCTGAAGGTTACAATTTATAAAACAGTTATATTACCGGTTGTTCTGTATGGTTGTGAAACTTGGACTCTCACTTTGAGAGAGGAACATAGATTAAGGGTGATTCAGAATAAGGTGCTTACGAAAATATTTGGGGCTAAGAGGGATGAAGTTACAGGAGAATGGAGAAAGTAACACAACACAGAACTGCAGGCATTGTATTCTTCACCTGACATAATTAGGAACATTAAATCCAGACGTTTGAGATGGGCAGGGCATGTAGCACGTATGGGCGAATCCAGAAATTCATATAGAGTGTTAGTTGGGAGGCCAGAGGGAAAAAGACCTTTGGGGAGGCTGAGACGTAGATGGGAGCATAATATTAAAATGGATTTGAGGGAGGTGGGATATAATGGTAGAGACTGGATTAATCTTGCTCAGGATAGGGACCAATGGCGGGCTTATGTGAGGGCGGCAATGAACCTTCGGGTTCCTTAAAACCAGTAAGTAAGTAAGTTTTATTATTATTATTATTATTATTATTATTATTATTATTATTATTATTATTGCTTTAAATGTATTTATATTACTGATGTGGTTTCAAGAGATATAATAAATATATAAAATACGGCAGTTACGTAGACTTTCAGCTCTCCCTACTACCATTAATGCACAACACAATGTCAATACGGCGGTTGCTGTCGTCTGCGATACAACGAACTTTTCTGTTGATTTTCCAGTTCGTCTTTTTTTTTCTGGTTATTATATGCATATTTAAGTTGTGTTAACTCTCGCTAGTGGTTTTATATTTTATTTTATCCCTCTTAGTATTTATTTTATTGGTGTAAATATTTTTGTTTTATTACTATTATTATTATTATTACTATTATTATTATTATTATTATTATTATTATTATTTATTTATTTATTAATTTGTATTACTATCTTTGTATCATCTCCGTCACGGCTATTCTATTATTATTATTATTATTATTATTATTATTATTATTATTATTATTATTACTATTATTTCTAACATCAACATTATTATTTGATCCCTGTCAAATTTATGTAGACTACTGGACTGTACCCAAGCACGAGCATATGCTCATTTCGGGTATCAATTCATATGTATTCATTTCAAATGTAAATTGTGAATAAATCTGAATTTGAA
Organism: Periplaneta americana; assembly: GCA_025594305.2. Classification (NCBI taxonomy): domain Eukaryota; kingdom Metazoa; phylum Arthropoda; class Insecta; order Blattodea; family Blattidae; genus Periplaneta; species Periplaneta americana. The sequence goes on along the minus strand of JAJSOF020000021.1, from coordinate 2,466,561 downwards.
TTTGAATTTGAATGTCATAATCTAGCACAAACACGAAATGTATTTATCTGTAGAAGTAGACATAGAAATAGGTTATGTACTTGAAGGAAATGAGTATCAAATTTTATGTAACTATACTTCTTACGCGCCACGTTTCCAAATAGTGCGCAGAAATAATTCTGCCAATGGCAAAGCTATATTTGAACTAGAGTCACGTGCATTTGTTGACATCAGAATTAAAAATATAAGGTTATCCAAAAGTAAGTTCCCATTTTCAAATGGTAATAAGTTTGTCAAATTTTTAGATTCCACAAAAATAAAAACACCAATTTCTTCCTAAATGGGATTTTATTAAGACACGAAACAATTAAATATGACCACCACCTCGTTGTCCAGTAAGAAAAATAGTCTTTCTTCTATGCTATAAACTGCATTAGTGAGCACATTCCTAGGGATGTTTTCAATGACATCCGATATTGACTGTTTCAATTCCTCACGTGTAGTATATCTACTAAGAAATACCTTTTCTTTTAGATAGCCCTATACCAGTAGTCGGCTGGATTTATGTCTGGTGACCTAGAAGGCCAACTGTTCGGAAAATGCCTACTAATTACAGGATCACCAAATGTGTTACGCAACAGTATTTTTACGAAGTCCATCTTGTTCTTTGAGTTCAAAACGCATTTTCATTTTATAGGGATAGAACCGAAGCTGTCTTCTCAGAATTCGTCAAACTGTTGAATAACTCATGTCCAGACGCTTTGCAACTTTATCAGCACTACTGACATTATAGTCTGAATTTTCACCAACTTTGTGGACTTCTTGTAAAACTAGAGCTGCACTCACCTCGTTTTTTACTAATTTTGGTCTATTGGCATCTGAACCACTTTCCTCAAATATGTTCATCATCTTACGTTCTCAATCCATGTAACGTTCGATATCTTTTGAATGCATATGCATAATGTCTATTGCATTCGTAATAGCATTGAAGGAGGCCAATTCGAAGTAGTAAAGGTAAAACCATTGTAAACATGATTAATAGTAATATACGTTACAAGAGCGGTATGTTGACGTTTTCATGTTCGAGGAAACGATTGAAAAAGCGAAACGTAGTTTAGCTTTTTTTAATTTCCGAGAACATGAAAACAAACATTCCGCTCGTGTATCGTACATTATTTTGTGCGAAGATCGTTTATTACAAACCTGAAAGACGAATTTCTAATTAGTTGCAATGAAATCTCCATCTTGGTTTCTGTTTAATGACGGCAACTTCGGAAAACCCTAATATCTTTCTTCAACATTGTTGCTATAAAGTGTTTTCTGTGTTTACTATACTCCAGCAGGCCGTGATATACGTCTGTCTTTCCCCCAGTCTATAAATGCGAACTTAAAACAAACGGTAAGGTTATGTAATGATTTATTTTTCATTTTAATATTTCAACAATATTATTTATATAACATATTGCAGTAATAACATCGGCATCTGGAATCTTGTTGATTTTTTCACGGCTTCCTTAATGTTACTTGTATCAGGAATGCAGTAAGTTTCGTGGAGTAGTAGACTTTACTTAATTTTTGCAAATATTTAAAAACAATAATTAACATTGCAATTTAGGTGAAATTGCAGTGGTAAGTTTCCAATTTATAATTATTACTATGTTAAACGCCTCTAAAAATAATATGTTAAAAGCCTAAAGCAGTAAAATGAATGTCGCGCTTAAGCGGTAAGAAGAGGGAAAATGTTATGTGTGTTAAGTTGGGAATACTGAATGTGGTATTTCACACTTACCGCGTATTGGTTCTGTGCGGAAAGCAAGCAAATACGCACGATCTCGCACAAAATTATAATTACTCTCCTACAACCGCCGTCTGTATTCTGAACAACAATTGTTTATACAAGCGTGACACAGTTACCATAGCAACGAAACACGCATCGACAAAAAAAACCAAACCTTTTGAACAGTAATGGTACATATATAAAACCAAATTGCCCTTATGAACAGAAGATAGGCTGTTTCAAAATGGGAACTTACTTTTTAATAACCTTATACATTGAACACACTGTACAAGAGGACAACTGTCTCAGCGCTTGTCTTAGGCACCCTCATAGACCCATTTACAATCAACCGCATTTGAAGAGGGGACCTCGTGTACAGAAGCCAGTGCCGTGTCCACACGCCATCCGTTTAATTTGGTGCTGTGCAATTGAGTTAGTGGCGGTCCGCTTTAAATGAGACTAAATTTAGTGACGTATTGATCGATGCGGACAGATTTAAAGTTGCTGCAAATTGTATAATGCTGGTTATTTTTGGGGAATGTTGCCACTTTTACAGAGTCCGCTGGAAATGACGAAGAAAAAACCTGAAATGCTGTTCATTGTATCCACGATCACTAACAAACAAAAATATGACGTACTAGATTGTTGTTAATGATGATAATAATGGTAATTGGTATTCGTTTGTTACATCATCATTAATATTTGCAGAATGCTTCTCATCCATAGTCTACACATATTGTAATAGTTTTGTGGCCAGGCATATAAGCCATTATAATACAGGGTGGTTCTGATTTTAATGTTAGGAAAGAATGGGAAAAATTCTGGGCTTGTTCAAGATTGATGTGTCTTAACGTATTTGTATTCGAAGTTAGATAAATGGGCGAAAAACTCTTAACTTGCAATTGAGTGGATAAACACGAGAAATGTGTGAGCAGTGATGGTAATCCGAGGGAAATTTCCCTTTTTTCAGGAAAATTTAATCATCGATTTAAAAAAAAAGGGGGGAATGAAAGTGCTTATAGTTTTGAATATATTTCCGGGAAATTGATTAAATTTAGAAGAAAATAGAACATTTATACCATTAACAAAACATCTGACATATTCAGTTGAATATTTACTTGTGTAATACTATATTACGATACAAGGTTGGGAAGTTCTTTTTACAAAATCGAGAAAAATTTGAAAAAACGAGCAGAGAAACTTTTTCAATTTCCGAGATTTTGTAATGCTCCTCACAAACATGTATTTTAGAACTTTTTTTACACGACCATATTTTAAAATTGCAAATAAAATATATTTTGGATTATAGAGCATAATATTCCAAAGTCTTCGATAATGTAATGGTAACTAAGTAACAAGAGGTGCACTGTAATGGGTCTATTTCACTATTATAGTTTTATGTCAAGAAGAATGATTTCCCTAGCAACAAGTTTCTGTTTGAGAATTCTAACTTTCAACGCCTAACAACAATAGCTGTAAATACAACAAAAACATGATTCTGAAGAAAAAAATTATTTAACAGGCTGTGTAGGAACCTGTAACTTTTCAGTATCACCAAAAATTATTTTCAAACAAGATTTCCTTGAAATTTGAGTGCCAAGATCTGTTAAGTTGAATTTGTATTTCCTCAGATATTACTCCGTTCGATTTTTTTATTTGGGGATACATGAAGGACACTGCGCCGTTAACAAAGATGATTGATCAAAAACTTACTTGGTCGCCTGGATTGAAATTGAGTATTGTTCGAATACTGTTTGTCCTAACGGGGGTGGGGGGGCTCATGTACAAACATACTATTAATGGTTGTTTTTATGAAATTGTTTGAGTTGTACTTCCTACTAAAAGTGACAAAAATGTCCTTTTTTCTTTTGATAAGCGGTTGTACTCACGGAATTTCGAGATATATCGCATTACATATATTAATACAATGTGTACTCTATACACACACTGTATTTTACGCAGTATGCTGTTGCTATATCCCTCCCGGCACACAATAATCCATCAGTGTTTGACAGAAGGGTAATTGAAACTACGCGCTGCGTTCAGTTAATCCTTTTGTTTAAATCCAGACTCTGCACGACCAGACACAACGCCAATGTAAAAGCTTTACTTAGTACTCAAACGTCACGAGGAATTTAAGAGAAACTCTCATCAACGAATAAAACACAAAAAAGTGCTCGGGTGGTTCTATCGAATGATATAATTTGGAAATGAGTTGATTTTGTGTTGTTGCCATGGCATTAAGTTTAATTTTCTGTCTGGAGCCGATTGTTAATTCTGATAAATCAAATAGGTTTTAGACTACTGCTAGGTTCTTTTTAGATACCTACACTCCGAAAAATAGACATGTCCTTTTTGTCCATAACTTGGATTAAATTTTGTAATTATGTGACAACTATGACTGTTGATAACATCAATTCAATTTGAGCCTTCTATTTCAGTGTCGTTACTGTCTTGTGATTGGTTTAATTATTAGTTTGAACGGAGACTTCAACTTAAAATCTTAGTCAGCAAGCTTATAATCTAAAATCATTACCTTTGCGTTCAAGTTACTTTATCGTAAATGACTACATCGTAATGGAATGGTGCCTACTTTTACAATAGTTACACATTATCTTATTTTAAAATGTTAGATTGATTTTAATATAATGGTTCCTACTTTCCTTTTACAATAGTTAACACGTTACCGTATTGTAAATAATTGTTTTTAATATAATGATTCCTACCTTACTTTCACAATAGTTACACGATATATTATTGTAAATTATTGCTTTTAATATAATGGTTCCGACATTGCTTTCACAATAGTTATACGATATGTTATTGTAAATTATATTTTTTTAATATAACGGTTCCTACGTTACTTTCACAATAGTTATACGATATTATTGTAAATTATATCTTTTAATACAATGGTTCCTACGTTGATTTCACAACAATTATACATTATTTTATTGTAAATGATTGCTTTTAATACAATGGTTCCTACGTTGCTTTCACAACAATTATACCTTATATTATTGTAAATTATTGCTTTTAATACAATGATTCCTACGTTGCTTTCACAACAATTATACGTTATATTATTTCAATTATTCCTTTTAATACAATGGTTCCTAAGTTGATTTCATAACAATTATACGTTATCTTATTGTAAATTATTTCCTACGTTACTTCCACCGTTATTACACGTTATCTTATTTTCTTATTGGTTTAATATAATGGTTTCTACGTTATTTTCACAACAGTTATACGTTACCTTATTGTAAATTATTGCTTTTCATGTAATGGTTTCCACTTTACTTTCACAAAAATTATACGATATTTTATTGTAAATTATTGCTTTTTAATATAATGGTTCCTACGTTATTTTCACAATAAATACACCTTACCTTATTGTAAATTATTGCTTTTCATATAATGGTATATACGTTATTTTCACAATAGTTACAAGTTACTATATTGTAAATTATTGATTTCAATGGAATCGTTCCTAGTTACTTTCACAATAGTTGCACGTTACTTTATTATAAATTATTGTTTTAATACAATGGTTCCGACGTTACTTTCACAATAGTTATACGTTACCTTATTGTAAATTACTAATTTTAATGTAATGTAACTTATTACAAATGTAATAAGTTGCAGTAAATAACATAGGAACAATTCTATTAAATGCTTCTTAACTTTCATACCAACTTTACTATTTTTAATATTATAACTGAATTGTTCTAATTTAAGTTCCTCTGATATTTGCTCCTCTTTCCTTGAGATCAAAAAGTATGCATTCTGATTTTTTTCCGCGAATAATGTCATTTCAAGCATTGTTTTAACTTCGCTCTAATATTCCTTGTTTCAGAATCAAAATTTCATCGTCATACAGCATATCGGCAATGACTAATAACATCCCATAAGGTTCTAACTGAAGTACGTGTTGCCTGGTATTTTCAAGAACGCCCTGTATAGCACTAAGAGATATGTGCCCTGAAGTTAACTGCATATTGCAGGGGAAACATAATTAAATTCCTCATTACGGCTAGACAGATGATGATAAAAACTGCCGTATTACACCACTTTGTGATTGGAGACATAAGTTCGACATCATGGTGGAGAACGTAACGCAAAAACCTGAAATTAAAATCTTAGTGGTAGCATGAGCTGAAACGCAAGCAAACAAATCTGATATACATCACAGGCTGGGATCCTCTGTGATCATGTGCTGAACCGACGCAAAAAGACATCGTCAGCTATATTAACGCAGTGAGCTCCGAACACTGGGACACGCTGGTTCATATTCTGACGAGGGCTGAAGAAATACTTAAAATTAATTTTTGTGGAAAGGATTAGAGGTTAAGACGTTGATAGAAATGATTTTTAAAATGAAGGCTATTCAGTGATTTTAATAAGTCTATAACGGAGCAAAGATTGAACAAAAATGCAGGGGAAACTGGAATACGTCCATCAAATGTACAAAACAACATTTTTATCCAAAATAAATCTTGATGAATTTGATAGGAATCGAGGTTTTGACCCCTGTTTGAAGACTTGCAAAGTCACAAAACTGCAAATTCTTACAAACAGATGAAACTAGATATTAAATTATTTGTTCCATTTTGTATTAACACTTCTTTAAATTCTGGACAATTTCCTAATACTTTGTGCGAGATCGTGCGTATTTGCTTGGTTTCCGCACAGAACCAATACGCGGTAAGTGTGAAATACCACATTCAGTATTCCCAACGTAACACACATAACAATTTCCCTCTTCTTACCGCTTAAGCGCGACATTCATTTTACTGCTTTAGGCTTTTAACATATTATTTTTAGAGACGTTTAACATAGTAATAATTATAAATTGGAAACTTACCACTGCAATTTCACCTAAATTTCAATGTTAATTATTGTTTTTAAATATTTGCAAAAATTAAGTAAACTCTACAACTCCACTAAAGCTACTGCATTCGTGATGCAAGTAACATTAAGGAAGCAGTGAAAAAATCAACAAGATTCCACAGACTGGGGGGAAAAAAAGACAGACGTATATCACGGCCTGCTGGAGTATAGTAAATACAGAAAACATTTTAAAGCAACAATGTTGAAGATAGATATTTTTGTTTTGCAAATTTGCCGTCATTGAACAGAAATCAAGATGGAGATTTCATTGCAACTAATTAGAAATTCCTCTTTCAGGTATGTAATAAACGATCTTCGCACAAAATAATGTACGATACACGAGCGGTATGTTTTCTTTCAATTCTCGGAAATTAAAAAAGCTCAACTACGTTTCGCTTTTTCAAACTTTTCCTCGAACATGAAAACTTCAACATACCGCTCTTGTAACGCATATTACTATTAAAACAGGCTAAAACAGTCCCCGTTTATAAGAAATATGACCATATTGACCCTCTTAATTATAAACTCATTACAATTTTACCTGTTACTAGTAAAAGAATTAAAAGTTTTAAATCAGAAGTAAATTAAACTTTTTTAACTCAAACCAGGAGTGAATTAAACGTTTTCAACCTTCAACAGAATTAAAAGTTTTAACTCAGCAGTGAATTAAACGTTTCTAACCTTCAACAGAATTAAAAGTTTTAACTCAGCAGTGAATTAAACGTTTTCAACCTTCAACAGAATTATAAGTTTTAACTCAGGAGTAAATTAAACGTTTCTAACCTTCAACAGAATTAAAAGTTTTAACTAAGCAGTGAATTAAACATTTCTAACCTTCAACAGAATTAAAAGTTTTAACTCAGGAGTAAATTAATCGTTTTCAACCTTCAACAGAATTATAAGTTTTAACTCTGGAGTAAATTAAACGTTTTTAACTCAAAACAGCAGTGACTTAAATTTTTTCAAACTTCAACAGAATTATAAGTTTTAACTCAGGAGTAAATTAAACGTTTTTAACTCAAAACAGCAGTGACTTAAATTTTTTCAAACTTCAACAGAATTATAAGTTTTAACTCAGGAGTAAATTAAACGTTTTTAACTCAAAACAGCAGTGACTTAAATTTTTTCAAACTTCAACAGAATTATAAGTTTTAACTCAGGAGTAAATTAAACGTTTTTAACTCAAAACAGCAGTGACTTAAATTTTTTCAAACTTCAACAGAATTATAAGTTTAAACTCAGAAGTGAATTAAACGTTTTCAACCTTCAATATAATTAAAAGTTTTAAGCCTGGTTTCAGACTTTCCCTCAATATCTAAATTGACGTTTTTTTTTTTTTTTGTTTAAATTTAATTCAATTTAAATAATAATTAGTTATTTAGACTAGGAAGATTTGAAATGAAAACCCTGTATATTTTGAATAGCTGTAGAAAAAATTAACTCTAAACTGTAATGTCACGGGCAATGTAATAAAAATTCGAATTGTCGTGAAAAGTGTGACGTGTATAATTAGGAAATATGTGTCATATTCGTTACACCGATTACTTCCTTTTTTCCTTATTCTTTTGGCTTTTTGTTCGTTTCTTCTTGTTTATTTTTATTTATTTTGTTTTAACTGACTTCATTCAGTGTGGAAGAATTTTAGCCATTACTCCCGTTAAAGAGAAAGTCCAGAACTGGTTACCATGTAATCTGTTTCATCTATGCAACAATGTCTTGATATTAATTAAATGTTTTATTGCTGTATTTATTTGTCACTGCCTAATGAGATTCTATACTTTAAGACTAATAAATTTAGTTCAATCAAGTCAAATATCCTTGTCCTTACATTATTAAGAGTGTCTTCTATATATGTGTAATGCACAAGACTAGAGTTTATCTTCTCATTTGAGTGCATATTATATGGTATCATTTAAAAACTTCCAAGTCTAAATGCCTAATTATTTAAATTGAATTCAATTTAAACAGAAAAGCACGTCAATTTTGATATTAAGGGGAAGTCCGAAAGCAGGCTGAATTGCATTTTAGATTTCACCTCCAACCCCCAGCCTCCCCGAGTTTGAAATTTCAAATGGCACTCCTATATTTTTATATTTAAATATGAAAGAGCATTCAATTGTTTATACACTTCATTCATTTGTTTTCGCATCTTTTGTTTTCTATCGTCGCTTGGCAACCTGTATTTTTGTTATTCTCAGTTGATTGTAGGATGAAAACACAGCTTATTTTGTGTAATTTCCTAAATTTAATCAATAAGGATGATTTACGTTCTCCCTTGAACGGTATACACCATTTTAAAATAATTTCATACACAAACACAACTATTACATGAAATGCTCTATAAGTTTTTGTAGCTTTATTCTCTTCAGCTCTAGTAAAAAATAACAACAATACAGGTTGCCAGGCGACGATAGAAAACAAAAGATGAGAAAACAAATGAATGAGGTGTATAAAGAATTGAATGTTCTTTCATATTTAATTATAGATATATAGGAGTGCCATTTAAAATTTCAAAGTAGGTGGGGGTGAATCTAAAATGCAATTAAGTCTGCATTTCCCCTCAAAATCTAAATTAATGTGTCTTTTGTTTAAATTTCATTCAATTTACATAATAATTTGTTATTTACACTGGGAAGTTTTGAAATGAAAGTCCTGTATATTTTGAATAGCTGTAGAAAAAATGAACTCTAAACTGTAATGTTATTGACAGTGTAATAAAAATTCGAATTGTCGTGAAAATTGTGACGTGTATAATTAGTAAATAGTGTATGTGTCATATTCGTTACACCGATTACTTCCTTTTTTCCTTATTATTTTTCTGGCTTTTTCTTCGTTTCCTCCTCCTCATTTTTATTCTGTTATACCTTCTTTCCACATTTTCGTCTCTTTCCTTCACTTGTTCTCCTTCGTATCTTATTTTTCTTGCATTACTTCTTAGTTATCCACTCCGCGCGAAGTAACTGAACTCTTGTAATTGCAGTGTTCCGTCCGCTTTGTCCCGAGGCGGATCCGCTCTAGACGTATCAGCTTAGGAGGGATTGCGCCGCGCTCTATCTGTTTGCTCAGCTGCACCGTGCAGACATCATCTGCCAGGGAGACGTCACTTTTCCCTTCGCTACATCTGCGCCAGAACAAGTGAACAGAGACAAGACAAACCCCAGAGTTAGCGGTGAGAATGCACAATTAGCTTCACTCTAACCACTTTACTCTCACTTCTCATCGATATTAAATATGGATATACAAATTTTGTACATACAGTCTTATATACAGGATGTAACTGAATGATTTTTTGCAAAATTCTGGGGAATGTTCAGCATGATATCACAGTCTACTATACAGGGTGTTTCAAAAATACGGGGCATAATTTCAGGTATGTATTTCCCACATGTAGACAATCAAAATAGTTCATTACAACATGTGTCCGGAAATGCTTCATTTCCGAGTTATGGCCTTCACAACATTGAAATTCACCGGAACGTTTTTTTCCGCAGGTCGTTGTCATTACAGAAGATGTTCAAAATGTCCACCTCCTGCTTGAATACAGACCTCACATCGACGTCTCATTGACCTGCGAACACGATCCCAAACTCCAGGAGTATTGCGTATGTCCTCAGAACATTCCACAATCCGATTCCGAAGGGATTCCAAATCAGGCACCGGAGACGAATAAACCAATGATTTTAAATGGCCCCACAAGTAGAAATCGAGAGGGTTCAGATCAGGTGAGCGTGGAGGCCAAGCAATTGGGACACCTCTACCTATCCATCGATCAGGGAACCTTCGAGCCAAGTACTGAATGTAACCGCCTCGGAATGAACTGTCAGAGTGCCCGCTTAATTCTCCTTTAACGGCAACGACCTGCGGAAAGAAAAACGTTCCGGTGAATTTCAATGTTGTGAAGGCCATAACTCGGAAATAAAGCATTTCCGGACACATGTTGTAATGAACTATTTTGATTGTCTACATGTGGGAAATACATACCTGAAATTATGTCTCGTATTTTTTAAACACCCTGTATACAGTCACGAAGCTTGGGATGATTTTTTGCAATTCTCGCGATAGTTGCTAGCCGCTTGGAGCGCTGTGAGTACTAGGAACAATAGACTGTGCCACTGCCATCGTGATCTAATACAGGCCGTAAGGCAGACCATGTGACTCGCTTAACCCGATCACGAAGGGCGGCGTTTCAACCATATAAATTAGTTGGAATGCATAAACAGTAACATATGTTTCTCTAAAATGCAGTGTAATTGCATTAATACAATTTAAAACAATGATTATTAGACACTTCAGACATAATTCACTTGCGAGTTAAGGTGTAATATTATTTATGGTGTGAAAATTACGTTGTTCGTATGTGTAATACCTGCCTTTATTTCGATTAAAAATTGCGAAATTCTTGCAAGATTCACTAATTATCAATTGCACCGCACGGATATTTAGATATGTTGAAATTATAGGTTATGTTTACTGTACCAGTTGCCCATTTCTGTCTAAATTTAGTGATCTCCAATGCCTTGCCAGTCATATGAAAATTATGGCTTATGTTTACTATATTTAACTTACATTCCTAAATTCGCGATCATACATTATAATTAAACATAATGTCATGTATGATACCCCGGACATTCAATTTGTCTGTATTTTAATACTACAATTGAGTACTGAATTATTGTACTTATCTACTACTTAAGAGACAAAGTAACACAATTGTACGTACACTAATTTCATGAGGAAGGTAGATGTCCTAAATTGAAATCACAATATAAATTCTTTTTATTAAACCTCAAAATAGCTTCCATTCTAAACTTGAGATGTTAATGCGAACAGATTATGTTAACATGTAAAATTCTCTTCACATTAAAATAACACAGTTTTGTAATTATTTCTGCAACATATTATGCAACAAGAAGTAAACGGAACTTACGGACACATTACACTAAATAAAACTTAGCTATGATACGCAATAAAGTTATAATATAATATTTCACTGAGCTCCATACACTGAAATAGAAAACCCGAACAAACATTACGGCCTGGTCTAGATCGAAAAGGCATTGACTGTGCCGTATTTCGCATTTTGTGAAAAGTTGTGTAAACTGTGAAAAGTTCGTTATGGGTTGTAATAACTGTAAATGGCTAAAATACAATAATTTGAGTAATAATATGGGACAAGGAGATGTTTGTGGCACTATAAATTGTAAGAAAAATAGGTTAGAGTTATCCTTCTTCCGAAAGATCCAGGAAGGTAAGTTTATAGAATATAACATATATTTTATGAAAATAATATATAAACCTTATGTATTTCATATTTCAATAGTGGAAGGAAGGTGTTAATTTTTTTAAAAGAACACGATATCGAAAGTACAATACATTTTATCGTATGCTAGGGAAAGCAGCGAATAGGGATTATAAAGAATGGACACTTGGCGTCGGTACCTTTGATGTAGCAGGACCGATTTCAATGACCTTCAAGCCAGCTAGAGCGTCAGATTCTGCTTTCTCCCTAGAGTTGGCGCTGACATCACACCAGCTAGCAGTCGACACAGCGGAAATATATCACATACAATTAATACATCTAGGTACATTATGTACTCAAATAAAATAAATTGGATCCATAAAATAATAAATCCTTCATTAACTGTAATGTCTAGACTCTAGAGTTCCTTTATAATGAGAGTTCAGACGTTGACCCCAACAACAATTAAAATATGTAATGATTTAATAGCGCTGAAAATGGAAAAACAAAACTCTTATGAGAAGTAAAACCATATACCTATATTATATTATATACAAATATTAAACGGATTGGATACTTAATTTTATAATGTATTATATTATTTTATAATATAATTTATGATATCTGAAATATAAAATATTATTATTACAACTAGTTTGTCACTGAGAAATAAGGAAAAGCTGTTAACTTGAATTTATTTGAAGCAAAGCGTTACTGGATTATGCAATAAGGTAGGCGATGTTTGGATCCTGTGCCTTAATTCTATTCTCAATTATTATGTTAGCGTATGCTACCTCTAGCGCTTGAAAGTGGAACTAGCCGCTGGCGCACAGAGAAACAAAACACAGGAAAATTCGCTCAGTGTCCATTCTTTATAATCCCTATTCGCTGGGGAAAGAGTCTGTGATGAGGCGATAGTAGCGCTCCTGGTGGTGAGCAACTATCTATGTTTGCATATTTAGTAAGTATTGAGCTTCGCAACTGTATATACTAAACAGTGAAGATATGGTGAAGATTTTTCTCCCAGGAACCTATGACCGGAAATGAGGATTGCAGACTCTACACAACTGTAAGATGTTCCTCTCCCTGTTCTTCTCATGGCGAACTTTCCACGCATTCACTACGATAAATAGCACATCAGAGTAGATTGAAGAACTTTATTTACTTTCACCTTTACAATAAATGTAACTTCGTTACAAAGAGTGCAAAGACAAACCATGTTTTGTCTTACTTGTCTGGAAGATTCCAAGCTGCCCTCAAACTGTATCGAACTCTGTAAAGACGAATATATGACGCAATTCATGTTCTTTTAATTCGATAACTGTAGACGCAATAAAAAATAATTATTCGTGTAATACAATGACTTATCTGAAAATAAAATTATCTGTCAAATCAACGTATTATCAGTTTTAGGTTAGGTGGCTCAAAATAATTAGCCACATCATAATGTTATTATCATAATTTATGAATACTTTCTCGCTTATGGCTTTTAAGGAACCCGGAGGTTCATTGCCCCCGTCACACAAGCCCGTCATCGGTCCCTATACTGTGCAAGATTAATCCAGTCTCCATCATCATACCCCACCTCCCTCAAATCCATTTTAATATTATCTTCCCATCTACGTCTCGTCCTCACCAATGGTCTTTTCCCCTCCGGCCTCCCAACAAACATTCTATATGCATTTCTGGATTCGCCCATACGTGCTACATGCCCTGCCCATCTCAAACGTCTGGATTTAATGTTCCTAATTACGTCAGATGAAGAATACAATGCGTGCAATTCTGTCTTGTGCAACTTAATCCATTCTCCTGTAACTTCATCCCTTTTAGCCCCAAATATTTTCCTGAGAACCTTATTCTCAAATACCCTTAATCAATGTTCCTCTCAAAGTGAGAGTCCAAGTTTCACAACCATACAGAACCGCTAATATTACTGTTTTATAAATTCTAACTTTCAGAATTTTTGACTGCAGACTGGACGACAAAAGCTTCTCAAGCGAATAATAACAGGCATTTCCAATATTTATTCTGCGTTTAATTTCCTCCCGAGTGTCATTTATATTAGTTACTGTTGCTCCAAGATATTTCAATTTTTCCACCTCTTCAAAGGATAAATTTCTAATTTTTATATTTCCATTTTGTACAATATTCTCGTCACGAGACATAATCATATACTTCGTCTTTTCGGGATTTACTTCCAAGCCTATCTCTTTACTTGCTTCCAGTAAAATTCCCGTGTTTTCCCTAATCTTTTGTGGATTTTCTCCTAACATATTCACGTCATCCGCATAGACAAGCAGCTGATGTAACCCGTTCAATTCCAAACCCTCTCTGTTATCCTGGACTTTCCTAATGGCATAATCTAGAGCAAAGTTAAAAAGTAAAGGTGATAGTGCATCTCCCTGCTTTAGCCCACAGTGAATTGGAAACGCATCTGACAGAAACTGACCTATACGGACTCTGCTGTACGTTTCACTGAGACACATTTTAATTAATCGAACTAGTTTCTTGGGAATACCAAATTCAATAAGAAGGTTACATAAAACTTCTCTCTTAACCGAGTCATATGCCTTTTTGAAATCTAATTGTAATTAATAATAATAATAATAATAATAATAATAATAATAATAATAATAATAATAATAATGATAATAATTCTTCGAGTGCATATGTTTTTGTTTTCAATAACCTCAACAGGATTTTCTTCTCTCTATGATCCTGTTCAATATTATGCCCTGCCATTTTATCACATCTTCATGGTTCCAGTATTTCTGGAGAGGTTAATCACAATTTTGATTGTATTGTGGGATGGAACTCTTCTATCACGAAAGAATCCAGCAAAATAGATCTGTTACCTTTTTCAAAGGATTGTTTCCATAAAGTTCAAAAAATAAAATCTTATCTTCTGTAGTATAATAATCCATTGCTTCAAGATTAACGCCATTAAACAGAATTTTAGTTCGCAATAATCAGTAGGTAGTCTCCTTTTCTACAAGGCCTACTAATTTATTACACATGGCCAGCTACATGAAATTCCACTTTCAATTTTTTAAAATGTATTTCTTATGGCAATGTTTTTGGTTTTTGTTAGTTTATTATTTTTACGACGCTTTATCAACTGCTTTGGATATCTAGCGTCTGAGTGAGGCGAAGGTGATAATGCACCGGAAGTTACTCAACATTTGCACTTATTAGGTTGAGGGAAAACCTCGGAAAAAACCTCAACCAGGTAACTCGTCCCAACCAGGATTTGAACCAGGGCCCGCTCGTTGCACTGTGAGGCAAGCTAACAGTTACTCCAAGGGGTGGACGAAAGCAGTGCTAGTTCCCTATGTATTGTACTACAGGGACATACATTTTATTTTTACTTCAATTTTTATTTTACCTGAGTTTTTGAATGTCTTTCACTCCCACCCCTTCTACTAATGAAGTTCAACCGTCCTCCACACAGAACCAAGACCGCATATACAGTCATAACCTTACGGTCATAGTGAACAGTACGTTCCAAAAATATGCTCGCGTTTTCCAGTGACGAAAGAGCTTTCAATATTATATCATTTTCCATTTTCCTACGTCGCATCCCGGTTTCCCCCACCTGCTTCTATTCGCCTCTCTGCAAATGCTAGTGGCTGGGCTGTCTTAGCTCTTTTCTGGGAACATTAATTTTTGTTAGGAATTGGACGTCTACGTAATATTATAGTAGTAATAGTAGTAGTAGTAGTAGTAGTAGTAGTAGTAGTAGTAGTAGTAGTAGTAGTAGCAGTAGGTTTATTTTGCCTGGCAGAGTAAAGGCCATGAGGCCTTCTCTTCCACTCAACCAGGTTTCAACAATATACATGAAATACAAAATTAGATTACAAAACAACACAAAAGAATATACCTTAGAAATTACATAAAATATAGTAGAGAATTACAATATAAATTACAATACAAAATTACAGTATTATACACATACAATTGTTTAAAATAACTTAAATAAAAGATCCTTGTTAAGTAATTAACTGTTACGTGATTTCCTCCCTTTCTACGACGCTGGAACGTAACCACTTGGACGGACAGTAGATAGTATGTCTGAGTAATTTTATCTTTTCGGATCGGGCAGAAGTGAAGATTGAATTTACAGTACGTAAGGTCTCTTTTATAGAGTAGGTACAGAATTATTTCAACATGAGTTACTGATACGAAGTACGAACCTGGTAATTGGAATTACGTACAATAGTCTACAGTGCGACAATATGCACAAAAGAATTGAAGTCTGTATCGGAATGAACGGCCACCATTTTCAAAAAAGTGTTTAAATATCCATATTATGATTATTTTTCAATTTAACTTCATTCTCTATATTGTACGCTAATGTGCTGTAGACAGTATAATATACACTGCATAATGAATACGTCCGCATGGACAGCTCAGTTCGTGAGTAAAAACACTCATTGTTAATACTGTACTGTATCTTGATTAAACAAAAACTTAATGAAAACTATCAAACTGAAAATTGCGATATTTCCTAGTTTACGTAAATGGATGAACTACTTTTCTTCCCTCCTATACCGAGTAAAGTGATTTGTTTGTATATTACGCCAGTATGATCGAATTCCAGTCGTGGAAGGAGGTAGCAAACGGTGTTTCCGGTTCTTAATCGTTGATCCAGAGGTATAGCCAGGTTAATATTAAAAATGTTAGTAAAAATAAAATGATGTCCCTGTACAATTTGAAATAAGCAAGGCATAATAAATTAAGCTTCACTTCCTTGCCTAGATTCCAACCTGGGTCTTCAGACTACTTTTCCTTAGAGTTCTAAGACTTTCTCGCTCAGTAGGAGAGTAAGATAGCAGAGTTAAATGAAGCCTTTGACAGTACAGATTCCACGTTAAAACGTTCCTTTTAAATAACCAATCCGCATGTTAAAACAGAAATGCTTCAGAAATTCTCTATCCTTCTCTGCTGCCCTGGTAACCATAGAAACAAAGGAAAAAAAAAAAGAAGAGCTAGTAAAGAGTGTATAGACGGCAGGAGCACGTAAGCAGTCAGATACGATCCCTCCTTCCAGAGTTACTTCGTTACTTTGTTACTTTCCTCTCTTTTGCCTCATACTCAACTTTTTTAATGATAAGATAAGAACTTGAGCTCGGTCTGGCTTTCCTTTCAATGGCGGCTATCAGACTGGAAGCTGGCAGTTTTCCTAATTACAATGCGCTGATAATGGACTGACTCGGCGTATTGATTCTTCTGACTAACAAGTTGCCATGCTTGGGTTCGACGCCCGACACGGAAATTTCATTTTATGCATCTCATTTTTGTGATTTGTGAAAATTTTTATTCCTGCCAGTTTTCAAAAGCAACCATGAAGCCCTGCTTTCAAAATGTCACTAATGCGGTATAAGCAAAATACAAAGAAGATGGAAAAAGAAGGTCAGTAAGAAACAAAAGAATGAAAAAGGAAAGCAAAAGAAATTAATAGAAAAAAAAACAAAGAGAAAAAGTTGAGAAAGAGCTATAACTCAATTTTTTTAGATATAAAAGAAAAAAGAAGACATAAAAAGGTAAGGGAAAAATCGAAGAGAGAAGATGAAAGGAAGCCATTAAGAAGTAGGGAAAAGGGGATGGTCTCATTGAATGGTTTCTTCCGAGGTTTTCCCCAGCCGTGGGACTGAAGCCGGATGGTCTATGGCGAATCCTCGGCATCACTTCATTTTACCTCTTTGATTTGATTACCTGGTTGGGTTTTTCCGAGGTTTTCCCCAACCAAAAGGCAAGTGCTGGGTAATCTTTTGGCGAATCCTCGGACCTCACCTCATCATTGTAGAAAAATACTACATTGTAAAACTGTAAAAATGGTAAAATATTGTAAAAATTGTAATTGTAATATTGTAAAATTTTGACTTGTTCCACATCTTAAAGCTTCGTTGCTCCTGTAAGATCTATGGAATAAAATGAATGAATGAATGAATGAATGAATGAATGAATGAATGAATGAATGAATGAATGAATGAATGAATGAAAAGAATTAGAATAGAAACTAGAAACATAAGGGAGATAGGGAGCATTAGAAAGAAAGAAAGAAAGAAAGAAAGAAAGAAAGAAAGAAAGAAAGAGAAAAGAAAGAAAGAAGGAAGGAAAGAACAAACAAACAAAGAAACAAAAAAGAGAGAAAGAAAGAAAGAAAGAAAGAAAGAAAGAAAGGAAGGAAGAAAGAAGGAAAGAAAGAAGGAAAGAAAGAAAGAAAGAAGGAAAGAAAGAAAGGAAGGAAGAAAGAAAGAAAGAAGGAAAGAAAGAAGGAAAGAAAGAAAGAATGAAAGAAAGAAAGAGAGAGAAAGAAAGAAGGAAAGAAAGAAAGGAAGGAAGGAGAGAAACAAAGAAACAAAGAAAGAAAGAGAGAGAAAGAAAGAAAGAAAGAGAAAGAAAGAAGGAAGGAAAGAAAGAAAGAGAAAGAAAGAAAGAGAGAAAGAAAGAAAGAAAGGAAGAAAGAAAGAAAGAAAGAAGGAAAGAAAGAAAGAAAGGAAGGAAGGAACGGAAGAAAGAAACAAAGAAACTAAGAAAGAGAGAGAAAGAAAGAAAGAAAGGAAGAAAGAAAGAAAGAAAGAAGGAAAGAAAGAAAGAAAGAAAGAGAAAGAAAGAAAGAAAGAAAGAAAGAAGGAAAGAAAGAGAAAGAAAGGAAGAAAGAAAAGATTATACAGAAAGCAACGAGATATGAATGAAAGGGACACAAAAGGGATGGCATCTGAATGAAACGGTTTAAAGGGACGAGATATGAAAGGCAGGAAAATGGACGGAATCTTAATGAAACGTAGTAAGGTCACGAGATGTAAATGAAAAGAAAATAAAATAAAGTACGTGCAGTAGTCATGGAAGCCCTGGAAGACCTTCAGATCAATCATCTTCCATCAGTTGGTAGAACGTAGGTAGGTTTAACTAAAGGTCAGGGTTAGATGCCCGGCCCCGGAAGAATTTTCCCCTCGAAATTATTCAAATCAACTTTGCAAGGAGTTATACCTGAAAGCTTGATTTGCATAATACACGTCACTGTTCGTTAACAGAAAACCACAATTTAAGTCACACAGAGTTAATGTGCACTCAATGTTGGTCGCTTGACGGTTGTCAGCCAACTTTGAGGTCTGTGGATATAGAGGGAAAAATTGGATCGCTGTCAGGTAGAGTTCCCGGGTAGCTCAGTTGGTAGAGCGTTGTTACGTTTAACCAAAGGTCCCGGGTTCGATACACGGCCCCGAAACAATTTTTCCCTCGAAATAATTCAAATCAACTTCACAGGGAGTTATACCTGAAAGCTTGATTTGCATTATTCAGTCATCTTCCACTTCCCCAGACCTAAATGTAATTCAACACGTCTGGGAATTGCTTCAGAGGCAAGTTAACAACCATCTACCACACCCAGTTACCATAAAAAATATCTTTAACCCACAATAATCCTTCAATTGAAAGAATTCCATGTCTCACACCGGTATTTCTTAAACCGTGACGGACTGCAAAGAAAACAACTTACGGAATGACCATAGTAAATGTGTTGTACATTATTCTGTAATTTCACTTCAATTTATATGTTTCTATCAATTTGTTTCGTGTTATTTTTTTAAATATACCACAAATAATTAAAATGTTGTATTCTATAGGACACTTCGCCACCATAAAACAAATGAAGACGTATTCGTAGCTTCCATAGCAACAAATATGGGCGGTACAGCCAAGACGAAGAATTCAATCTGCAGGCACATCGTACTAAGTTTGTGTGGTCCCGGGGCGCCCATCAGGGCCACGTTACCTTCTTCACCTTATTATCCATGCAGCGGCGTTTAACCTGTACAAGGAAGGCTAAATCTCGTCTCTATAGAGCCACTCAATTTACTGCAACAAATATTCAATTAACCACAACAGGGCAAGAGGTTAGGACTGACTGAGAAATACGAGGATGATCATGTGGCAGAAGGACAAGGTGGGAAGACGAGCCAATGAAGAAGGGAGTAAAGGGCGGGATATAACAAATATAGGAAAGTGACAAAGCATGCAAGGGAAATAAAAAGAATACAAGAAGGAAGGTAGGAATTAAACGATAAATTCATGAATATGGGCTATTCCATCTCAAATCGACCGAAATATATAGAGAAAATTCACCTTGCAATTTCTAAACACAATGAAACTTTTTCTGTCCGTTGACAACTGTGATACAATGCTTTGTGCAGAGTTTGAGGCATCAGAACTTCATAGTGTTTAAATTAAAAATATTTAAATTTATCGTATTTTCATAAAATTAGCAACTTTAAACTGTTGTGGCTCCGAAACCCTTTCACCCAATGATCAAAATCATGGTTTATTTTGATGCTGAGAAATTAAAGTTTATATTGACATGTAAACAGTTTTTCTTACTTTTATGAAAATGGAGAAATTTAGATTTTTCTTCATTAAGATGCCTTTGCCCACGAAAAAAAATATTTTTAAAAAATATGGTTAGATTCCGCATTGAAAATACAAATAAACACGCATTTTTTACCGGTGCGACGTTGATAAGAAAGTATTGAAATATAAAATAAAGAAAATAAATAGAACGCGCGTGAACTAACCAGCTGACTGTGACAAGGGAGCTAGCCGAGGCAAGCAAGGCCAGGAGATAAACACGTGATGTTTCGTCCAGTAGCGCATAGCTGGGCTAGCATTATCACAGGTTTTCATAAACACAGGTGTAAAATGACGCCCAATGCTCGCTTATCTTCAGCTCTCGGTCAGTGCGTGCGGTACTGCGCCGTTCAAGTCCAGGCGTGTGAAAATAATTTATTTAATACCCTCGAAGCTTATTGCCGAGCCACTAACAGCGTATTCCGAATCTCACCGGTCCGGTGGCATCAATGACGTCACGTTGCAGCTAAATAAGGAACAAAACTGCTGGAAAGATCGATGGCTGTCATGGCGACTGTATAAGTTGTTGTCTGTACTACGCTAGCAAAATTATGCGAAATTTTCGTACTGCCATCTCGTTCAAAGAAAAGATAGCATAAACAATTTATTTCTTGAACCGGTAGTAATGACTGGTCCGTTGACATGTTCGCTCATAAGCCGTTAACATATTGTTTTTACGTTGTGCTGATTACAAACAATACGGCAGAACACACCGCCATGACACAACAGTGCACGATGTCATTCGTCTGCTAATTTCCGCCTTATACAAGAACCAACCAGATTCACTGATAGCGGCTGATGGAGACTGCCACCACCTCTGCAAGTTGATGGCACCGGTGCGACACCGGTGGAGCATCAATGACGTCATCGGTGGAATTCGGAACACCGTGATGCCATCGGATTGCTCACCGGTGAGATTCGGAATACGCTCTAACCAAACAATGCCGAATCCCTCTTAATAATGCAAGGTTTTTTCTCAATATTTTTTACATTTTTACAAATTGGCAAAAAGCCTAAAAGCAAGTAAAATCAGATTATCTGTCTCTCTGTGTACAATAAAAATAAGGATTACTTCTTAACATAACCTACCAAATATCAGCTTCAAAATAAGCTCTCGTTCAATGTTCTGCAGTAAATGGTTCCAGAGTTCTGAGCGCTGAAAGAGGCTTGTTTTTATAAAATACGCTAAATTTGTCGCTCAATAGCACGAAAACCGTTTGACTTTCGATAGTATATTTTTGAAAATGCACTCTCCTCAGCACTTGTATAAATAGGGAAAAAATTAGAGTATAAAAAAATGCGAGGATTTTTACTGATAGATTTCATATGGAATAGCCCGTATATAGGTAATTCAAAAGAGAATTGAAATATGCAGAATATAGAGTACGACAATTCAAAGCAACAGAAACGTCATAATAGCGTGTAATAATCTAATTTATACGTAAATTTACATATACAATAATGTTTAACTTTAAAAGAAAGAAAAATTAGGAACATTATTTGATGAAAACTTAATTTTTATGTGTTTTTGTGTGAATATTTGAAAATATGTATTCAAATTTTTAAAATTCAAAATATATGTTTTTATGTGAAATATATATCAGTACACACCTGTGGAGTAACGGTTAGCGTGTCTAGCCTCAAACCCAGGTCGCCCGGGTTCGATTCCCGGTCGGGACAAGTTACCTGGTTGAGGTTTTTTTCAGGGGTTTTCCCTCAACCCAATATGAGCAAATGCTGGGTAACTTTCGGTGCTAGACCCCGCACTCATTTCACAGGCATTATCACCTTCATCTCATTCATACGCTAAATAACCTAAGCTGTTGATGAAGCGTCGTAAAATAACCTAATAAAATTATATATAATTTGAACTGGTAATGGAAATTACGAATTTTAGTAAATGACCCCTCATTTTGAAGTTTCGAACCGAAGGTTTTTCAGAAAAACAGTCGTTTTCAGTGAATTGGCAATTTTCCTACATCATTTTCCTATTTTCCAAAATCCATCTGTCGCCAGTTTTGAGAAATAATGGCTTTTCAGAATAAAACGAAACACACTACAATAAACTATAGGCTATTACACGAAGGCCATGACCTGCAGGATTGCTGACATATTTAGAGCTCAAATTCAATTGGTTATTAAAAACGTCAAGCCTTACTAAAAATAATTTACAGGTCTGATTTTGCGGTGTGTAATTTTCTGAGTATAGCTGTGTATTGGATATTAAAATTTACAAAACTTGAGGTGGTTTGATGACGTTATTACCATTAGAAATGAAATGATATTATAGTCACTGTCATGATGTGACTATTTTTTATTAATTATACATATTAATGCGATACTGATGATATGAAAGTGAAGCGTTTTGGGGTTATATAAGTAGGTGTAGAGAATGTCTTAAATTAGATCTTCATTTCTATAATTTACTACATATATAACTACAAAACTTAAGTAAGATGATAATATTGTTATTAAAAATCAAATATTTTTATAGTTATTAATCAAGTGGGTTGGGTCTCTTTCATATACTTTATGGCGTGTGGTGTAGATATTTATATGCGTCATTCTCTTCAGTACTGGCTCGAGAGAGCGCAAAAATTACAGTTCCTAAGGAAAGACCAAAAGGTATTACTTACTGATAAAATAAGAGGCCTACAAAATTTTGTAGTCTCCCGATCATTTCAGCAAGATTTCTTAGCAGGATAAAATGGTTTTACCTTCTACATTTCAAGCTCTACATGCAGCAGCTATACCAAGATGCTATGTCTATTGCTCGAAAGCATAGCAAACCTGACTTTTTTTAACTTTCACCTACAATCCACAATGACCTGAAATAGCTATTGCTTTACTCCCATATGAAAAACCCACTAATCATCCTGACATTGTCACTTGCGTTTTCGAGTTCAAACTCAAAACCTGAAGGTGGATAGGTTCAAGAAAAAGTATTTGGCATAAAAAAACCATTCAGAGGGAGTATGTTTCATTATTATGGAAGCAAATAACTTTCAGAATGTCTGGTATTCTTCATTGAAAATAAATCTGAAAAATTTTTATTTGAACGTCTAATGAACTTAGTTTGCAGCATTTGCTGCACAAGCCACTAGTAAAAATATAAATTCAGGTGGCCTTGTCCGACACTTAAAAGACAATTACGAGTTTCTATTAGAGTTCAAATAAAATGCTTATTTACCTAGGAATCCTAGACCTATTCATAACATACTGCTGAGCTTGAATGTGTTTATCTTACGCCATTGAAAAGCTGTTAAACTCTACAGAATTCTGTCCATAGCACGCATATAGATGACAGATTTCAACCAAGCTTGGCTTTGTCACAAAACTGCTGAATTCCAAGTGGAAGCCAGTCATGTGACGTCACATAGATAGTCTTGCCGGCATGTATTAATCTTGGCTAATGACAGAAGTGCCTCGGACAGAAGAGCTTTGAGGAGACTTATCAAGCCGTGTGGGCGATCCGTTCCCCCTGACCGACTTCCAAAGGGAGGCAAGATACTGCCGAGCCCCCATGCAAGCACGTGTGATAGACACAAACTGGATAAATGCTCTAACACAATCTGTTAACATCCACACCACAAGACGGTGAATATGAAGAAGGCATATGACTGCGTTTACATGTCGAGATAGTATACTCTTGTTTCTTGGTTCTCAGGTTTCGAAGTTCTTGGTTCTCCGACATTTTAACTTAATGATATTTTGGTCTATTCTGATACCATTATTTGGCTTTTCATAACAAAATTTCATACAACAGCCAACTTACTGAATTTAATTTAATTTAGTGTCTCTAGCCAGTCGTTGCTAAGCAACTTTTATTCAACGGTCACACTTACTTTACTGACTTTTAAGGAACCTGGAAGTTCATTGCCGCCCTCACATAAGCCATTGATCCCTATCCTGAGCAAAATTAATCCAGTCTCTATCATCATATCCCATCTCCCTCAAATCCATTTTAATATTATCTTCCCATCTACGTCTCGGTCTCCCCAAAGGTCTTATTCCCTCCGGCCTCCCAACTAACACTCTATATGCATTTCTAGATTCGCCCATACGTGCTACATGCCCTGTCCATCTCAAATGTCTGGATTTAATGTTCCTAATTATGTCAGATGAAGAATACAATGCGTACAGTTGTGTTGTGTAACTTTCTCCATTCTCCTGTAACTTCATCCCTCTTAGCCCAAAATATTTTCCTAAGTACCTTAGTCTCAAACATCCTTAATCTCTGTTCCTCTCTCAAAGGGAGAGTCCAAGTTTCACAACCATACAGAACAACCGGTAATATAATGTTTTATAAATTCTAACTTTCAGATTTTTTGACAGCAAACTGGATGAAAAAAGCTTCTCAACCGAATAATAACAGGCATTTCCCACATTTATTCTGTGTTTAATTTCCTCCCGAATATCATTTATATTTGTTACTGTTATATTTGAATCTTTCCACCTCTTCAAAGAATAAATTTCCAATTTTTATATTTACATTTCGTACAATATTCTCGTCACGAGACATAATCCTATACTTCGTCTTTTCGGGATTTACGTCCAAACCTATCTCTTTACTTGCTTCCAGTAAAATTCCCGTGTTTTCCCTAATCGTTTGTGGATTTTCTCCCAATAAAAATTCACGTCATCCGCATAGACAAGCAGCTGATGTAACCCGTTCAATTCCAAACCCTCTCTGTTATCCTGGACTTTCCTAATGGCATACTCCAGAGCAAAGTTAAAAAGTAAAGGTGATAATGCATCTCCTTGCTTTAGCCCGCAGTGAATTGGAAACGCATCTGACAGAAACTGACCTATACGGACTCTGCTGTACGTTTTAATCAGACACATTTTAATTAATCGAACTAGTTTCTTGGGAATACCAAATTCAATAAGAATATAATATAAAACTTCTCTCTTAACCGAGTCACATGCCGCTTTGAATTCTATGCATAACTGATGCACTGTACCCTTATACTCCCAATTTTCTTCCATTATCTTTCGAATACAAAATATCTTATCAATAGTTGGTGTATTATTCAACAGTCTACTGGATAATAGTGAAATATTGTCAGAAGACCAGCTTAACGCTAGAATATCACATTTAAGAAATCATCAATTATTACACTACAAAAAAACCAAGCATTTCAGCATATTTTAAAGTTTCACGAGTGCTAAATTTATGTTCAAAATTCAATGAAATATGTAAAATATGAGGTCTAGATTTCAACATTTTTAAAATTAAATATAAAGATTTTCTCATTACAATACTGAAAGTAATTCATTTTAAGTAGTATTGCTATACAGTGTGGTGACTTAGAACATCTACGCTAAAATTTATATTTTGTTTCATTAGCTCTCCTGGTTATTATAGAAGAAAATGTCGTGAAAGTTTTTTGTAGAAAAAAAAATTCTGAATGCAACACACGTTGAAAACAATCTTTGGCTGCGGATAGAAAGATCTAAAAATAATAATAATAATAATACAAAATATTTCCGCCACACAAACTGCACTAATTTTTAAAGCATGCTAATCAGAGTTGGCCATGGATTAGTAAAAACAATTGAATGCAAAGATACTGTTGTTTATGGTTCATTTATTAATCTGAGAAAATGTAGATATTCCATGAAAAAAAAGTTAAAACTATCAAATGGTATTATACTGGAAACATACAACTAGCAAATGTCAGACGAGAGTTTTATAATAGACTTGGTTACTGTTTAGCAGCGAATGGAAGTCTTTTTGAACATTTATTGTGATTTACTAATTTACCATGAAATAATGTAGACATTGGTATTTTCATCGTTATTATGTAAAAAATTAATTCACATTAATTTGTTTGTGGGATATGATGATAGAGACTGGATTAATCTTGCACAGGATAGGGACCGATGGCGGGCTTATGTGAGGGCGGCAATGAACCTTCGGGTTCCTTAAAAGCCATTTGTAAGTAAGTAAGTAAGTAATTTGTTTTCCCTTTAAATTTTATCATAACTATTTGGATAATAAATTATTTTGTTTTAAACGCAAATATCAGTTATCCATGAGCTATTATAATGAAGTTTTCATTAAATATGGTTACAATTACTTTATAATTTTATGCTCGACCATGCCGAAATGTAGTAATTATACACCTGGCAGCTGTCCTTTAATGCATGTCAAAGTACACCTACTCATTAAAGTACAGGTGTTCAGCCAATGACAAGTCAGCTTACAGTTGTTCAGTCAATGACAAGTCAGCTTTGTACAGTTATAAAACCTCAAGTATCGATTATTCTCGGATATGCAATCGAAAGAGAATTAGCGAAAAGTCACGGAGGCTGGAAATCCAATACTGTCGCAGAAGGTTATGTTCTGTTACTATAATAATTAGCGTTAATTGTAAATAATATTCAAATAAATTCAATTTGTCATCTCGTTTTTCAATGTCTAATTTAATTTCAATGTTATATCAAAGTTAATATTTAGTTTACTCTGTAGGTTCTTATAGGCTATCAAGGTCAATGTGGACATCTGTTCCTCGGACAAAATCAATACTTTCGCGTCTGCGCACATCTCACAATTTACGAGGTATTGCTCAAGGTCAGTTAGATACAAATAAAATGAATAATTTCAAGTTCGATATATGGTCGAGCATAAAAAATCGTATGAAACTCTCCTATAATGGTAATTAAGAAGCTCGTATGAAAATTATGAAACTCGCTTGCGCTCGTTTCATAAACATCCATACTCGCTTCTTAATTACTATCATTATAGGCTCGTTGCATAATGTACTATTAATTAATTCCAAACACACTCATAATCAAAATATTAATTTAATAAAATGTAACTTTTTTCTCTACAAAAAATTTTAATTACATTTTATTCTATCATATAATTAGGGGAGGTAATATAACAAAATATAAATTTTAGAATTGAAATCCCTACCAATGAAAAACCCCAGTCTGATTGGCTGGCCAAGGGGTTTGAACCCAGGGCCTCCCAAATGCCAATCACAAACGCTACCTTTTGCGCCAACTCGCTCGTTAAGTTATGCCTTGCTTGTTTTATAAATAGGAATTTAACAGTTCCACAGCAGATCTACAGGGTGTTTCCGAGGTGGTGTTACAAACTTTCAGGGATAATGGCGAAGGGCACATGTATCAATTTGAGATAAGGAACCCTGGTCCGGAAATGACCGAGTCGAAAGTTACAAGCAAAAACAGTTCTGTGGAAATGAAATAATTTTATTCCTCTGCACACTTATTTATGTGTATTTATCTGTATATCTTACAAATACTGTATTCATCTGACGTTGTTTACGTTGTCTACTTACAGTATTCCATTCAGTGCGCTGTCTGAGGGATGGGGACAGGAAACTACACTAAAGCAATGCAGATAGCGTAATGTGTAACGGACATGGTCGGTCCTGATATGCACGTCTGTAGACAGCAGTGTATGTGTACAAGTTGCAGTGCCCAGTCGATCAGTCCTAGTGAAATGGAGGAGTACACGAGAGCGGAATAAGCAGACCTGATTTTCGAATACGGATGAGCCAATGGGAACAGTAGACAAGCTCACAGATTGTATCGGGACAAGTACCCACGTAGGAGACATCCGGCCCATACCATTTTTCCACGACTGTTCCAAAGGTTAAGGGAAGGAGGGCACGTGGTGCCAAATTACAATTCCATTTGAGGACCGTTTTTGCAAAACTTGCTAATTGAAAAAAACAAATTTTACAGGAGAGACAAAACACTATAGTAAGCAAGTTTTGCTTGTATGTCTCACTTATAGCAGAAAGCAAGTTTTGAAAAAACGATCACACTTTGACACACTACAATGAAGAGAAATAACCCAATTTTACTAAGACGCTTTGAACATCATGTAGAGGCCTGCCTTATGTTAACGAATCCATAAAAATCTCAATTTTGAAAATTTTGCAGTTCGCAAGTTTTGCAAAAACGGTCCTCATTTCCACACAACTATTTTTGCTTATAACTTTCGACACAGTCATTTCCTGACCAGGGTTCCTTATCTCAAATTGATACATGTGCCCTTCGCCATCATAATTGAAAGTTTGTAACACCACCTCGGAAACACTCTGTATTTCCTACACCCAGAAAATCACATGATAGTTCCATTAAAGAGAGATTGAGTACAAGACAGATGAGTGCGTTTATTACATTTCATAAATGAAAGTAGTGTCGCCGATCAAGTCCAATATATTTTTTTCCGCGTGTTAACATCACAATATCATGTTTTATTGCTAGGGAGCGGATTTTTATGTGCTAAAAAATTTAAATATATTTATTTTTTGTGTGCTAAAGCGTACGAAAATATTTACTAAAAATAAAAAAAAATATTTCTTTTAAATATGACAAAAACGTTACTTAGCTTGGAAAAAAAAAATGTTACTAGGTACTCACCAACCACACTTGAGTGCTAGTAGTTGGCCGAGAATTGCAGTGAACAACAAAGGTCATCTCCAAATTCTCCATCACAAATGCATGCCGATTATCTATGAGCAACGACTTATACTGTGAAAACGAACTTTCCATTTCACAGGACGTCAGACGTGCATATTTAAAGAGAGGAATGTCACAAACAGAAACACCGTCAATTTCACCTACAGGCACACCCTCCAATACTTGAGCAACTTTACACATCTTTTTATATCCACTGTTTTTCCCAAACACATTCTGGAATTTGGCCCTTAGTACTTGTACTTCTGAACCTGGTAGCGAGTCTAGTTTAATTTTCACGGCACGCACCTCCCTGTTTCAGACAACAGGTTTTTGGATGTTTCGAGTTTTTTATGGGGTCACACAAAAAGCTGATTTGCTAATAGGAAAGCCAAATCGTTTTCTAAACAACCATCTTTCAGTATATCTTGAAGGATATCGATTGACGAAGCCCGGTAACAGGGAATCAGAAGAAGATATATTGCCTTACTTGATAGACATGAGCGAGAGGCGAGAGATTTGTTTAAATTAAATAATGTTCATACCCGAGCTCTTATCTGTTGTGTTTCACAAACAAAGCGTGAAATGAAATCATCATCAGCAACAATAAACATTCCTAATTATATATTGCAAGATCTCTCCTCCTTGTCCATGTTAATTTATTCTCTAATAATAACACTGATATGCTGCCTAGCAGTTCTCAGAACTTGAGGCGATACTATTACGAGAATGGATCATGGATACACCACACAGCGCTTAGAAACACCAAGCAACCAAGAATTCTTAAAAAGATAACGTACTTCTGAGAGATATAATTGATTTAGTTTTAAAATATTTAAAAGTTCTTGTAAAAAAATTATTTTGATTAAAAAAACTCCGAGATTTATGTGTTTATAACAGATTTTCTGTAAATATGTATTTACATAATTTTTTTTTGTGAAAATATGTGTTTTTATGTGAAATAAAATTCGGGTTTTAAACTTGAAGCTTCATGTTCGGAATTTTTAACTTTGTTAATTGTCTTTTATCACACGCAAAAATAATATTTAATTACATAGAAATCCGCTCCTTATTTCTTACACTACAACTGGTCTTTAAACACGTATACTGGCTGTACAGAAGGAATCGACATCTCGAAGGCTGTTTGCATTGTGTTAACTCGACTACAAAAGCCGTGATTTGTAACGGATTAAAACAATTACCGACTATAACTCACGTAGCGTGGCATGTTAGAGATTCTCGATGGCGTGCAGTTCCGCCATTGTCCGCAAGGCAGTGCTCGTCGGAATGAAAGAAATAAAGTAACTAGAGAATATATAGCGAAGCCTGGCCCGGAGATTGGTTAAAAAAGAGGCCTGGAATGAGGCTCCATTTCCGGGATTCTTGAAGAGGCAGGTACTGGCTGCGTGGAGGAGGAATTCCAATATGACGCTCCGAGAGGGGAGCGGGGGCGGAGGTGACCATCTCCATTCTGTCGCATCTGATGCATTGTCGAGGAGACATATTGAAGTTCGCGTCTGTATCCGCCACGCATTCTCCTCCGTGTACACGCAAGATAGACGCATTGTTGTGACAGACGCTATTAAGTTTCCACGTCATGGCCTACATTATTCAAACAACATCAATTGTAGCGACGACTATCGATATTATCTCCCGACAAAGCTTCCTGTTATTACGGCGCATCGACTATAAATTATTATTCCGTTATTCATCTGTTTCTCATGTTGTATGAAGAGGAAGTTCAGTCAGTGCCTGCTGGATATTACAGACCGGGGCAGACGCCTAAAAAGAAGACGACGGCACACTTTTTCTAACAGACGATAGAGTTCTCTGTAAAGTGCTTCTGTACTACTTTTTGTCCCATTAAATTTCCGCAGAAATTCAATAAAATTAAATTACCCGTCTCTGATACATTTAAAATAGCCCAAAAATGTGCTCAATACTTTCTTTGAGAAAGACACATTTTACTGCACAACAAGTATATCTAGCTTAGACTACAGAATATTGCCAACTTAATATAGATCGCATGCAATAATTCAGCGCTGAGCGACTAAAATTTGTTTCTCAGTATTTACTTACTTACTGCCTTTTAAGGAACCCGGAGATCTCATTGCCGCCCTCACATAAGCCCGCCATTGGTCCCTATCCTCAGCAAGATTAACCCAGTTCCTATCATCATATCCCACCTCCCTCAAATCCATTTTAATATTATCTTCCCATCTATGTCTCGGTCTCCCGAAAGGTATTTTTTCCTCCGGCCTCCCAACTAACACTCTAAATGCATTTACAGATTCGCCCATACGTGCTACATGCCCTGTCCATCTCAAACGTCTAGATTTAATGTTCCTAATTATGTCAGGTGAAGAATACAATGCGTGCAGTTCTGCGTTGTGTAACTTTCTCCATTCTCCTGTAACTTCATCCCTCTTAGCTCCAAATATTTTCCTAAGCACCTTATTCTCAAACACCCTTAATCTATGTTCCTCTCTCAAAGAGAGAGTCCAAGTTTCACAACCATAAAGAACAACCGGTAATATAACTGTTTCATAAATTCTAACTTTCAGATTTTTTGACAGCAGACTGGATGATAAAAGCTTCTCAACCGAATAATAACAGGCATTTCCCATATTTATTCTGTGTTTAATTTTCTCCCGAGTATCATTTATATTTGTTACTGTTGCTCCCAGGTATTTGAATTTTTCCACCTCTTCAAAGGATAAATTTCCAATTTTTATATTTCCATTTCGTACAATATTCTGGTCACGAGACATAATCATATACTTTGTCTTTTCGGGACTTACTTCCAAACCTATCTCTTTACTTCCTTCGAGTAAAATTTGTTCCTCAGTATTATTAAAATTAATTGTCGTTCATTAGTAAAGTTAGAATAAATTTGTCAAAGCACTTTCAGTGTCCCTTCTATTAAATTCATTACTTTTAAACTTATTTGTAAATTCTACAGTAAACAATAAATTTTTCAATAAAATTACAATTTTTCACTATCGGTGCTTAAATGTGGAACAGAAAATTAACTTAATTTCACTGTATATGAAAAGAAATCCCAAGGTAGAAGTCCGAACAGAGGCTAAGGGTGTTCGAGAATAAGGTGCTTAGGAGAAATTTCGGGCTAAGAGGGATGAAGTTACAGGAGAATGGAGAAAGTTACACAACGCAGAACTGCACGCATTGTATTCTTCACCTGACATAATTAGGAACATTAAATCCAGACGTTTGAGATGGGCACGGCATGTAGCACGTATGGGCGAATCCTGAAATGCATACAGAGTGTTAGTTGGGAGGCCGGAGGGAAAAAGACCTTTGGGGAGTCCAAGATGTAGATGGAAGGATAATATTAAAATGGATTTGAGACAGATGGGATATGATGGTAGAGACTGGATTAATCTTGCACAGGATAGGGATCGATGGCGGGCTTTTGTGAGGGCGGCAATGAACTTGTGGGTTCTCTAAAAGCCAGTAAGTAAGTATGAAAAGAAGTCCAGTTGATGAAGGAGTAATATTTGCTAAAAGAACAGGGGAAATATTTACAACACTGGTCGGTTTATCGATAGAATAGGTACTTCATCTGAAGACAAACTTATTTTGAGATTTATAATCTTCCTGTACTACAATAATGTTCATAGATGCCGTTTGTAGTGATGTAAACAAATTTAATACATTCTTGGTATAGGTTTTTATGACAAATGTTACATCTCTATGTATATATAAAAATAAACAAATGACAACCATTGGGCCATATTCAGAAATTAGCAGGTTTCGGCAATTTGTAAAACTAGATTGATTTACAAATTGTCAAAGCCTCTTAAATTTTAAACACAGCCCACTATTAACCCTTAAATTGACAAAGTATCCTATAGAATACAATAGATTAATAGTCTATCTATATAAATATAATTTGATCTGATAATGGAAATTACGGGAAAACGGCTGAACGGATTATAATAAATGACCCCTCATTTTGAAGCTTGGAACCCGAAATTTTTCGTAAGAATAGTAGTTTTCAGTGAAATGTCAATTTTCCTACATCATTTTCCTTTTTTCCAAAATCCATCTTTCGTCAGTTTTGAGAACTAATTAATTGCATTCGCGGCCGACTTGAAGTTCTCTTCCTTAAGCGAAGCGAGCATCAAGTCGGCCGTGTTGCATTTCAGAATAAAACAAAACACACACTACAATAAACAATAGGCTATTACACGAAGGCCATAACCTACAGGATTGCTGACATAGAGTTCAGACGGCTCAGATTCTTTCACATTATAATGCCAATATGTCGATCTTCATTTGTGCAATTTTTTGATAACGCATAAAAAATAATTTACAGGTCTGATTCTCTGGTCTGTAGTTTTCCGAGTACAGCTGTGTATTGGATATTAAGAACTACAAAACTTAAGAAAGTTTGATGACATTATTACCATTAAAAATGAAATATTATTATAGTTAATGCAACACATAATGCTATACTGATATATGAAAGTGAAACCTTTTGGGGCTTTATGTAAGTAGACGCAGAGAAAGAATATTTTATATTAGATCTTCATTTCCATAATTTACTGAGTAACGGCTATAGGCCTATATAAACTTATGTTACTGAAAACCATAAAACTTAAGTAAGGTAACAATATTGTTATTAAAAATGAAATACTTTTACAATTATTAATCAAGTGGTGTGGATCTTTTTCATATATGTAATGGCAGTGTGATATAGATATTTATATGTCTGATTCTCTAACTTTCCTTGGTAGTAATTGAGTCATGCTTCCTATTTTAGCTGCGTCTTTAAACTACATCAAAATTAATTTCATATTTCTTTGGTTTAATTGATTAGATTTGTGATCGCTGCCAAGCATATTTTGTCGTAGGAAAAATAGCATGCCATTTCACTTCTTGCTACCGTGATGAGTAAGTTTATTTCCCGCAAATGAAACACTGAAGCTGCTAACGATTTACGATGGACAATTTTATTTAGGATGCATATAAGATTCTACAGCTCTGACATATCATTCGCCTCATTTTCCACATCTCAGCAATAAATTCCTCACAACAGCCTAGATTACAGAAAATATACGAAATAACATTCATTGCTACACAAATTAATCCAGCAGTATTTGATAGATCAGTATTGTCTGGGAGAAGCGCAAAAAATTACAATTCATAAGAAAAGACCAAAAGGTATTACTTATTGATAAAATAAGAGGCGTACAAAATTTTGTAGCCTCTTGATCACCTCAGCAAGATCTCTTAGTGGGAAAAAGTGATTCTGCCCTCTACATTTCAGGGTAGTTCACGAAACATGCAGCAGCTATACCAAGATGCTAAGTCTTTTGTTCAAAGCATGACAAACCTTACATTTTCTTAACTTTCACCTACAATCCGCAATGACCTGAAATAGCTATTGCATTACTCCCACGTGCAAAACCCACTGATCATCCTGACATTGTTACTAGCGATTTCGCATTGAAACTCAAGAACTGAAGACGGATAGGTTCAAGGAAAAGTATTTGACAAAAAAAAAAACATTCAGAGGGAGTATGTTTCACTATTATGGAAGCAAATAACTATCAAAATGTCTGGTATTCTTCATTGAAAATAAATCTGAACAATTTTTATTTGAATTTTTTACGGACTTAGTTTGGAGCAATTGCTGCACAAGCCACTAGTATGCTATAATTTTAATAGAACAAAAGAAAAAAATTGGTAGGAAAATTAAAACCTCACAATACTATAATATTGTACAACATATAAAATACGGATATTGCGATAGTTGTTTTCTTTACGGTCCGACAAGGTTTAATAAACTAGTGTGAGAAATGAAGTTTTGCCAATTTAAGGGTTAACTTACTTCGTCATATGGTAATCGGTTTCTCGAACAACATTTATATCAGAAATCTATAAATACAGGGCATATCAAAAGTCCGGTAACACCAGCGAATAGGGATTATAAAGAATGGACACTGAACGAATTCTCCAGTGTTTTGTTTCTCTGTGCGCCAGCGGCTAGTTCCACTTTCAAGCGCTAGAGGTAGTGTAATCGAGCATACGCTAACATAATAATTGAGAATAGAATTAAGGCACAGGATCCAAACATCGCCTACCTTATTGCATAATCCAGTAACGCTTTGCTTCAAATAAATTCAAGTTAACAGCTTTTCCTTATTTCTCAGTGACAAACTAGTTGTAATAATAATATTTTATATTTCAGATATCATAAATTATATTATAAAATAATATAATACATTATAAAATTAAGTATCGAATTCGTTTAATATTTGTATATAATATAATATAGGTATATGGTTTTACTTCTCGTAAGAGTTTTGTTTTTCCATTTTCAGCGCTATCAAATCATTACATATTTTAATTGTTGTTGGGGTCAACGTCTCAACTCTCATTATAAAGGAACTCTAGAGTCTAGACATTACAGTTAATGAAGGATTTATTATTTTATGGATCCAATTTATTTTATTTGAGTACATAATGTACCTAGATGTATTAATTATATGTGTTATATTTCCGCTGTGTCGACTGCTAGCTGGTGTGATGTCAGCGCCAACTCTAGGGAGAAAGCAGAATCTCACGCTCTAGCTGGCTTGAAGGTCATTGAAATCAGTCCGGCTACATCAAAGGTACCGAAGCGAAGTGTCCATTCTTTATAATCCCTATTCGCTGGTAACACTTTCAATATTTTATTACACAAAAAACTACAAATAGCATTTTCAAACACACGTCAGTTTAAAGTCAAACTCTCAAAGTTATTCAGCCGCTTAATTTTCATCGACGAAGCACAACTGTCGTGTACACAGAAACCTCACAGAATCATTGAACATGAGCGTGATTCACCTAAGGTGAATGTTTTCTGCGCGTTGTCACAACGAAAGCTGTACGGATCTTTCTTTTTCATTGAGGCTACTGTGACTGGACATTCATATCTGGACATGTTGGAGCAATGGTTGGTGCCTCAACATAGACAAGATCTCGATGACGATTTCATCTTTCAGCAAGATGGGGCTCCGCCACATTTCCACAATGCAGTTCGTGCTTACCTGAATACGGAGATGTCTGATCGTTGGATAGGACGTGCTGGAGTAAGGGACAGATGTTTCATGACATGGCCACCAAGGTCACCGGATATGACTGCATGTGACTTTTTTCTATGGGGGTACGTCAAGGACCGTGTGTTTGTACCGCCTTTGCCACGTGATTTAGAGGAACTAAAAACCAGAATTCGAGAAGCTGCCGCCACGGTCACAGAGGATATGTTGAAAAGGGTATGGGAAGAGTTTGATTATCGTTTGGACATCTGCCGAGTCACTCGTGGTTCACACATTGAATCTCTGTAAGGTGTAAACAGAACTTTGAGAGTTTGACTTTAAACTGACGTGTGTTTGAAAGTGCTATCATTAGTAGTTTTTGTGTAATGTAATAAAACATTGAAAGTGTTACAGGACTTTTGATATGCCCTATATATAGATTTCTGATATAAATATTGTTCCAGAAACCGACTATAATATAATAAATCATATTTTAAATTCATATATTAGGCATAAATTTACATAATTTATTATTCGGTAAACGATATTTCAATTGTTCCGTATTTAGTGACTCATCTTGGAATCTTATTTCTTTCTTTTTATACGAAAAGTAGTGCTTTTATGAAAACCCTCAACAGACACTTGCAAAGAGATGCATTGTTGCCGTAGCCGTCATGATGTTTACACAAGGTCTCCATAAATTAAACAAAAAAATCTATTACGGCAACGACTATCGACGTCATCAGCAAACATTATCTTTGTCAGGTTGCACGGCTCATAACTGAACCCATTAGTTGATTGTTTCTCATTATAGAAGGCGTTCTTACCTAATATTACAAGATTGCGAAATCTGTAGTTTCTATTTTTAATATATATTAATGACTTATTAAAAATTGACTTACAACAATACAATGGTGTTCACTATTCTTATGTAGATGACAAAGTTTTACTTTTTGGTGGAAAAACCTGGTATGATGCATATAATAATTCAAATAATGGACTTAAATTAATAAAAAATGGTTTGACATAAATTATCTTTCTATCAACGAAAATAAAACCATAATTATTCCATTCTCATTATCTGAAAAATGTAACAAACCTCCTACATCTATATTAAGTATTAAATTACATAATTCTGATTGCTGTCTTATACAGTGTAAATGTCCGATTATTAAAGAGTCCTCTGAAGTTAAGTATTTAGGCATAATTTTCGATAATCATTTAAAATGGAACCAACACATTAATTACCTTTGTAATAAATTACGTAAACTAGTATATTATTTTGTTTTATTGACTTTATTACGTACAATATATTTAACTTTATTCCAATCGGTAATTATGTATGGAATTATAGAAAGGGTTAGCTCATTTAAATCCAATTTTAATCCACTTTATTTATTACAGAAGAAAATAATTAAAATAATTATGTCTTCATAAACCTATTGATTTTCCATATCAAAATTTGTTTTTAGACTTTAATGAACTTAACGTAAGACAAATTTGTTATATTGTATTAATAAAATTCATACATATAAATCGAAATAATTTTGAATTATATTCTGATAGTTATGAAACGAAATGAATTCTTTAAGATTGTTTGAACCAAAATGCAACACTGTTACAGTATTTAATCATAGTAGTAATTTAGGCCCAAGTATATATAACAAATTTATATTTAAATATCCTAATCTTGTCAATTCTAATATTTCTAGTATTAAATTTAAAAAGCTATGTATGAATTTTATAAAAATTGAAAAATTGTAAATTTAAATTTATATACTATAATTGCATAGTAGACATAAGACAAATTGTATTGTATAATTATTAATTTCAATTCAGGAATCCGCCCCTGAGCACGAGTTCTACTCTTTCAGGGGCGAGCTAAAGTTTTTCTGTATATATTATATATTGTGTTATAATTATTAGCAAAATAATAAATAATTAAATAAATAAAAATAAAATAAATAAAATAAAATAATATGTAAATTGAAGGAAGTCCTCCTGCGCTGCAACCTCCCACCTACAAACGGAGATCAACACATAATAAGAGTCCAGACATGCGTGAAGCACGTTGTTCTTGGTTCGGACCAGGAAACGTTACTCACCTTAAACACATTAACCCTTCAGAGCAGAAGTGGTGTAAGTCAAAATTGGGTAAAAACATTCTGGTTTCTTCCGAGGTTTTCCCCAGCCGTGGGACTGAACCTGGATGATCCATGGCGAGTCCTCGGCCTCACTTCATTTCACCCCTTTGGTCTGATTACCTGGTTGGGTTTTTTCCGAGGTTTTCCCCAACCAAAAGGCAAATGTCGGGTAATCTTTTGGCAAATCGTCGGACCTCACCTCATCTCATTACATCTCGCCAAATTATTGTAAAAAATTGTAGACAACTGTAAAATGTTGTAGAAAATTACAAAATTGTAAAACTGTAAAAATTGTAAAAATTTGTAAAAATTGTAATTGTAATATTGTAAAATTTTGACTTGTTCCACATCTTAAAGCTTCATTGCTCATGTCAGATCTATGGAATATAATGAATGAAATAAAAAAAAATGAAATGCAGGGCAAAGTAGCAATTAATATTCAATTTGAATAATTTCGAGGGAAAAATTGTTCCGGGGCCGGGTATCGAACCCAGCACCTTTGGTTAAATGTACCAACGCTCTACCAACTGAGCTACCATGGAACTCTACCCGACACCGATCCAATTTTTCCCTCTATATCCACAGACCTCAAAGTGGGCTGACAACCGTCAAGCAACCAACATTGAGTGCACACTAACTCTGTGTGACTTAAATTGTGGTTTTCTGTTACGTACAGTGACGTGTATTATGCAAATCAAGCTTTCAGGAATAACTTCTTGTAAAGTTAATTGAATTTAACCAAAGGTCCCGGGTTCGATACCCGGCCCCGGAACAATTTTTCCCTCGAAATTATTCAACTTAACTTTACAGGAAGTTATTCCTCAAAGCTTGATTTGCAATATTCAATTTATTTAAACTGTTAGTAGTCATTGGCGAGCAAGAAGGACGTATTAATTGCTACTTTGCGCTGTATTTTACAGAATTTTTACTTTAAACCTCATTACCCAATATAAAGGAAGCAAGAAAGGAGATAGATTTGAAAGTAAACCCCGAAAAACAAAGTATGTAATTATGTCTTGTGACCAGAACACAGTACGAAATGGAAATATAAAAATTGAAAATTTATCCTTTGAAAAGGTAGAAAAATTCAAATATCTCGGAGCAACATTAACAAATATAAATGATACTCGGAATAAATTAAATACAGAATACATATGCGAAATGCCTGTTATTATTCAGTTGAGAAGCTTTTATCATCCAGTCTGCTCTCAAAAAAGCTGAAAGTTAGCTTTTACAAAACAGTTATATTACCGGTTGTTCTGTATGGTTATGAAACTTGGACTCTTACTTTGAGAGAGGAACAGAGGTTAAGGGTGTTTCGAGAATAAGGTTACTTACTTAAAAACGGCTTAAGGAACCCGGAGGTTCATTGCCGCCCTCACATAAGCTCGCGATCGGTCCCTATCCTGAGCAAGATTAATCCAGTCTCTATCATCATATCTCACTTCCTTCAAATCCACTTTAATATTATCCTCCCATTTACGTCTCGGCCTTCCCAAAGGTCCTTTTCCTCCGGCCTCCTAACTAAGATTCTATATGCATTTCTGGATTCTCCCATACGTGCTACATGTTGTACTCATCTCAAAACTGTAGATTTAATATTCCTAATTATGTCAGGTAAAAATACAATGCGTGTAGTTCTATGTTTCTACGTTGTGTAACTTTCTCCATTCCCCTGTATCTTCATTCCTCTTAGCCCCAAATATTTTTCTAAGCACCTGGCTTAGTTGCCTTATGAGTGAGCCTTATTGCTGTACAGTAGCCTTAAAAAAGATTTCCACTCCTAATTGATAGTGATCGATAATGTGTTCATGTAAGTGTGACCTCTTTAGTTATTACTTCTGCAAACAGATGGCGTAGATAACAGGCAGTGTTGCCAATACTACATAAATATGCCCGCATTAAGAATTAAAAATTTCATCCCCCTCTGCTGATAATAAAAGGGCACTAGGGTTAGTAGGAAATCGCTCACAGTATGAATTATTAGAATAATTTATACTCAATCTACACCAACATTTTCCCAACACATTTTTTCCCGTCCCAATAATAGTGTCATCTATTGAGAACCAGCGGAACTATTTCAAAGTTTGTCAATTTGTTATATCTTTGCTTCTGACTTATGCCGTGGTTAGAAAGTTCTCTTACACGATCAGACAATTTTAGGTTAGAGTATTTGTAAGTTCATGCATATGTATATACACTTTTTGCTGGTTGAGTGGAAGAGAAGGCCTTACGGCCTTAACTCTGCCAGCTAAAATAAATTATTATTATTATTATTATTATTATTATTATTATTATTATTATTATTATTATTATTATTATTATTATTATTATTATTATTATTTGAACGCCAATGTATTTATGGGGTTCCAACTTGTCTTCGAACTGCTGGCTAAACAATAAAATCATCTGAAACATGATAAACGAACTGCATGCTTGTCAAACTCTTGAAGCAAAATTTCCCTCTCTATTCCGTCAGAATTCGAAGATAGATCCAACCTTCGAAACGGCATGTAATCCATCTTTTTAGAGCCAATTGAAAAGGTTCAATGCAAACCCTTCTCAAATTAACTCCATTCCTTACTCAACAAATTAAAACAATGAGGACGTATTCCTAAACAATATAGTTTGTGCAGACTGTATCGGTGAATTTGTGCTTGTCCAAATTACCTTTCCAGTGTTGCCGAAACGCAATTGATCTCTTCCACGAAGTCCGACACCCAATCCAATCTTCGCTGCTACATTGCCTGTTCGTATTTAGGTTCTATTCCGCATGGAAATTTCATTCGCGCCGGCCGTCGCATAATAATGTCTGCCACCGCCACGCGGCCAGGTCGGAAATGTCCATTAGCGTTTAATATCCGGTGATCCGCCTAGCCTAGATACAATGCTGCCAACACCGCGGATTGCAGTTATGTAGCCTACATTTTATGCATATACCAAAATATCGTAGACAGCTGAAACTACTAGAAACAATTGATATTCGTCAACAGGAGGAGGGTAACTATGACAAGAAGCTCTGTCAACATTCACAAACAATTGAATACTGGAAATGTGTGTTTAGAATCTCCTCGTGTAGCCTATGTACGTTGAAAGATTAAGTGTAAAATCCGATCTGAAAGTATTTTATAAAATATTTTTTCTCTGCATACAAAGCAAAAATGAGATTGAACCTGATGTCAACAATAACATCTTCGACAATCATCAGAGTTCTTTATATCGTCTCGTAATAAACATTGGCCACACTTAACAAAAATGTTGAAGAACCACAATGACAAAAGTTACTAAACACTCGAGATCTTCACAGGAACTAACCTGTCTTAAAGTAGAGTGAACGGAGGCAGATGACTATCGGGGGAAGATGCTTATTTCTTTGTAGTTTCACATTCTTCCAAGAGAGAACGCCACGCGCATGTCTTCATGATCACTGAGACAGTTGAATGTCTGTAGAGTGGAAGCTAACTCATTTTGCCACGTGTTCTTGTTGTGAGAAGAAGAAAAGCAAGAAAACAGCTTATTTTTCTGCTATAAAATAATTGCAAAGGTATGTTAAAATGTTAATACATCCTTGAATTCGTAATAACTGTTAAACCTTTGTAACGGATATTGTAGTAAAGATTCTAAAGTTTTTATTGTTAACAACCAACGACCTTGTTCCGCCATCTTAGGTTGCGTCACAGAACTAGGCATCTTACCCCGATACTTGGCGAAGATGATCACTTTTTTTTCGTGGTAAAATGACAACTTGTTGCAAGAGTTTTATTGCAGGGAATGTGTAAACATTACGTAAGATCCTCTGATAGAAGTCAGTGGATTGAGGACAGTCTACAAGCATACGGGATTTCTTACCGTATTCTTTAACGCCGCCTAAAAAAGAATGAAGACAAAAAAAATGTACTGTATTGAATTCATTGTGTGCAAGAAGTGATTTCACGAGTCTTGCACACGGCAGTAAAATATGTGCAATGACTGTGTTGCTAAGTAGTGATAAACGA
Source organism: Periplaneta americana (assembly GCA_025594305.2). Lineage (NCBI taxonomy): Eukaryota > Metazoa > Arthropoda > Insecta > Blattodea > Blattidae > Periplaneta > Periplaneta americana. The sequence continues at coordinate 2,424,643 of JAJSOF020000021.1, read as the reverse complement.
GTGAGAAACTGTCCACGAGCTTTAGATTAAGTCAGTTTTGTTATACACATGTATCAAACCAAGTTCAGGTAAAATACATAATTATATCAGTTAATGTTTTAATTGCATTTGCCATCTTACCCGACTATCGGGGAAAGATGCCTACAGTGCAGGTAAAAAGAAAACCTGTATCTATAAACAAGGTAATTAATGTTTTCTGTTTTGTACCAAAAATATAGTTTCAAAATACCTTCCAGACTTTTATATTTCAATATGAAATTCGAAACTAAATGAACAGTATCTTAAATTTTCAATCAAAGATAAAGTCAGGCATCTTCCCCCGATCCACTCTATCTTACTTTAAGCCAGGGTTACCATATTTACGACTTTAGTCGTAGACATACGACAATATTTTCTAAGGTTGCACGGCGTACGGCCTTAAGTTTAGTCGTACACGAGTTCTCACAACCATTTTCACATTTCTTATAAGATTGAAAAATATAACTATGGGTAAAGGCCGTATATTACTTTACACTTTTGTAGACATACAGTAATATTGCTATATAGTGATACATATTAAGTACAGTACCGGTAGGACTTAGCATAAATGGTGAGCCGTAAGTAATATCATTAATTTCAGGGAGTTATTCTTTGAGATATTTCAATAAAATAAAGTTTCATACAATTTTGCTCTTTTATGGTTCCTTTTAAAGATAAAAATTGTTTTATATGGAACATTTCTTAACATGTTTTGGGAAAGCCATCGATTTAATTCTCAAAATCTAAGTCAATTTAAGAGAGCAGTGTATTATGATAATAAATTATTGAAACAACTTTAGTTTTGTCCTTTAAATGTGTAGAAATATGAACCGACCAAATGTAACTTTTCGCTCTGCAAAGAAATTCTTCAATGTTACATTTCTTCGGATAATATTTCTGCAAATTTAAACGACAAAACTATAATTTAAAAATCCATGTTTTAATGCTGATTGCTAACGCAAGACTTGGAGTCTTTTATCCCCCCCCCCAATCGCTTTTATAATAATTAATTTAAGCCACCGTCGTGTCTCAGTCGATTAAGGCGCTTGCATGCCGGTCTGAAGTTGTGCTCGAGCGCGTGTTCGATCCTCGCTTGGGCTGATTACCTGGTTGGGTTTTTCCGAGGTTTTTCCTAACCGTAAGGTGAATGCCAGGTAATCTATGGCGAATCCTCGGCATCATCTCGCCACATATCATCTCACTATCGCCAATCTCATCGACGCTAAATAACCTAGTAGTTGATAATGCGTCGTTAAATAACCAACCAAAAAAATATTCATAATTAATTTACTGTAGTGTTAACCATATGCAGGCTTCTATGCAAGACGTGTATGCATTCATTCAAATTTATTTTATTTTTTTTTCTTTAATTTTGTGTGTTTATATTTTAAAAAATTAATTTATTCATGTACAGCAATTTACGTAGGTAATAATAAATCATAGTAATTATGCACGATTAGGGAAAACACGGGAATTTTACATAAAGCAAGAAAAGAGATAGGTTTGGAAGTAAATCCCGAAAAGACAAAGTATATGATTATGTCTCGTGACCAGAATATTGTACAAAATGGAAATATAAAAATTGGAAATTTATCTTTTGAAGAGGTGGAGAAGTTCAAATATCTTGGAGCAACAGTAACAAATATAAATGATACTCAGGAGAAAATTAAACGCAAAATAAATATGGGAAATGCCTGTTACGTATTATTAGGTTGAGAAGCTTTTATCAAAAACTCTGAAAATTAGAATTTATAAAACAGTTATATTACCGGTTGTTCTGTATGGTTGTGAAACTTGGACTCTCACTTCGAGAGAGGAACATACGTTAAGAGTGTTTGAGAATAAGGTGCTTAGGAAAATATTTGGGGCTAAGAGAGATGAAGTTACAGGAGAATGGAGAAAGTTACACAACACAGAACTGCACGCATTGTATTCTTCACCTGACATAATTAGGAACATTAAATCCAGACGTTTGAGATGGGCAGGGCATGTAGCACGTATGGGCGAATCCAGAAATGAAGAAGAAGAAGAAGAAAGTTAGCTTCCCTTATTAAAAGGCTGCCAGATTTGACAAAGCGTATTACATATAATTTGGAAACAGACATAAAAGGTAAAATAATATGCATTTGAAACGATGAGGGAATCGAATATACAAAATGTCAGAAAAATTTACACCTAAGTAGCGTTTGTGCTCATTTACAGTTAAGAAATGGGGGGGGGGGAAATATCATCAGATAGGTTAGAATGATATGAATGCCATATACCGCGAGAAAAATAATAGTACGGATTTGATTATTGAGTGTTGGGAGCCGGAGGGAAAAAGACCTTTGGGAGGCCGAGACGTAGATGGGAAGATAATATTAAAATGGATTTGAGGGAGGTGGGATATGATGATAGAGACCGGATTGATCTTGCTCAGGATAGGGACCTATGGCGGGCTTATGTGAGGGCGACAATGAACCTTCGGATTTCTTAAAAGCCAGTAAGTAAGTAAGTAATTATGCACGGAAATGGAAGGTGTGTAGAAAATATATATCAGATAAGAAACAATGCGATTATTAACTATTTTTATATCACAATGGAGAAAGTTCAACTGTCAGAGGTTGGTACGACTTCTCAACTTCAATAACCTGGCAGACGTGCTTTTAGTCTGTGTTGTACTAGGTACAGGCAATCTCTAACTGTGGGTTTGTATATTAACTTTGATTACTATTCTAATAAATTACATAAACTAAACAGATTTAGGAAAGTGATACAATATTAAATATCGAAACAAAAAGTGATAGAGGATTCATGGAACACCTATGATTACGAAAAACGTTTATGCTCTCCGTGATTTTTATTGTGAGCATGGTTGGAATTATAAGAATTTTTGGGATTTGAAATAAAATTTGATACATCACAACGTTCTGTAATGGGCAAGTAAAAATTGAAGAGGTATAAGAAGAAGAATATAAAAGGGGAAAGAAATATGTCAAAGAGACAAAAAATAGTTGTCACAAATTACGAAAGAATTACTAGAATTACGAAATAACAGCATAGATTTAAGCAGAATCGAACCTAGTATAGCCTTACTGGTAATTAAATTTTCACGAACAATGATTAATTAATAACACTCACATACTGGTGTAAAGAAACTTAGGCTCCATCGAAGACAAAATCTTCGATTACCGTCGCAAATTACATAATCATGTGGATATATATCTGTTGGCAATAGAGTACAAAGCCACCTGTAAGAAAAGATTTAAGTTGAACAGACAGGACAAACTATCCATGAAGCGGAGATTGTGAACGAAAAGAATCGAGACATAAAAATAAGAATACGAGAAACAAAGCAACACGTTTGTTTTATATCTGAATAATTGCAACATGAAATATTCGACGTTCGTGTGTTTTCCTTTTGAAACAAATGCCTGCGCGCTTCCCTTGTGGCTAATTTTTCATCTCGCAGTTCCCAGCATTTGAAGTTTGATGCGTTCACACAGAAGCCCCTGGGAACCGGCAAGCTGGAAAAATATAAAACTCACACACGTATCAGAGCGAGCACTTCATGTGGAAACTGGCCCGGCTTCGAGCCCCTTGCCCTCATAAAGTATCAACCAGTCTGCTCTTTATTAATATATTATTATTCTTACGTCTCACTTTTCTTTTTCATCTCCTATCTTAGCTCTACGTCCTGCTGGTACTATTTTTACTTCTCCGTTCCCTCAACTTCTCTTATTTAGGCACTTCTCTCTTTCTCTCTTCCCTTCTATTTTTCTTTCTTAACTTCCCCAACTTATTTTTTTCTGCCTTCCTTCCACCTTTACTTCTACCCATGCCTTCTCTCCACACTTCTTCCTGCGCTATCTCTTCCCTCACTTCTCTCCCTGCCTTCACTTTCCCAACTTCTTTCCCTGCCTTCACTTTCCCAACTTCTTTCCCTGCCTTCACTTTCCCAACTTCTTTCCCTGCCTTCACTTTCCCAACTTCTTTCTCTGCCTTCTCTTTCTCAACTTCTTTCCCTGCCTTCACTTTCCCAACTTCTTTCCCTGCCTTCACTTTCCCAACTTCTTTCTCTGCCTTCTCTTTCTCAACTTCTTTCCCTGCCTTCTCTTTCTCAACTTCTTTCCCTGCCTTCTCTTTCCCAACTTCTTTCCGTGCCTTCTCTTTCTCAACTTCTTTCCCTGCCTTCTCTTTCTCAACTTCTTTCCCTGCCTTCTCTTTCCCAACTTCTTTGCGTGCCTTCTCTTTCTCAACTTCTTTCCCTGCCTTCTCTTTCTCAACTTCTTTCCCTGCCTTCTCTTTCTCAACTTCTTTCCCTGCCTTCTCTTTCTCAACTTCTTTCCCTGCCTTCACTTTCCCAACTTCTTTCTCTGCCTTCTCTTTCTCAACTTCTTTCCCTGCCTTCACTTTCCCAACTTCTTTCCCTGCCTTCACTTTCCCAACTTCTTTCTCTGCCTTCTCTTTCTCAACTTCTTTCTCTGCCTTCTCTTTCCCAACTTCTTTCCCTGCCTTCTCTTTCCCAACTTCTTTCCCTGCCTTCTCTTTCTCAACTTCTTTCCCTGCCTTCCCTTTCCCAACTTCTTTCCCTGCCTTCTCTTTCTCAACTTCTTTCCCTGCCTTCACTTTCCCAACTTCTTTCCCTGCCTTCACTTTCCCAACTTCTTTCCCTGCCTTCACTTTCCCAACTTCTTTCCCTGCCTTCACTTTCCCAACTTCTTTCTCTGCCTTCTCTTTCTCAACTTCTTTCCCTGCCTTCACTTTCCCAACTTCTTTCCCTGCCTTCACTTTCCCAACTTCTTTCTCTGCCTCCTCTTTCTCAACTTCTTTCTCTGCCTTCTCTTTCCCAACTTCTTTCCCTGCCTTCTCTTTCCCAACTTCTTTCCCTGCCTTCTCTTTCTCAATTTCTTTCCCTGCCTTCCCTTTCCCAACTTCTTTCCCTGCCTTCACTTTCCCAACTTCTTTCTCTGCCTTCTCTTTCTCAACTTCTTTCTCTGCCTTCTCTTTCCCAACTTCTTTCCCTGCCTTCTCTTTCCCAACTTCTTTCCCTGCCTTCTCTTTCTCAACTTCTTTCCCTGCCTTCCCTTTCCCAACTTCTTTCCCTGCCTTCTCTTTCTCAACTTCTTTCCCTGCCTTCTCTTTCTCAACTTCTTTCCCTGCCTTCTCTTTCTCAACTTCTTTCCCTGCCTTCTCTTTCTCAACTTCTTTCCCTGCCTTCTCTTTCCCAACTTCTTTCCCTGCCTTCTCTTTCTCAACTTCTTTCCCTGCCTTCTCTTTCTCAACTTCTTTCCCTGCCTTCTCTTTCCCAACTTCTCTCCCTGCCTTCTCTTTCCCAACTTCTTTCCCTGCCTTCTCTTTCCCAACTTCTTTCCCTCCCTTCTCTTTCTCAACTTCTTTCCCTGCCTTCTCTTTCCCAACTTCTTTCCCTGCCTTCCCTTTCCCAACTTCTTTCCCTGCCTTCTCTTTCCCAACTTCTTTCCCTCCCTTCTCTTTCCCAACTTCTTTCCCTGCCTTCTCTTTCTCAACTTCTTTCCCTGCCTTCTCTTTCCCAACCGTCTTTCCCTGCCTTCTCTTTCTCAACTTCTTTCCCTGCCTTCTCTTTCCCAACTTCTTTCCCTGCCTTCTCTTTCCCCAACTTCTTTCTCAGCCTTCTCTTTCTCAACTTCTTTCCCTGCCTTCTCTTTCCCAACTTCTTTCCCTGCCTTCTCTTTCCCAACTTCTTTCTCAGCCTTCTCTTTCTCAACTTCTTTCCCTGCCTTCTCTTTCTCAACTTCTTTCCCTGCCTTCTCTTTCCCAACTTCTTTCCGTGCCTTCTCTTTCTCAACTTCTTTCCCTGCCTTCTCTTTCTCAACTTCTTTCCCTGCCTTCTCTTTCCCAACTTCTTTGCGTGCCTTCTCTTTCTCAACTTCTTTCCCTGCCTTCTCTTTCTCAACTTCTTTCCCTGCCTTCTCTTTCTCAACTTCTTTCCCTGCCTTCTCTTTCTCAACTTCTTTCCCTGCCTTCTCTTTCTCAACTTCTTTCCCTGCCTTCTCTTTCTCAACTTCTTTCCCTGCCTTCTCTTTCCCAACTTCTTTGCGTGCCTTCTCTTTCTCAACTTCTTTCCCTGCCTTCTCTTTCTCAACTTCTTTCCCTGCCTTCTCTTTCTCAACTTCTTTCCCTGCCTTCTCTTTCCCAACTTCTTTCTCAGCCTTCTCTTTCTCAACTTCTTTCCCAGCCTTCTCTTTCCCAACTTCTTTCCCTGCCTTCACTTTCCCAACTTCTTTCCCAGCTTTCTCTTTCTCAACTTCTTTTCCTGCCTTTTCTTTATCCTCTCTTCCCCCGCTCCTTTTCCTACCTTCTCTTCCTTACTTCCTTCTCTGCCTTCTTTTGTCCACTTCTCTACCTAGTTCCCCTTCTTTTTTCTGTTCCTCGTCTTTTTAATCCTTATTTTTCCTCTTCATTCTTCTCCAGTTCTTATACTCTTTTTCATTTGCCTTTTAACTCCACTCGTCTCTAGTTTAATGTTTGTTTTGTTAGTTGTTTTTACCCTTCAGTCTCCTTTTTGCCGTAACTTCCATCGCCTCCTCTTAACTTCTCATTCATTTCCTTCATCCCTGGTTCCTGTTGCAGTCCGTCAACATCTCCTACAATCTCTCCCACCCCCTGTCCCCACTACCGCCCCGCTCCTCTCCTATTTAATGACGACCGGGCTCTCACCTGACGTGGAACACGCGCCCATCTCCTCGATGATGATGTATAAGAACTTCCTTCTCTTTATTCTGCTCTTACGAGCCTCCCATCTTTATTCATTCCGCGGATATGGCCGTTCGTGATGTTCTGGCTTCACCAATCAATGCTCTCCCTGATGTTGGTCTCGCAGGAGGCTGTCTGAACCTCTGCTCCCTTCAGTATCTCTTCTCCTATTCATCAAGTCATCACCAATGCATTGTAAATATGTCAATCTATTAAACATACATATTGTAATGACGTTGAACCATTGTTTACTTTTTGTTAACCTTGCATTAGGAATAACTATTAAATGACGTCCCTAGTGGAGTTTCTGTGGATTTGGCATTGTAAATCAAAGTTATTTAAATTGATCTTTGTGAATATCAGACAATAATACATCTACTGATTAACTACAGCAAGTATTGTTGAGATTTTGCAACAAAAGTTGACAGCGGGCATCATAAGATGAATTAGTAATAATTCATACGGTATGTTCCTGCAGAATAAGTATTTTGTCTGCATTGGCACCACTGCCCCAAATATTTTCTTTTTATTTTTAGTTGGTTATTTAATGACGCTGTGTCAAATACGAGGTTATTTAGCTTCGATGAGATTGGTGGTAGCGAGATGGTATTTGGCGAGATGAGCCCCAGGATTCGCCACAGATTACCTGGCATTGACGTTACGGTTGGGGAAAACCTCGGAAAAAACACAACCAGATAATCAACCAAAGCGGGGATCGAACCCGCGCCCGAGCGCAACTTCAGACAGGCAGGCAAGCGCTTTAATCGACTGAGCCACGCCGGTGGCACCCCAAATATGGATACCAGAAGACAGAAAGTTATCGAAGAAAAAATAATGTAATTGAATGACTTACTCTTTTGATACAATGGTTTTAAGGTAATGAACACAGTACACGGCAAAGTCTATAGCCGTATCAGAAAAGAAGTTTCCTTAAATGAGATTAAATCATGTATGTCACTCATGATATGGAGTAGGGACGTGTCAGTAGAAACAAAACAGAATCACTATGCAAGTTGTGCGGTAAATCATTTATAACTAAGAAATTCAACGGGCCAATAACGGACCCTTGAGGAACTCCAATTTACATTAGGGACGTGTCAGTAGAAATAAAATAAAATCACTATGCAAGTTGTGCGGTACATCATTTATCATAACTAAGAAATTCAACGGGCCAATAACGGACCCTTGAGGAACTCCAATTTAAATTAATAATTAAAATTATGAAATTTCATAAACAACACTTTGTCTGAACACATTCACTTAAAATACAGTTAAATCTTCCGTTTCTACGCACGTTTCCAGGCAATTGTGCCTCATTTTCAGTAGCAATTAGTCACAGTTATGTTGACAATGTATTAGTAGTGAAATTCTGTTTCCATCGTGAAAATGAGTCTCAGCACGCATCAACGTAGCTTCGTGACTGATTGCTACTGAAGATGAGCCAACAATATTTCCTTGAAACATCTGTAGAAACTGAAGATTTCTTTCTATTTTAACTGAATGTGTTCAAGGAACTGCTGTCTATGAAATTTTATAATTTTAATGAATAATATAAATTTAGTTTTAAACGCTATATTAAATAAATTTGAACTTATTCCTCTGTCTCTAAGTCAAATTAATAAATCCAGTATCACTTCTGCGTATTACATAACCCACTATCAATGATACTTACTTACTGGCTTTAAAGGAACCCGGAGGTTCATTGCCGCCTTCACATAAGCCCGCCATTGGTCCCTATCCTGAGCAAGATTAATCCATTCTCTATAATCATATTCCACCTCCCTCAAATCCATTTTAATATTATCTTCCCATCTACGTCTCGGCTCCCTAAAGGTCTTTTTCCCCAACTAACACTCTATATGCATTCCCGTTTTCGCCCATACGTGCTACATGCCCTGCCCATCTCAAACGTCTGGATTTAATGTCCCTAATTATGTCAGGTGAAGAATACAATGCGTGCAGTTCTGTGTTGTGTAACTTTCTCCATTCTCCTGTAACTTCATCCCTCTTAGCCCCAAATATTTTCCTAAGCACCTTATTCTCAAATACCCTTAATCTCTGTTCCTCTCTCGAAGTGGAGTCCAAGTTTCACAACCATAAAGAACAACCGGTAATATAACTGTTTTATAAATTCTAACTTTCAGATTTTTTGACAGCAGACTGGATGATAAAAGCTTCTCAACCGAATAATAACAGGCACTTCTCATATTTATTCTGTGTTTAATTTCCTCCCGAGTATCATCTATGATACTGATAATAATTTGAACTGATAGTCATGAAAACGTTACCAAATGATTAAAATACACAAATCTCAAAATATCACTCCTAACTTTAAAGAGATGTTTGCAGAAAAACGAAATGATTTCTCCCTTGAGAACATAACAGGAAAGGCGAAAGAGCTCAATTAGTTTATGTGTAAGAGGAAGAGGATAGAAGAGTGATATATTTCCTTTTTAACCACTTTGTGCAGAAATTAAAAGACCACAATTACTTTCATAAATCTCTTCCGATACATTTCCTTACTATGGCGCCTTCTTCCTCTCCAGAGCTAATCTGGCGTGGCATAACGACCAATAAAACAAATCCGAAACACTTCCCAACCTGAGCATAAGGTGAAATGTAACTTGTTGCCTTGGCAACGGAATAATGACATCACAAACTGGCAGCACTGTCACAGAACAAACAGTAGGCTGTATAATATCCGAAATAACAAAACAGACTCTAAAAATAAATGCAGGTCATAGAGTTTAGTAATTCACGTTAATATTAAAAACAACTGAAATAATCGCAAACAGAAATAAATTATTATGATAGAGTTTGTAATCCATAACATCACTTATTTATGTGTGTGACAGCGTGAGTCTCTTACGTTATGTTCACTTATTGACATGAGTTTATCATTCATCAGTTCACATACTGACATGATTTATGAATGTGCTGGTAATGTGAGTCTTTTATGTTATGTTCACTTATTGGCGTGAGTTTATCATTAATAAGTTCACTTGCTGACATGTTTTTTATGAATGTGATGGTAGTGTGAGTTTTTTATGTTATGTTCACTTATTGACGTGAATTTATCATTCATAAGTTCACTTACTGACATGATTACTGTGTGTGTGAGTCTGTTACGCTATGATTACTTATTGACATGAATTTCCTCAGAGTTTGTCATCGGCAACATCACTTATTTATGTGTGTGATAGCGTGAGTCTCTTACGTTATGTTCACTTATTGACTTGAGTTTATCATTCATCAGTTCACATACTGACATGATTTATGAATGTGCTGGTAATGTGAGTCTTTTACGTTATGTTCACTTATTGACTTGAGTTTATCATTCATCAGTTCACATACTGACATGATTTATGAATGTGCTGGTAATGTGAGTCTTTTATGTTATGTTCACTTATTGACGTGAGTTTATCATTAATAAGTTCACTTACTGACATGTTTTTTATGAATGTGATGGTAGTGTGAGTTTTTTATGTTATGTTCACTTATTGACGTGAATTTATCATTCATAAGTTCACTTACTGACATGATTACTGTGTGTGTGAGTCTGTTATGCTATGATTACTTATTGACATGAATTTCCTCAGAATTTGTCGTCCGTAACATCACTTATTTATGTGTGTGACAGCGTGAGTTTCTTACGTTATGTTCACTTATTGACATGAGTTTATCATTCATAAGTTCACTTACTGACATTATTTATGAATGTGTTGGTAGTGTGAGTCTTTTATGTTATATTCACTTATTGACGTGAGTTTATCATTAATAAGTTGACTTACTGATATGATTTATGAATGTGCTGGTAGTGTGAGTTCTGTTCACTTATTGACATGAGTTTATCATTCATAAATTCACTTACTGACATGATTACTGTGTGTGTGAGTTTGTTATGCTATGATTATTTGCTGACATTAATTTCCTCAGAATTTGTCATCGGTAACATCACTTATTTATTGTGTGATAGCGCGGGTCTCCTACGTTATGTCCACTTATTGACATGAGTTTATCATTCATAAGTTCACTTACTGACATGATTACTGTGTGTGTGAGTCTGTAACGCTATGATTACTTGCTGACATTAATTTCCTCAGAATTTGTCATCTGTAACATCACTTATTTATTGTGTGATAGCGCGGGTCTCCTACGTTATGTCCACTTATTGACATGAGTTTATCATTCATAAGTTCACTTATTGACATGTTATTACCTGAAAGTTTGTCATTCGTCTTACTCACTTACTGATATATATTGTGATATCATAAGGTCATTTATTCACATATTTTGGTGTGTGTTTGTCACCCACAAGGTCACTTACTGACATGATTCATGTGTACCTCTATCATACGATAAGTTCACATACTGACATGATTTACGTGCCAGCTGTCATCCGATGCACTATGTCGCGATCCTAAAGGATTGGGGACCTTTGCCCCAGACCACGAGGACAAGCACATCAATACCGTTTAGATTGTGTGCCTTCCTTCCCCGTTATTAAAAAAAAAGGACAGAGACGTGCTTAAGTGTCTGGCAAGAAGAAGTACGAGGGAGGGGGTTGAAGAGCTACGAGCTTTCTTGTATTAGCTTTTTAAAAAATATATCCCGGGCGGCTGGCTCGGTAAGTCATGGGTCCTATGCAGCTTCCAACTCGCTGCGAACTTTTTGGACGGCAGCCCATCGTCCTTAAGGACAAGAACAAAGCAATGATACAGTTCAGCGCACACATCCTGTTTCACATATTGACTTTCCATTTCAGAGACATGGCTTCGAGTCTCGAAATGTTCAAATTGAAATTTCATGCAGCGAGGCCACTTGTTTTGAAGAAAAATCGTTCTTCAAAGGTTGAACATTTTTATTTTTCACGCATTTCGCAAGAATTCAGTTCCTTTCTTTATCTTGATAATGGTATTTTGATTTCAAGTCATTTGTTCGACATAGTATTCATGAGAGAGACAGAGATGGCATTTTTAACGCGGACAATGTGACTTACGTCCCGTCGTCAATAGCAACCAACATTACCACAGTAATAGTATTATGCGTTACAAGAGCGGTATGCTGAAGTTTTCATGTTCGAGGAAAAGTTTGAAAAAGCGAAACGTAGTTGAGCTTTTTAATTTCCGAGAACATGAAAACAAACATACCGCTCGTGTAACGTACATTATTTTGTGCGAAGATCGTTTATTACATACCTGAAAGAGGAAGTTCTAATTAGTTGCAATGACATCTCCATCTTGGTTTCTGTTTAATGACGGCAACTTCGGAAAACCAAAATATCTATCTTCAGCATTGTTGCTTTAAAATGTTTTCTGTGTTTACTATACTCCAGCAGGCCGTGATATACGTCTGTCTTTCCCCCCCCCGTCTATGATGAGTCTGGAATCTTGTTGATTTTTTCACGGCATCCTTAATGTTACTTGCATCACGAATGCAGTAACTCTAGTGGAGTTGTAGAGTTTACTTATTTTTTGTAAATATTTAAAAACAATAATTAACAGTGCAATTTAGGTGAAATTGCAGTGGTAAGTTTCAATTTATAATTATTACTATATTGAACGTCTCTAAAAATAATATGTTAAAAGCCTAAAGCAGTAAAATCAATATGTCACTTAAGCGGTAAGAAGAGGGAAATTGTTATGTGTGTTAGGTTGGGAATACTGAATGTGGAATTTTAGACTTTCCGCGGATTGGTTTTGTGCGGAAACCAAGAAAATACGCACGATCTCGCACAAAATGGGAGTTCAGAAAGATGACATATATTGTCCTAAGCTATAGCGATAGACATGTTTAAGTTCATATCTCCTTAATCTGTCTTTGAAGATCCCAATTTCCCTACGTGAAAATGATATGTAGAGCAGCGCCTATTTTTTGTTTAATTTTTACACCGTTTAATGAATCACCCTGTATAAAATTTCTTCATAATATTAAAAATTAAAAAAAAAAAAAGAAAAAAAAAGAAATTATTGCGGATCATCAGTGTGGTTTTAGGCGTAATAGATCAACTATTGACCAGATATTTTGTATTCGACAGATAATGGAGAAAAAAATGGGAGTATAAGGGTACAGTGCATCAGTTATTCATAGATTTCAAAAAGGCATATGACTCGGTTAAGAGAGAAGTTTTACTCGTATACGATATTCTTATTGAATTTGGTATTCCCAAGAAACTAGTTCGATTAATTAAAATGTGTCTCAGTGAAACGTACAGCAGAGTCCGTATAGGTCAGTTTCTGTCAGATGCGTTTCCAATTCACTGCGGGCTAAAGCAAGGAGATGCACTATCACCTTTACTTTATAACTTTGCTCTAGAGTATGCCATTAGGAAAGTTCAAGATAACAGAGAGGGTTTGGAATTGAACGGGTTACATCAGCTGCTTGTCTATGCGGATGACGTGAATATGTTAGGAGAAAATCTACAAACGATTAGGGAAAACACGGGAATTTTACTGGAAGCAAGTAAAGAGATACATAGGTTTGGAAGTAAATCCCGAAAAGACAAAGTATATGATTATGTCTCGTGACGAGAATATTGTACGAAATGGATACCGGTATATAAAAATTGGAAATGTATCTTTTGAAGAGGCGGAGAAATTCAAATATCTTGGAGCAACAGTAACAAATATAAATGATACTCGGGAGGAAATTAAACACAGAATAAATATGGGAAATGCCTGTTATTATTCGGTTGAGAAACTTTTATTATCCAATCTGCTGTCAAAAAAATCTGAAAGTTAGAATTTATAAAACAGTTATATTACCGGTTGTTCTGTATGGTTGTGAAACTTGGACTCTCACTATGAGAGAGGAACATAGGTTAAGGGTGTTTGAGAATAAGGTGCTTAGGAAAATATTTGGGGCTAAGAGGGATGAAGTTACAGGAGAATGGAGAAAGTTACACAACGCAGAACTTCACGCATTGTATTCTTCACCTGACATAATTAGGAACATTAAATCCAGACAGGGCAGGGCATGTAGCACGTATGGACGAATCTAGAAATGCATATAGAGTGTTAGTTGGGAGGCCGGAGGGAAAAAGACCTTTAGGTAGGCCGAGACGTAGATGAGAAGATAATATTAAAATGGATTTGAGGAGGTGGGATATGATGATAGAGAATGGATTAATCTTGCTCAGGATAGGGACCAATGCCGGGCTTATGTGTGGGCGGCAATGAACCTCCGGGTTCCTTAAAAGCCAGTAAGTAAGTAATATTAAAAATACGTAAGCTACAAACAGTTTCCATACTTTTTGTTCACATTGTATAATCAGAAAGTAAAAGAGGCGCACCATTGCGATAGAAATGAGTGGCAGTACCCTTACTTTGAAACAAAATGAAGGCAACGAAAATTCCTTTAAAACGGCAATTCGGCACTGTGCGATTTTGGGGAGACTGGAAACATCACACAATCTGTTCTTGGCCGTTCACAGCTGTGTGTTACGACACAATAAGAACACATCCCCAGTCATACATAGTTGAACAACAATAGCTGCTGGAAACAGACATGGCGAATAAAGGAAGTAAGAGGTCTGAAGGAAAGACCTTCACTAAATGGCACTTGGCTCACATGAGACACATACGCGTTGCCTAGCAACGGCTGACTGTCGAAGAAAGTACAGTCCATTCATTATGAAGGCTTTAATGTAAACTATTGTAATGAAATGACGCAGGAGAATGACAGAAGAAAGAATATACCTTACTGAGCGTATTGTACAGTCTTAGAAAGAAGTTTTGTCGCACAGATACTTCGTAAGTTCCAGAAAGGAGGAGAGCGCAAGATCAGACAATGTGCGACCTGGTTCACAAGAGAAGGATTACTTGGGGTAATAAAATTGATTTTGTTTCGTTTTATTATGTATCTGTGCGATAAAACTTTTTTCTAAGACTGTACTTATGTAATTCATGGAGGAGAAAGCAATAATTGCTATTTTCAAAGTTTTAAGGACTGATGCCGTGAAATACCTGTTCTGCTATTTGTCGAACTGTAAACATGCAACACTCCCAACCAATCCCTAAGCCAGGAAAACACGTTCCTTTTCCCTTTTTGTAAAAAGTACACACCCTTCCTACATTTTGCCCTCAGTGCAGTGAGATTCCCAGAATCAAACCGTACTTCCTCCACATTATAAAATAATGGAATTAAGGTATGTTTCAGTGCGGAATTTTGCAGGGAATGTAATAAACTGCTCGTTTGGAGTCAAACTAGAATTTATCTGCCTTAAGTTTAATCGTAAAATCACCGTTTGTAGTTCAACTGCACTAGGTTTTCGTCTTTTCTGACATAATCGCTTCCTCATTCCATGAGGCCTAGTCTGCAGACAACAATGCAATTGATAATCGAAACGATTCACACATCAATATGACGTCAATCAATTCTTTGAAATTGTAATGAATAATAATAATTATGTTATTACAGAGAGTTGGATTCGTTTGGAAATTAACACCACAGTTAAGTACTTTAGAATTAGACTTCGTTAAATTAATATTTCGTTAAATTTTACACGTTAAAAAAAGTTTCAAGTAAATCATTTCGAAGTCCATCTCATACCGAAATCACAAATCTACAGCAACTGTTTTTAACACGGCCCCCTTGAGTAGAAATATAAATCACTGAAATAAAGAAGCATCGAAATACGTTATTCATTTATTTATTAATACGTCATCGTTATTGTTGGAATTGCCTATATAAAGGGACGACATCCCGGATGGTTGGGTGGTTTCTTTCAGGAAATGCTGCGATGTACATAACCTCTAAAAATAAAAAAGGATGAACCCGGTAAAACAGTAAGCATTCAATTTGATCAATGCAATAGAAGCATAACCTGACCCATGAATGAACGAACAAGTTCCTGAAGTTGCGGGTGGCATCGACGCAACTTCCATAAGGGGCAATGTTGTCATTTTTATTACAATTTTTCTGCAGTGGGACGCAGAAAACCGTCGATATTTTAAAAAAATGAAGAAAGAGTACAGTAAAGAATAGAAGAAAAGAATTAGAAGATGAAATAAAAGGAATTAGGAAAGAACTGGACTTACGAAAGAAATGAATACGAAGGAAAGAAGAAATTAGATGAAGAACAAAAAAGGAAATACTGAAAATAAAAACATAAGATAATCAAAACATAAATAATTAAGGTACAAAAAGAAAGGGATACAAACGAAAGAAATGAATACGAAGGAAAGAAGAAATAGATGAAGAACAAAAGAAGGAAAGACTGAAAATAAAAACATAAGATAATCAAAACATAAATAATTAAGGTACAAAAAGAAAGGAATACAGACGAAAGAAATGAATACGAAGGAAAGAAGAAATAGATGAAGAACAAAAGAAGGAAAGACTGAAAATAAAAACATAAGATAATCAAAACATAAATAATTAAGGTACAAAAAGAAAGGAATACAAACGAAAGAAATGAATACGAAGGAAGGAAGTAATAGATGAAAAACAAAAGAAGGAAAGACTGAAAATGGAAACATAAGATAATCAAAACATAAATAATTAAGGTACAAAAAGAAAGGAATACAGACGAAAGAAATGAATACGAAGGAAAGAAGAAATAGATGAAGAACAAAAGAAGGAAAGACTGAAAATAAAAACATAAGATAATCAAAACATAAATAATTAAGGTACAAAAAGAAAGGAATACAAACGAAAGAAATGAATACTAAGGAAAGAAGAAATAGATGAAGAACAAAGAAGAAAGACAAAAATAAAAACAAAGATAATGAAAAAAGAAAGGAATACAAAAGATAATCAAAAGAAGAAATATAAAACAAAAGAAGGAAAGACTGAAAATGGAAACATAAGATAATCAAAACATAAATAATTAAACAAAATGAATGAATACAAACGAAAGAAATGAATACTAAGGAAAGAAGAAATAGATGAAGAACAAAAGAAGGAAAGACTGAAAATGGAAACATAAGATAATCAAAACATAAATAATTAAGGTACAAAAAGAAAGGAATACAAACGAAAGAAATGAATACTAAGGAAAGAAGAAACAGATGAAGAACAAAAGAAGGAAAGACTGAAAATGGAAACATAAGATAATCAAAACATAAATAAATAAGGTACAAAAAGAATGGAATACAAACGAAAGAAATGAATACTAAGGAAAGAAGAAATAGATGAAGAACAAAAGAAGGAAAGACTGAAAATGGAAACATAAGATAATCAAAACATAAATAATTAAGGTACAAAAAGAAAGGAATACAAACGAAAGAAATGAATACTAAGGAAAGAAGAAACAGATGAAGAACAAAAGAAGGAAAGACTGAAAATGGAAACATAAGACAATCAAAACATAAATAAATAAGGTACAAAAAGAAATGAATACGAAGGAAAGAAGAAATTGATGAAGAACAAAAGAAGGAAAGACTGAAAATAAAAAGTAAGATAATCAAAACATAAATAATTAAGTACAAAAAGAAAGGAATACGAAGTAAAGAAGAAATAGATGAAGAATAAAGGAAGGAAAGACTGAAAATAAACACATAAGACAATCAAAACATAACTAATTAAGGTACAAAAAGAAAGGAATACGAAGGGAAGAAGAAATAGATGAAGAACAAGGGAAGGAAAGACTGAAAATAAAGACATAAGACAATCAAAACATAACTAATTAAGGTACAAAAAGAAAGGAATACAGGAATCAATGAAGTGTACCCTCCTTTCAAAGTGATCCTCCTGGCCGCAGAGTTGCCTACTGTCCCCGCTTCGTATTACAACCGAGCACGCTATCCAATTACATAGCTCAGTAGAGTATAATTCTGAAATCACTGCATCGATTCCAGTGGAATGCAGCCGCAATTCGATGTTGGCATATCTGCAATAACATATTTCACGGGTATGCCCACATTTTCTGCAATTACGGATGCGCAATTAATAATAATTCATTACAAACTGTTTTTGCACGATAGATCACCTTCCTCTCACGTCATAAACTAGAGCACGTGATTCCAGTAACAGCGCTGTGACGTATTTTAAAACCAATAGTGCGGGCTGGAATTCATCGGCGGGTTTTGCAACAAGTATGATCGATTGGGGCAACGTTATCTACACGTTTGTATCTGCTTGTATTCTACTAACATATGAAACGCTTTCAATTTCACAGAAGAGATCTTATTGCTGAACTCTATTGGTCTTTGTAGCAGTTCCGGGATCCGTGGTGGAACAAAAAAGACAGAAATTTAAGTGTTTAATGTAACGAGATTGTGAGACACAGCTGAATGCTAACGTTAGTAGTAGTTAGGCCATGAACCAATGTATCGTGTGACCACGCCCAATAAACCACCAAATCTCGATACGCCGAATTTGCGTATAAATCATTCCTGTCATGGAGCCTCTCTCAGTAATATCTCTGCATCGAGAGCAGCTACAGACCTGTGTGACCAGTCGTTTGATTTGAAATAGAGAGTTGTGCAATCTTAAAACGGTAATAGACACGTACTTATTTATTTACTTATTTATTTATTTAATTATTTATTTATTTGCTTATTATTTATTTATTTATTTACTTATATATTTAATTACTGATTTACTTAGTTATTTATGTGCTTATTTATTTATTTACTTATTTACTTATTTATTTGCTTACTTACTTATTTACTTAAATATTTAATTACTTATTTATTTGCTTACCTATTTATTTATTTATTTACTTATATATTTAATTACTTATTTACTTATTTATTTGCTTATTTATTTCTTTACTTATTTATTTATTTATTCATTCCTTCATTTACTTTTAATTTATTATTTATTTATTTATTTATTTATTTATTTATTTATTTATTTATTTATTTATCCATTTATTCATTCATTTATTCATTTACTTATTTATTTATTTACTTATTTATTTACTTATTCATTCATTTATTCATTCACTCATTTATTTAATTATTTATTTATTTACTTATTTATTTATTAATTCATTCATTTATTCATTCACTTATTTATTCATTCACTTATTTATTCATTTATTTATTTACTTATTTACTTATTTATTTATTCATTCATTTATTTATTCATTTAATTATGTATTTATTTACTTATTTATTTATTCATTCATTTATTTACTTATTTATTTATTTACTTATTTACTTATTTATTTATTTATTCATTCATTCATTTAATTATTTATTTATTCGTTTATTTACTTATTTATTTATTCATTAATTAATTTATTTACTTATTTATTTATCATTCATTCATTAATTCATTTATCCAATTATTTATTTATTCATTAATTTATCCATTTATTTATTCATTTATTTATTTATTTACTTCTTTACTTATTTATTTATTCATTCATTTATTTATTTAATTACTTATTCACTTATTCATTCATTCATTCATTCATTCATTCATTCATACTGGCAGAATGAAAGCCATAGGGCCTTCCTTTACACTCTACCAGGTCACAAAGTATACTACCAGTGAAGCATGTACAGTCTCAGAAAAAAGTTCTGTCACACAGATACTTTAGAAGTCCCAGAAAAGAGTGCAGTGCGCATGATCAGACATACAACGAAACAAAACTAATTTTATTACCTCAACTAGTCCTTCTCTTGTGAACCAGGTCGCTCATCCTCTGGTCATGCGCACTGCCTCCTTTCTGGGACTTTCAAAGTATCTGTACGACAAAACTTTTGTCCAAGACTGTACGATACACTTTCATTCTTCATATGAAGTGACATTACGAAGTTAGAAAGATGGCTAATTCATTTAGTGTTGCCACAACAGTGAAGTTCAACTTGCAACACTGTATATAAAGATCTTCTTCGAGGTATCAGACAGTCAAATCATCAAATGTAAGATAAATGCACATATAACCCTTCCATTAAACGATTCATTCATTCTCATTTAGTGTTCTACCCAAAGACAGGTCTTCCACTGCAAACCCAGCTTTCTCTAATCTTTTCTATTTTCTGCCTTCCTCTTTGTCTCCTTATATGATCCATATATCTCAATGTCGTCTATTATCTGATATCTTCTTTTGCCCCGAACTCTACTCCCATTCACCATACCTTCCAGTGTATCTTTCAGTAGGCAGTTTTTCCTCAGCTAGTGACCCAACCAATTCCTTTTCCTCTTCCTGATCAGTTTTAGCATCATTCTTTCTTCACACACTCTTTCCAACACAGCTTCGTTTCATTAAACGATATTCTCCCTTAAAGATAACTTCTTAATAACCAATGTATCGAAAGTCACCACATATTGGTAATCTAAAAATAAGGTTTTTTCACAAATATTGTATTGTACTGGTAGTTTTCGAAGTATTAAAATCCGTATGTAGGAAATACAATAATAATTGTTATGTTTAAAATTTGAATGTAGGCCTATTTTTGGTAGGATTATTCTTGTCACGTGCTGCTAGTCTTCATAATATTAGTGGTATATATAAACGCGATTGTAAAATGAAGACACTAAGACTTGAATACTTCAGCTGGAGAACTCCTTCATAATATCTAAATGTATTATGTTTGTTTTACTATCTTCTTTTGTCTATCTGAACAAAACTCTACCGTTTTAGTTACATACTAATAAAGTTACCTAGCAACTAAAAAAATGAATGCTGATAAATCTGTTGTTTTCCCTATCGAGAGAAAACAAGTGAAAACTGAGGAAGTCTGTAGCTTGCTGCACATATTACGCCCTTCTCTAATCTACAAAACTTATCTGTAAGTTACAGCTCCAATCCCAGCAGCCCAACTTGCCTGATGAATGTGCCTTCAGTCCTGCTGCGAATAATTCTAGAACCGTTTTCTTTGGAATTAACTTCAAATCTCTGAAGAGAAATAAGAATGAAAATCAAGTTGCCTAGAAGCGCTTTTCTTTTATTTGCACAACACATCTCCTGATTAAAACAAATGAAGCAAATCGCTACCCAGCTGGTCTCTATTCCCAGCTGCAGTGCTTTGAATTAAACTTGCGGCTGTTTTCTTCTCAAAGTAATAACATCTGTATATCTCATACAGAACAACCGGAGTTCATTTCAAGTTTTCTCACGTTTTGTGTTAGTCTGATCAGTTTGAGTGTGGGTGAAATAAAACCGTTGTGAAAACCATTCCAGAAGTGTGACAAAAGTAAGTTCTGTATGACGTTATCTCAAAAGATAAGTATTTTGTACCTACTACTAAGTACCGCGCATGCTAAGTTATGGAAATAGAACCGAGAACTCTATCTATATATATAATTTTAACTGGCAATGGAAATTACGAGAAAACGGCTGAACGGATTTTAATGAATGACTCCTAATTTTGAAGCCTGCAATCCAAAGTTTTTCAGAAAAATAGTAGTTTTCAGTGAAATGTCAATTTTCCTACATAATTTTCGTATTTTCCAAAATCCATCTGTCGTCAGTTTTCAGAAATACATAATGGGTTCTCAGAATAAAACAAAACACATTACAATAAAGAATATCACACGAAGGCTACGACCTGCAGGATTGCTGACATATTTAGAGTTCAGATGGCTCAGATTCTCTGACATTATAATTCCAATATGTCGATCTTCATTTGTGTAACTTTTTCAGAACGTTTCTGTAATATTAGTTATTAAAAACTTCATGACTTATTAAAAAGAATTTACAGGTCAGATTCTCTGGTGTGTAATTTTCTGAGTACAGCTGTCTGTGTATTGGATATTAAAAACCACAAAACTTAAGAATGTTTGATGACATTATTACCGTTAAAAATAGAATATTATTATAGTGGCTGCCATGATGTATTTGTCACTAATCACAGAGTTTAATGCTTTATTGATGACATGAAAGTGAAACCTTTTGGGTTTATATACGTAGGCGTAGAGAATATTTGAAGTTAGACATTCATTTCTATAAAATTTACTGAGTGACGGCTATGTAGTAGTCTATACAAAACTTACGTAAGGTAACAACATTGTTATTAGGCCTAAAAATTAAATATTTTATAGTTATTAATCAAGTGGTATGGATCTTTTAGATATGATATTTAATGGCGGTATGATATAGATATTTAAAGCTGAAAGTTAGAAGTTATAAAACAGTTATGCTACCGGTTGTTCTTTATCGTTGTGAAACTTGGACTCTCACTTTGAGAGAGGGAGAGAGATTAAGGGTGTTGGAAAATAGGATTCTTAGGAAAATATTTGGGGCTAAGAGGAATGAAGTTATAGGAGAACGGAGAAAGTTACACAACACAGAACTGCACGCATTGTATTCTTCACCTGACATAATTAGGAACATTAAATCCAGACGTTTGAGAACGGTAGAGCATGTAGCACGTATGGGTTAATGCAGAAATGCATATATAGTGTTAGTTGGGAGACCGGAGGGAAAAAGACCTTTGGGGAGGCCGAGACGTAGATGAGAGGATAATATTAAAATGGATTTGAGGGAGGTGGGATATGATGGTAGAGACTGGATTAATCTTGTTAGGATAGGGACCGATAGTGGGTTTATGTGAGGGGGCAATGAACTTCCGGGTTCCTTAAAAGCCATTTGTAACTCAGTGATATAGATATTTATATATGTGATTCTCTTCAGTATTGTCTGGAGAAAGCGCAAAAATTACAGTTCCTAAGGAAAGACCAAAAGGTATTAGGCCTACTTACTGATAAAATAAGAGGCCTACAAGATTTTGTAGTCTCCCGATCATTTCAGGAAGATCTCTTAGCAGGATAAAATGATTTTACCCTCTACATTTCAAGCTCTACATGCAGCAGCTATACCAAGATGCTATGTCTATTGTTCGAAGCATGACAAACCTTACATTTTCTTAACTCTCACCTACAATCCGCAATGACCCGAAATAGCTACTATTGCTTTACTCCCATATGAAAAATCCACTAATCGTACTGATATTGTTACTTGCGTTTTGGCTTTTAAACTCAAAAACTGAAGATGGATAGGTTCAAGAAAAAGTATTTGGCATAAAAAACCACTCAGAGAGAATATGTCTTATTATTAAGGAAGAAAATAACTTTTAAAATGAGTGGTAGGCCTATTCTTCATTGAAAATAAATCTGAAAAAATTGTATTTGTATTTCTAATGAACTCAGTTTGCAGCATTTGCTTTACAAGCCACTAGTTCCACTATAAACTCAACACAAGACAAAATAACATAGATCAAATGCTTCAGTTCATAAAAACCACATTTTCCTTAAATGGCCACTGTTACTAGGTTGTACAAGTCCGTAAGTTAAAATTCTCTTAAATGATCATTTTATTAGGTTTTCTAGTTCACTTGAAATGGAAACAAACCGATTGTATAGCTATAATAATAATAATAATAATAATAATAATAATAATAATAATAATAATAATAATAATAATAATAATAATAATAATAATAATAATGATTTATTTTAGCTGGCAGAGTTAAGGCCGTAAGGCCTTCTCTTCCACTCAACCAGCAAAAAGTGTATATACATATGCATGAACTTACAAAGAATCCAACAATTTGATTTAGATGAGAGTTACATGTATACGAAAGTTATTTACAAATTAAACAACAAAATACTATGAACTATTAATTAAACACTGAAATAAACTGTGTAGCAGAATTAAACTAAAATACATAGAATGTTAATATATTTCAAATAATATTAGGTAATAGAAAGAGATTATTACGAGACAATTAAAATACAGCACAATCAGGATGATGTCTAAAGAAAAAAGTAACAATGTAGTCAGTGATAGTTTAAATCAGTATGATTGGAGTGAAATGCTAAGAAGGTTCTCTTTTAAGCTGTTCTTAAAGGTGTTTATTGTCTTGCAGCCCCTAATACTTTGTGACAAGGAATTCCATTGACGCGAGGTGGATATTGTAAAAGATGATGAATAACGAGATGTTCTATGAAGAGGTATACTTAGCGTGCCACAGATAAGTGATCTGGTATTTACGTCGTGGTTAGAGTATAGATAAGAGAAACGAGACGAAAGGTAATTTGGTGTTGAAGTGTGCAGAATTCGAAAGAGTAAAGACAAAGAGTGTAAAGTTCTACGTTCTTTAAGTCGGAGCCACGAGAGACTTGCGAAGGATGGTGATATGTGATCATACCGTCGGATGTTGCACACGTATCTGACGCACATATTCTGAGCTCGCTGTAACTTGACTGACAGTTCAGAACTTAGGTCACTTAACAAAACGTCACAATAATCGAAGTGCGGCGTTACTAGGGTTTGCACTAGGGTAAGTTTTAGTTGCTGGGGCAAGAAGTTTCTCAAGCGACTCAAACAGTGAATGGAGGAACAGATTTTTTTTATCGTTTCTTTAACTTGAAAATTCCAACTTAGATTATTATCAAAAAAGAAGCCAAGATTTTTTACGACAGATGAATAAGGGATTAGCGTGTTGTTAAGGGTAACAACTGAAAGATTACTGTTATTAAGGGAGCTATAATGAAGTCCAGACTCTAAGGTAAAAGAAAATGAGCGTAAATCACAAGTTTTGCGTTTTATCTGTAATTGGAGTTCAGTAAAGTGATACCGGCAATTAAGCGCGTCTATGCTTCGGATCGATGCTTGCCTCCGCCAGAAGGTATCCAAGGCAGTATCTTCCCTCGATCTGCCGCCTCCCCAACCCCCGCTGGGGGACGTCTTCATCCACCTTCCTCTGTTTTACTTCCACTACCCTTACTCACAGCTGACAAAAGGGCTGTGTGTACATAGACTACTATCCTTTACTAAATTGTCATGCACAAACGCAATACATGAGCGCGCGCAACAATTTTAACATATCTTTCTTGTTATTTTCTTCATTTTTAATTACTTTCGTTTTAAGCCTTCATTCTTTATATTTCTATTCATTTCTTCCCGGTTTGTCTCTCTGAATTCTACTTTTCTCTCACCCATTTCACATTTATTTCGATGCGTATTCGACCAAGTCACTAATAGAAAAACCTTATATTACAACGAACTTTTGCTTTCTTTTTTATTTATTTTATTTAATTTTTTACTGTCTTGGTTAAGAAAAACCCTTAAATACGGGCTATTCCATCTAAAATCGACCGAAATGTAGAGAAAATTGACCTTGCAATTTTTAAATACAATGAAACTTTTTCTGTCCGTTGACAACTGTGATACAATGCTTTGTGCAAAGTTTGAGGCATCAGAACTTCATAGTGTTTAAATTAAAAATATTTAAATTTATCGTATTTTCATAAAATTAGCAACTTTAAACTGTTGTAGCTCCGAAACCCTTTCACCCAATGATCAAAATCAAGATTTATTTTGATGCTCAGAAATTAAAGTTTATATTGACATATAAACAGATTTTCTTACTTTTTATGGAAATGGACAAATTTAGGTTTTTCCTCATTAAGATGCCTTTGACCACGAAAAAGTATTTTTAAAATATATGGTTAGATTCCGCTTTGAAAGTACAAATAAACACATATTTTTTACTGATGGTATGTTGATAAGAAAGTATTGAAAATATCAAATAAAGAAAATAAATAGTACGCGCGTGAACTAACCAGCTGACTGTGAGGCGGGAGCTAGCCGAGACAAGCAAGGCCAGGAGACAAACACGTGATGTTTCGTCTAGTAGCGCATAGCTGTGCTAGCTTTATCACAGGTTTTCATAAACACAGGAGTAAAATGACGCCCAACGCTCGCTTATCTTCAGCTCTCGGCCAGTGCGTGCGGTACTGCGCCGTTCAAGTCCAGGCGTGTGAAAATAATCTATTTAATACCCTCGAAACTTATTGCCGAGCCACTAAGCAAACAATGCCGAATCCCTCTTAATAATGCAAGGTTTTTTCTCAATATTTTTTTACATTTTTACAAATGGGCAAAAAGCCTAAAAGTAAGTAAAATCAGATTATCTGTCTCTCTGTGTACAATAAAAATAAGGATTACTTCTTAACATAACCTACCAAATGTCAGCTTCAAAATGAGTTCTCGTTCAATGTTCTGCAGTAAATGGTTCCAGAGTTCTGAGCGCTGAAAGAGGCTTGTTTTTATAAAATACGTTAAATTTGTCGCTCAATAATACGAAAACCGTTTGACTTTCGATAGTATATTTTTGAAAATGCACTCTCCTCAGCACCTTGTATAAATAGGAAAAAAATAGAGTATTAAAAAAATGCGAGGTTTTTTACTGATCGATTTCATATGGAATAGCCCGTACTTATTTTACTATTTCATGTAAATGTTTATTGTAAAACCACTGTGAATGTAAGATTCCTAATTCTACATATATATATATATATATATATATATATAGTTATTTCGTGTAATTGTTTATTATAAAACACTGTTAATGTAAGGGTCCTATTAAGGATTACTTATATTATTTAAATATTTCAATTTTAATGTCCAAACACTGTACTATGAAGAGGAAAATAAATTACTATTACTCCTTTACAGTTGACTAAAAGCGTTTGGTAGGCGAAGTTTAAAAATAAATCACATTTTAAACTACTGATGACGGCAGAGTTATGACGTTATGAAAACTGTAAAGGTAAAGATATCCCCGTAACATGACATGAAGGCACTTTGGGGGGGGGGCATGGAGGTAGAGCCCCATGCTCTCCATGGCCTCGGCACTAGAATGAGGTGGTGTGGTCGGCACCACGCTCTGACAGCCTTTTACCCCCGGGAAAGTCTCGGTACTCAATTTTATAGGAGACTGAGTGAACCTCGGGGCCGTTCTGATAGTTTGGCAACGAGAAAAAAAATCCTGTCACCAACTGGGATCGAACCCCGCATCTTCCAGTCCGTAGCCAGCTGCTCTACCAATTGAGCTATCCGGCCGCCGTTATTAAAACTGTAGGTGACAAATACGATGTAGAAATACAGACTATAATGTCACGCATACACCTGAATTTCTTGGACAAGCTAAACCAGACCTGCAGAACTGTAGCTATTACCCCTTCTTACCCCACCCACCTTTTCTATCAGTGCGGTCATGGCATTCTAGTTAAGCTCCGCTATATCAACATTCATTCTCGCGGCGGCAGGTATACAATACGCTATCAAGAATTACAAATGAACAGATAAAAAAATCCTTAGAAACATACCTTTAGAAAGTAAGAGAAAAATGAATGAGGGAAATAAATAAATTAAAAGACATGTGAAATAAATTTTAAAATGTATGTGTGCATATAATGTAAGAAGGTCTACCTATGTATATATCGTCATATTAGGCTACCAGTAAAGCCGATTAAGTGCACTTTTTGTGTAAAATAAGTTAAGTACAGTCTCCAACTTGTCTTTCCGCGCTCTGTATTCTAGTAAAATGAAATAAGTCCGAAATATTGCTTGCAGGTAACAAACTAATTACTTTATTTGAGTCTACACCTGTGTGAAATAAGTCCGAAATATTGCTTGCAGGCAACAAACCAATTACTTTATTTGAGTCTACACCTGTGTGAAATAACTCCGAAATATTGCTTGCAGGCAACAAACTAATTACTTTATTTGAGTCTACACCTGTGTGAAATAAGTCCGAAATATTGCTTGCAGGCAACAAACTAATTACTTTATTTGAGTCTACACCTGTGTGAAATAAGTCCGAAATATTGCTTGCAGGCAACAAACCAATTACTTTATTTGAGTCTACACCTGTGTGAAATAAGTCCGAAATATTGCTTGCAGGCAACAAACTAATTACTTTATTTGAGTCTACACCTGTGTGAAATAAGTCCGAAATATTGCTTGCAGGCAACAAACCAATTACTTTATTTGAGTCTACACCTGTGTGAAATAAGTCCGAAATATTGCTTGCAGGCAACAAACCAATTACTTTATTTGAGTCTACACCTGTGTGAAATAAGTCCGAAATATTGCTTGCAGGCAACAAACCAATTACTTTATTTGAGTCTACACCTGTCTGAAATAAGTCCGAAATATTGCTTGCAGGCAACAAACCAATTACTTTATTTGAGTCTACACCTGTCTGAAATAAGTCCGAAATATTGCTTGCAGGCAACAAACCAATTACTTTATTTGAGTCTACACCTGTGTGAAATAAGTCCGAAATATTGCTTGCAGGCAACAAACCAATTACTTTATTTGAGTCTACACCTGTGTGAAATAAGTCCGAAATATTGCTTGCAGGCAACAAACCAATTACTTTATTTGAGTCTACACCTGTGTGAAATAAGTCCGAAATATTGCTTGCAGGCAACAAACCAATTACTTTATTTGAGTCTACACCTGTGTGAAATAAGTCCGAAATATTGCTTGCAGGCAACAAACCAATTACTTTATTTGAGTCTACACCTGTGTGAAATAAGTCCGAAATATTGCTTGCAGGCAACAAACCAATTACTTTATTTGAGTCTACACCTGTGTGAAATAAGTCCGAAATATTGCTTGCAGGCAACAAACCAATTACTTTATTTGAGTCTACACCTGTGTGAAATAAGTCCGAAATATTGCTTGCAGGCAACAAACTAATTACTTTATTTGAGTCTACACCTGTGTGAAATAAGTCCGAAATATTGCTTGCAGGCAACAAACCAATTACTTTATTTGAGTCTACACCTGTGTGAAATAAGTCCAAAATATTGCTTGCAGGCAACAAACCAATTACTTTATTTGAGTCTACACCTGTGTGAAATAAGTCCGAAATATTGCTTGCAGGCAACAAACCAATTCCTTTATTTGAGTCTACACCTGTGTGAAATAAGTCCGAAATATTGCTTGCAGGCAACAAACTAATTACTTTATTTGAGTCTACACCTGTGTGAAATAAGTCCGAAATATTACTTGCAGGCAACAAACCAATTACTTTATTTGAGTCTACACCTGTGTGAAATAAGTCCGAAATAATGCTTGCAGGCAACAAACCAATTACTTTATTTGAGTCTACACCTGTGTGAAATAAGTCCGAAATATTACTTGCAGGCAACAAACCAATTACTTTATTTGAGTCTACACCTGTGTGAAATAAGTCCGAAATAATGCTTGCAGGCAACAAACTAATTACTTTATTTGAGTCCACACCTGTGTGAAATAAGTCCGAAATATTACTTGCAGGCAACAAACCAATTACTTTATTTGAGTCTACACCTGTGTGAAATAAGTCCGAAATATTACTTGCAGGCAACAAACTAATTACTTTATTTGAGTCCACACCTGTGTGAAATAAGTCCGAAATATTACTTGCAGGCAACAAACCAATTACTTTATTTGAGTCTACACCTGTGTGAAATAAGTCCGAAATAATGCTTGCAGGCAACAAACTAATTACTTTATTTGAGTCCACACCTGTGGAGTAACGGTCAGCGCGTCTGGCCGCGAAACCAGGTGGTCCGGGTTCGAATCCCGGTTGGGGCAAGTTACTTGGTTGAGGTTTTTTCCGGGGTTTTCCCCTCAACCCAATATGAGTAAATGAGGAGCATCGTTTTAAAACGTATGAAGTCTCCCAGTGGACAAAATTAAATTTGTTACTTTCTATTTATTTATCTATCATGCTGTGAAGTCTGATGGTTCCAAGTCGTCATATTTGTAAACTGTGAAACCAGCACTTAAAAATGGTTTCGTGTAGTGTTTTGAAAACTTCTCCGGTTTACGAGTAATCCAGTTTTTCGTCGTTCGTGTAAAATAATTTTAAGGGGCACATAACACGTTTTGAAACGATGCTCCTGAAATGCTGGGTAACTTTCGGTGTTGGACCTCGGACTCATTTCACCGGCATTATCACCTTCATATCATTCAGACGCTAAATAACCTAGATGTTGTAAAATAACCCAATAAAATAAAAAATAAAAAACTTTATTTGAAGAATTTATTATGATTTTTCGTGCATTAATAAAGTTATAATTCCTGTTTTTACAAAACTTGTATTACTGATCTTAACTGGTTTTACTAGTAATAGGACGATAAATAAATTGTACGTTGATAAGTGAGTGATAGCTATATGACCGGATGCCAATGCTGTCATTCAACATTGTAACGCACTCCAGCCAAATAAATAAATATAATACACAATACGCGTACTGCAGTTTAAAGAGAACTGGAACATGGCAAAATCTAAACCCGTGAAGAAATACTACTTCCAAAGGAAATGGGAATATGATTATTTTGTTGTTGAAGACGAAAGAATTGTTTGTTTACTGTGTCCCATCCAATTTATTTCTAATCGTCATTTCAATATTGAACCACATTTCAACAAAGCCCAGATTAAGAATTATGGAATGCACAAACTTTCGTGTAAGTTCATTATTACGAACTGTATATTGATTATTTATTTATATACTGTTAAATTAAGGACGTCACTCGTTGTGTTCATTTTGAATTGAAATTAATAGTGACTTTCAAGGTTCATTACTTAAATGCTATAAATTTATGTTTCCGTAGGTGATGATAAGAGGAGAGTTTTCGAAAATCTGAAGCAGGTTAGGTGCAAAGAAATCTCAAAGAAACTACCGACAGGAAATCTAGCATAATTGTAAACCTTGAAACGAGATAACGCATTATAAATACAGGGACATCATTTTATTTTTACTAACATTTTTAATATTAACCTGGCTCTACCTTTGGATAAACACCGTTTGCTACCTCCTTCCACGACTGGAGTTCGATGATACTGGCGTAATATACAAACAAATCACTTTACTAGGTATAGGAGGGAAGAAAAGTAATTCATCCATTTACGTAAACTAGAAAATATCGCGATTTTGAGTTTTATCATTTTCATTAGGTTTTTGTTTAATCAAAATACAGTACAGTATTAACAATGAGTGTTTTTACTCACGAACTGAGCTGTCCATGCGGACGTATTCATTATGCGGTGTATATATACTGTCTACAGCACATTAGCGTACAATATAGAGAATGAAGTTAAATTGAAAAATAATCATAATATGGATATTTAAACACATTTTTGAAGATGGTGGCCGTTCATTTCGATACAGGCTTAAGTTCTAATGTGCATATTATCGCACTATAGACTATTGTACCTAATCCCAATTATCAGTTTCGTCCTTCGTACTAGTAACTAACGTTGAAATAATTCTGTACCTACTATATGAAAGATTACCTTACGTACTGTAAATTCAATCTTCACTTCTGCCCGATCCGAAAAGATAAAATTACTCAGACATGCTATCTACTGTCCGTCCAGGTGGTTACGTCGCAGGGTCATAGAAAGGGAGGAAATCACGTGACAGTTAATTACTTAACGAGGCCCTTTTATTTAAGCTATTTTAAACAGTTGTATAATATTACGTAGACGTCAAATTCCTAACAGAAATTAATGTTCTCAGAAAAGAGCTAAGACAGCCCAGCCACTAGCTGGCGAATAAAAGCTGGTGGAGGAAACCGGGATACGACGTAGGCAAATGGACGACAGTACCTGTGCGAAAATGAATCAATATTGAAAGCTCTTTCGTCACTGAAAAATGCGAACATATTTTTGGAACGTACTGTTTACTATGACCGTAAGGCTACTATGACTGTATATGCGGTCTTGGATCTGTGTGGAGGACGGTTGAACTTCATTAGTAGAAGGGGTGGGAGTGAAGTACATTCAAAAACTCAGGTACAATAAAAATTGAAGTAAAAATAAAATGATGTCCCTGTACAATTAATTTATTACAATCCTTTTTGAAAATTAAATGCCGCCACTGATGGACCTTTACACGGGCAGAGAATGTAAACAACTCTACGCGGAAGTCGATCATTCTCGATAGATTGCAGTGAGGCTGACGTCATATTTCCCCTACTTACGGGTTCTGCAGTACAGAGCTAGACTAAAAAAACCTCGAATCGTTTAGGCCTAACTGTGTTAACTGATGCCAGTTGTACATGCGACACCCTTTACTTGGAGCTCCAATTGGCTGGCAGTCACAGACGGAATTTTCCAGCACTTCGCTGTCGCTCAGCCGATAAATAACACTTGAACACATCAAACGGAATGGGTGTATGACATGCCGTCTTTGAAGTCTGCGCTCGATTCCTTGTGTGCGTGTTGTTCTTCAATCAACGGGAGTAGCTAAATAACTAGAAGGGAGTACAAGGGAATGAGGAATAAAGGACGAAGTGAAATACAAAAAGAAGTGAAATGGAAGGGGGGGATGAAAAGAACAGAATTATGCGCTGTAAATGGGGAGTAAAACCGAAGAGAAATGAATGAAAGGACAAATAATTGTGTGGAGTTGAAGGATGGAATAAAATATCTGAATGAGCAATGGTAATTGAATTCAAACGAAATGGAATACACTGCAACGGAGCATAATGGTAAATAATACAGTAAAAACATATGAATAGAACAAAACAGTTTAAATGAAAATTGAGTGAAACAGAATAAGGCTACAGGCGTAAGAGAATACACAAAATGGAACAAAGAGAATTTGTAAAAATATTGAAACAGAACATTACGCAATTGAGTAGAATAGAATAGCTTAAAATACTATTGAAAAATAGATAAAGAAATTCAAAGGAAGTTTCAGATTTATTTTCTTACTAGCCGTACCCGTGCGCTCCGCTGCACCTGTTAGAAATAAATATCAAGTAATTACATAATTAAAATAGGACGTTTGATCCAGGGAACATTCGTGTTTGATAGAAGGATAAATCGTTTAATATGTTACTTAATTTAAATTGTATTTCAATAATTAAAATGCGGTCATTTTGGTCCAGAGACACTCATTGGTGCAATGACAATTCCTTTAACATGTTTCTTAATTGTTATTACATGCAACCATAGTTTAATGAAGATTGACATATCATTTAGTTTTAATGTGTATACTTTATTTTACTTGCTATATGTTTCAGAAGTTACTGTAATAACATTGTAGAAATATGTCCATCTAGAGAAACTACACTTTCCAATGGTGAAATAATAATTAAACAATTAATTAGCTTCCGATATTACTTCATACAAACATAGAAACATTCTCTTAGGCTATGTTTAATAGCTTTCGATTATTGTGGTCCAAGGCCCCTTATAGACGAAGTCATTTGTTTTTTAATTCATTACACGGCCTTAGATGGCGTTATTGTAATTTTAAAACTCATTTATCTCATTAAATATTAGTCCTATCAAAATTATGTGTAGAATAAAACTTATCGGAAATTATTTTTAAAGAAACTTTTGTTATGTAATATTTTTTAATGAAAATCAATAATAAGCGAGATATTTCGATGTATTTAATTCAGGCCACCTTATAACCCCCTTTTAAATAATGTATTTTGAATGCCATATAGCCTAAAATCTAAGTTACAACGAACTTAATTTATATTCCAATTTTCATATAAATCGGTACAGCAATTATCGCGTGAAAAGGTAACAAACATGGAGACAGACAGACAGACATACAAAGAAAAATTAAAAAAAAAGCGATTTTCGATTTCAGGATGGTTAATTATTCATGTTAACACCAATTACCAGAAAAATTTTGGCTACAGATTTATTATTAGTAGGCTATAGACGCCTAAATCCTGAAATATAATCTAACAGTTAATAGTTTTTGTACAAGTTGAGGTTCAAGTGAAACATTGTGACATGAATGATTCATTCAACATGACGTAAGAACCACGAGTGGTGTACAGTTATTTCAGATTCTAGTTGTATAAGTGATTTCTACAACACCTTCATAATATAAAGTCTAAACAAAGACATTAAAAGTAATATCAAAATATTAGGATTACACCTGATAGCTGAATGTCCTCTGTTCTGTTTCTATGACTACGGATCGTCGAATGTTTTATGTTGTGTTTCTAAGACTACGAACAAATGACGGGGACATTTTAATTAAAACCAGATTGTTCTTGTAAGTAAAAATTTGAGTGAATGTATTGAAGTTGATTATTTGCTTCAAGAATTCTTAAAAGAAACAACTGCTTACAAAAGAAGATGTAAGAAAATTTTTACTTTTTAAGCTTTTACACATAAATATATATTTCAAGTGAATTTTTTTCAAGTCCATCTGTTATTGAAATTTGCAGCAACTGTTTTTTACAAGGCCTCCTTGTTTAAAGATATAAATAATTGAAATAAAGAAGTATCAAAATACGTTATTCATTTACTAACCGACGTATCGTTATTGTTTGAATTTCCTACATATAGAGATGGGAACGATATATTGGTTTTTACGAAATACCGATATTTTCGTTTCGATATATCGATATCGAAATTTTGATTCAATATATCGTATAATATATCGGTTTTCTTATAAATTTATCGATATTTTTTGTGGAATTATCATTATCAAAAACAATAAAATCCACACTAGACAACTCCGATAATTCCCGAGAGATGGCGCTACTGAAGGTGGACAGTTACATAATTGTGCAACCTCACTCAATACCTTGTTCTAATTGGCTGGACTGGAATTCGAATTCAAACTGTTTAATATGCAGCATCAAATTCAAAATGCAGCGTGTGCGAACGTCAGACAGACGGGAGGTTTATCTACTACTGTTTTAATATTGTTATTAATGTTCTCCAAGGCAGGAGCAACTCCCACCCTGAAAGAGAACCGTCTGACCTCAAAAGGGGTATCAAAACTTTTATTTCTATATTCTGAAATGGAAAGAGAAACAGGGATTTAATACCGATGTGACATTTGTTTACATCTATGATTTCTATGCACAACCTAGTGCTGACATTCTGTTTTCTTATATATTTTAGTGCATAAAAATTCTATCCCTATAATTATCAACATTGTTGTTTGGAATGTTGGAGTGTAACAATAACTTGAAATGGGAACTTACTATAGAAGGATTGTATCAAATCAACTGTGAAGTTTGTTAAAACTTGTAACATTCTAAGTACGGTTACTTACATTTAAAAATAATTACGTTGTTAGGTAGAAAAGAGCATTAAATCTCTGTCCTGCATTGAATTCTATATAACATTAGAATAATTAATTGAATCGTGTTCCAATATCAAATACTCAACCATGTAGAGTTCACTTAACTCTTTCCCACTATATCATTTAAACTCCCTTGCCTCCACCATAATTTTTATTTAGGTTAGGACCTACATCATATGGTATTGAAAATGTATTGTTTATTGTTACAATTTTACATTCATGCTTTTGACTGTTATGATGTTGATTTCAATGGTAAAAAGGAATATTAAAATTTAAGTAATTTTATTCTAATACAGTAAATGTACGCCTGAAAATGCAATTTACTTACGGAATAGCGATATATCGATAATCGTTCTATATATCGATATATTTTCTGCGATATATATCGTTTATCGAAATTAGGCTTGCAATATATTGCAATATCAATATATCGGCATTTAATTTATTTCCTCCACCACTAAGTTTAATTGTTTCAAAACGAATTGTGCTAGCGACAACTTATTATACCTAAAACGTAGAGGAATTTTGGGAGATTATTTACCTCTATAGCAAATGTTGAAAATGTCCTCCGTCCTGCACAAGGCACAACTCAACACGTCGTTCCATGTTACTGGCCACTCGTTGGAGGACTCTGTTGTCAATAGCTTGAATCTCCTGTGTGATGTTGTGCTTTAGATCGTCCAATGTCTGGGGACGTGTGGCGTAAACCCTGTCTTTTAAGTAACCCCATAGAAAGGAGTCCGGCGTTGTCAAATCCGGAGATCTCGGTGGCCACAGGTTCCTGTAAATTATTCGGTCGTCACATAACCGGATAAATGGAACCATGCTTCATCTGTGAACCATGTGATGGACAATATGGCAGGCTTTTGCATAATGAACGTCTGAAACCAACGACAATAATTCAATCTTTTATCCTTATCTGGTTCCTGTAGCTGATGAACAACCGTAACCCTATATGGCTTTAGGCTCTCTGACACATTGAGTAGGTGTACCCTGTCTCCTGCGACAAACGTGTTAATGATTTTTTGGGTGACTGCTCCAGTCATGCTCTTACGTCAACAACAACCGTGGGAAGCCTAGATGAACGATGCTTGCCCTTTTCACTCACCAGAGATCCAGTTGTTTCCAATTTGTTTACCAGTCCCAGTATTGTGTTTCTTTTGGGAGGATTGCGAACACCAAATTCTCTCTGGTATGCCCTTTGAGTAGCTGTAATTGAATTCGTAATCCAGTATTGCTTCACAAGGAAGAGTCGTTGATTTAATGTGTACTGCATTTTCACGTTGACACAAAATGTCGAAAACAGCTGCCAACAATAGGAATAAAACATAAACATCTGCGCATCTAGTGCTGCCAATAGTAGGAATAAAACATAAACATCTGCGCATCTAGTGACAAGGAATCGAAACTCCAGAACATTCTGCTTAATTTGGTGCTAAAATTGGGTCATTGAATGAATTTCCAACGGAATAATTAAAGAAAGAAATGTGTCAGTCCTATATAAATCACTCTGTAAAATAAAATGTTCATTATTTTACAACCCTGAATCCCTTGGTGACCATCATTGTTCTAACAGAAAACTGATAGTTATTTATCTGTTAACTGGCTTAAATTGACTAGAGTGAGTGAGTGAGTGAGTGAGTGAGTGAGTGAGTGAGTGAGTGAGTGAGTGAGTGAGTGAGTGAGAATTTCTCCCGAACATATAATGGACTATTAGCCACCTGTAATATACAACGTTTTATCTTATCCTGCTGATTATTGCAATTACTTTACTACTTACATAACATTAGTTTGTCTAAAGAAATAGTATGTCGTAAAATACCTTTGTTGCTAAGTTACCGATTGGATATAAATTAAATGTTTGCTTCTAATCAACAAATTATTTCACATGTAAGGTTATTTCTGACAGTTGGCAACAGTACGCTGGGTTAGTAGGATAAGATCTTATATTATTTCACAGACAACCGTAAAATAAAGTAACTTTCTTCACAATCAAAAAGAAAGTCCTTGTTTACACACTATAATTAATAATATGAAAGAGATGTAAAAATAAATTTTAAAAAGTGAACCATAAATTCAGGGGGTTATTCTATGAGATATTTCAAACAAAAAAAGTGTAACACAATTTTTTCCCGTTTTTGCTTCCTTTTCGAGATACAAATCATTGTTTTATACAAAATATTTCATAGCATGTTTTGGGAAAGCCATTGATTTAATTCCCAATATGCTTAGTCAATTTAAGAGAGCGGTGTACTATGATAATAAATGATTGAAAGGATTTTAGTTTTGTACTTTAAATAAGCAGAAATTTGAACCGAACAAATATATCTTTTCGTTTTGAAAAGGAAATTTACAATAATACATTTGTTCCGAACAAATTTCTGCACATTTAAAGGACAAAACTAAAATTATTTCAATCAATTATCAACAGTAATCTCTCTAGAGGTTTTGATTTATCTACAGAAAATCAAAACTCGAGTGGGATTTAATTGACTATTACACGATTAGAAGAAAGTATATAAAGATTAGAAGTAACGAAGTACTCCAATACAATAAAATATTAATTGACTTACGAAAATACAACTGTCTTCAAATGTATTATTGTACCACCTCAACATTACGCTAGATGGCAGTAGTGTTTTATGATTAGCTGTTTTCTTGTTATCAGTTGTGCCAACTATGGAATCTTCATTGATTCAGTTTCATTTTTATTAAAACATTTGCATTCCACTCCAATCATCCGAAGCCCAGTAATCAACGTCACCTGACAGATGATTTTCAATAAATCTTAGTATTAAACAATCTCTGATACGTGGCTATCCATAATATCATATAGCAGAAGCTATAACATAACCTAAATAATATAAACAAGTGTTAGAAAAGTTTTAATTAGGGATGATGAAATAAACAGGAAACGTTTTAATTAATGATGATGAAATAAAAAATAAACATGAATTATTCTAAAACAAACAATTATTGAAAGTACAATATTCAAATTTGAATGTTTTAGTGGTTGGTGGTTCAGTTGATGTTACATTGGACGTGTGCGTAAAAGAAGTGAACTCGTTGATGTACATGGTGTATCCCTCAACTTATTCAGAATTTCCGAATGATGCTCTTCATATATAACCAGTGATCTTTATTAATTCTTATTCTTGAATGCCAATGCGAGTCATATTTGAAAGTGCTGTGCATCGACTGGAGTGGTTTGTAATTTTCTGTTTTTTGACGTCCAGACCAGTTTGAAATGTTAGCAAACAAAGAAACAAATGCTAGGGTAGTCATAAAAATAAACAAATGCTAGGGAAGCGATAAAATTAAACAAATGCTAGGGAAGCGATAAAATTAAATAAATGCTAGGGACGCGATAAAATTGTGCGATAAGCAGCCATGATTGGTTGAAAGACGTCCTTTCGTACCGTTTTATTGGTCAAAAGTAGTGTGAAGTAGTAAAAGTGTAATAGTCATTATAATACACTGCTCTCTTAAATTGACTGACCCTATTGGCAATTAAATCAATGGCTTTCCTGAAACATTCTATGAAATGTTTCATATAAAATAATTTTTATCTCGAAGAAAAAACAAAAACAACCTAAACTGTACTAAACTTTTTTTTTCAAATATCTCAAAGAATAACCCCTTGAAATTAATAACATTACTTATGGCTCACTCTGTATATTAACAAATTAGGCCTATTTTGTACAACACAGCGATGGGTAATCAACAGTACACGGACCACTGTTTATGAATCTTGCTCTTATCATCATCATAATCATCAGAGAGATGTACGCATTGCTACAACTCCTTCAAATCGATGCACGGTAAGCAATGCACCTCATTCTGGTACCGAAAAGAACTTCAAAGTTATTCACAAACAAACTGAAAGGCTCAATTTTTATGCTTGGTCTGCCGTAGTTGATTAAAACATCAAATATCAGAAACACGGAATAATGAAAAGTTAATAAAAACAGCGAGTACCTTCCAAGCTGATCAAGAACAGAGCGCAGCCAGCCGTGGGCGATGCGTCCTCTGCATTATTAACAGCCCGAGCTGCGCTTGTTTACATTGGGGCTTTGAAATCAATCAAAACACGATGCCACGGCCGGCAGACAGGCCGGTTAAGTAGCGACTCCGGTAAATCCAACAGTCTTTTGTTCATTTCTCACCAGTTCTGTATTTGCACGCAGAAGCGAACAAATGAAGTCTAGAAATGCATGTGTTATACAGGACAAAAAACAAACGAGGTTCAATAAGGACAATGCTATGACAACCAACGCGCAGATGTGAAATAGTTTTATTTTCAAATGGATTTATATTGTAATCAATAGTAATAAAACCACTGCTGGCCGTAATCATGCAATATATAAAAATTAATTAATTTCATATTTATTTACTTATTTATTTACTTACGTACTTATTTATTTACTTATATATTTCCTTATTTACTTTTTTATGTGTTGTTGTTTAGTCAACTGTCCGAAGAAACGTCTGTACCTCACACGTGAAACCAACATGGCACCACTTATGAGGCAACTAGGCCAGAAGATAATTGGGTAGGGTGGTCAGTTCCTTTTCTCACTTATGTATTTATTTATATATATATATTTAATTTCTCCGTTTGCTTATTTACTTATTTATTTATTTTATTTATTTGTTTGTTTATCTGCTTATTTATTTATTTATTTATTTATTTATTTATTTATTTATTTATTATTTATTTATTTAATTTCTCTGTTTGTCTATTTACTTATTTATTTTATTTATTTGTTTGTTTATCTGCTTATTTATTTATTTATTATTTATTTATTTATTTATGTATCTAATTTCTCTGTTTGTTTATTCACTTATTTATTTATTTAATTTGTTTCTTATCTGCTTATTTATTTATTTAATCTCTGTTTGTATATTTACTTATTTATTTATTTTATTTATTTGTTTGTTTATCTGCTTATTTATTTATTTATTATTTATTTATTTATTATTTATTTATTTAATTTCTCTGTTTGTCTATTTACTTATTTATTTTATTTATTTGTTTGTTTATCTGCTTATTTATTTATTTATTTATTTATTTATTTATTTATTTATTTATTATTTATTTATTTATTTAATTTCTCTGTTTGTCTATTTACTTATTTATTTTATTTATTTGTTTGTTTATCTGCTTATTTATTTATTTATTATTTATTTATTTATTTAATTTCTCTGTTTGTCTATTTACTTATTTATTTTATTTATTTGTTTGTTTATCTGCTTATTTATTTATTATTTATTTATTTATTTATTTATCTAATTTCTCTGTTTGTTTATTCACTTATTATTTATTTATTTAATTTGTTTCTTATCTGCTTATTTATTTATGTATTTAATCTCTGTTTGTATATATACTTATTTATTTATTTTATTTATTTGTTTGTTTATCTGCTTATTTATTTATTATTTACTTATTTATTTAATTTCTCTGTTTGTCTATTTACTTATTTATTTTATTTATTTGTTTGTTTATCTGCTTATTTATTATTTATTTATTTATCTAATTTCTCTGTTTGTTTATTCACTTATTTATTTATTTATTTAATTTGTTTCTTATCTGCTTATTTATTTATTTAATCTCTGTTTGTATATTTACTTATTTATTTATTTTATTTATTAGTTTGTTTATCTGCTTATTTATTTATTTAATTTATCTGTTTGTTTGTTTACTTATTTATTTATTTAATTTGTTTGTTTATCTGCTTATTTATTTAATCTCTGTTTATTTACTTATTTATTTTATGTATTTGTTTGCTTATCTGCTTATTTATTTATTCAATTTCTCTGTTTGTTTATTCACATATTTATTTATTTGTTTATTTAATTTGTTTTTTATCTGCTTATTTATTTAACTTGTTTATTTACTTATTTATTTACTTGTTTGTTTTATTTATTTGTTTGTCTATCTGCTTATTTATTTATATATATATGTATTTATTTATTTATTTAATTTGTTTGTTTATTTACTTATTTATTTGTTTGTTTATTTTATTTAATTGTTTGTTTATCTGCTTATTTATTTATTTTATTTATTTGTTTATATGCTTATTTATTTTTTTAATTTCTCTGTTTGTTTATTTACTTATTTATTTATTTGTTTATTTCATTTATTTGTTTAATTTATTTATTTATTTATTTACGCATTGACGTATTGATATGTTTATGTATTGTTGTCTTCATTATGTTTTATGTGTTTGTGTGTTCATTTATTATTTATTTACACATACTGATGATACAATTCTGATTTTTTCTTGAACAAATTGGAATGATATTTACGAAAGAGCTAATAAAGATATGAAAATTATTAAAGAATGGTTAGATTTTAACTTTAGTTAAATATCTCTAAAAAGTCCTTAATATATATTTAGTTGACCATAACTGGTATTCAGAATCTAAATTCTGGTGGTAATAACTCAAATATATAACCCAGGTTGTTCATATATTCAGCAATGTTCTTGTTCTTCTTTGAATTTTTCTACAGACGTAAAGT
The DNA here is from genome assembly GCA_025594305.2 of Periplaneta americana. Lineage (NCBI taxonomy): Eukaryota > Metazoa > Arthropoda > Insecta > Blattodea > Blattidae > Periplaneta > Periplaneta americana. The sequence continues at coordinate 2,383,629 of JAJSOF020000021.1, read as the reverse complement.
ATTCAGCAATAATTCCTGACCAATATTTAGTATCGTATGTACACACAACCTATTTGTATAGTAATATATTACGAAAAGTATAGCCTACACAAGTTTATTGCTTTTCGTTTTTATTTTCAAATAAATGCATTATGTTTTGTTCACATTTACTTAAGGCTTTTAAGGAAACCGGAGGTATAGTTCGACAAAATAGTCTGAATAATATTACTCGGAACGTGATAAAGGGGCTAAATAGTTACGAAAAGGGAAAATCGTGTAACCTAATTCGAGTAAGAAAGTATGTGTCAACTCCGCGACATTCATTTTTCTACCTCTCACACAGTCGGTCTCTTCAGTATGTAGCGAGGACAGTTTAAAGGTCGATTTTACAAACCATCTTGAGTATACGAGTAAATCTCCTAAAGGATTTATCAAGTTCTCTACTGTAACTATAAAAAAAACTAATCAATACCAATAAAATTCGCATCTGCCAATAAAACCTCTCATTTAGAGATATAAATGTGCAAGAATCCAGGTAAGTCTAGCTTGAATAAGATTTCATTTGTTATACTTCAAAATAAAGTTGCCTAAGTAACCAAATGAAACAGATGAAAACTAGAATCTTGATGTTAAACGCTTCTATTCCTTGCAAAATAAATTATTTTATTTTACTTATAAGGAAACGTCATTGAGAAGTGTTCTAATTTGAGAATCACCCTTTGAATTAAGCTTCCTTTTATCTGTTAGTAATATTTGCTGGTAGCATTGATTCTCAATTAATTATATAGCCTATGAAGGCGAAAGCAGGGAATATTTGTGTACGGAATATCAATGGGAGGGAAAACAAAAGAGAAATGGAATATACTAGCAATTAAAATTGGATCCTTTGTTCCAAAACAAGTGTATAAAAATAGTGGTATGTATTCCGTCTTTATTTTATAAATACACAAAGTTCAAAGAGAAATTGATCTGGTACAGCAAAAAGTCATCGTTTGATATACAGAGGTACAGGCCTGTAGAACAGCTCTTGGCAAAGGATGCAACTTATAAGTTTTCCCTTTTCTTTTCCTTGTTGATAGAGCCATTACGTAGTTCCTATATTTTAAAGGCATCTGTAACTATGCCATGCTACAAATAACCAGCCCTAGTGAAACAAAAGCAACAAGCGTTGCCAGTGGCGTATCGAAAAATTCGTCGTTTTCACCACACACTTTCCTTTCAGAATCATTCACTAACTCTTATATAAAGCAGAGCTACCAACATAGCTCGGGCGGTAGGACAATTGCCTGACGTTTAAGAGCTGCGTACGGACGTGTGTTCCATTCCTGGTTAGGTCTCATTCGAGGATTTTCCCAATTTCAAGGCTAGGTTTCTCCCAACCTTAAGGCAAATATAATCTTCCGCGGACTTGTAGGGAAAAAACCAAAGAAGAGACTAGTGAAGTGTTTCTTATGGAGTTTGATATTGCACAGGACAAAGACATGGACATTACGACGAAGTGAAAAGTAACTAATAGAAGCTTTTTATATTAGTACGTTATTTTACGACGCTTTATCAATATCTTACGTTATGTAACGTCTGTATGAGATGAAGGTGATAATGCCGGTGAAATGAGTCCGGGGTCCAGCACCGAAAGTTACCCAGCATTTGCTCATATTGGGTTGAGGGAAAACCCCGGAAAAGCCTCAACCTGGTAACTTGTCCCGACCGGGAATCGAACCCGGGCCACCTGGTTTCGCGGCCAGACGGGCTAACCGTTACTCCACACGTGTGGAACTAATAGAAGCATTTAAAATGTGGACATGGATAGATAGAATAAGAAATGGAGCTGTGTTGGAAAGAGTGGATGAAGAAAGAATGATGCTGAAACTGATCAGGAAGAGGAAAAGGAATTGGCTGGGTCACTGGCTGAGAAGAAACTGCTATTATAGTAACAGAACATAACCTTCTGCGACAGTATTGGATTTCCAGCCTCCGTGACGTTTCCCTCGTTGTCTTTCGATTGCATATCCGAGAATAATCGAAAACCTGAACTTTAATGAATAGGTGTACTTTAATGACATGCATTAAAGGACTGCTACCAGGTGTATAATTACTACATTTCGGCATGGTCGAGCATAAAATTATTTAAATTATTAAATATCATAATGCACTGCTCTCTTAAATCGACTGAAAATATCGGGAATGAAATCAATGGTTTTCCCAAAACACTCTATGATTTGTTTTAATATAAAAATTTTATCTCTGAAAGGAAGCAAAAAGGAGCAAAATTTTCTATTGAACTTTTTTGCTTGAAATATCTCTAAGAATAATCCCCTGAAATTAATGACATTACTTACGGCACACCCTGTATATAAAACGTGACAGAGAAAGAAATAATTCTATGATAAGTCTCACTAGTTTTACTTCTGTTCTGGACGTAATAACACCAAGGAATTTAACACCCTATGAAACCCACAGCCTGCGGCAGGGTTTAAACCTGCGACCTCCGGATCCAGAGGTAACCATGGTAACCAGTTTAGCACCGACAACGACCTCACACTGTTGGCCAGTAAATTAATAATGAAATAAAAACAAATGGTCTTATCGTGACGCCATAGCTATTATGAACAAACTTTCATTAAACGGTTGTCTGTAGCAACAAGCCCTGTTTGTACACGGGCTTCGTTATTCACTTTAGACTGCAGCTTTCCATTTATTTTGTCTTCCTTTGTTGGATTTGAAAGCGGTTTATATCACAGAGGAGGGGGAAGAGAGAGATGTATGCGTCGTGCGTTCCCCTACAGGCTATGCAACAATGTCTACACCCGTCCAGTCATCAGCCGACCTAACAGGTGGAGGAGTTCCCAGGCTGACTTCAAATTACAATAAAAGGATGGAGGAGCGGACCTGTTGCAGTCCATAACCTGATTAAACTGAAGGGCGGTTATCACAGCTCATCCACCTAGTTGTGAAGGTGCTGGCAAATGGCAAGGGGTCATAGGTCAGAATCCTGTCAGACTTTGTACTACAGAATACCTACTCACATACTTATGGCTTTTAATGAACCCACAGGTTCATCACCGCCCTCACATAAGCCCGCCATTGGTCCCTATCCTGAGCAATAATAATCCATTCTCTACCATCATATCCCAACTCCCTCAAATCCACTTTAAAATTATCCTCCCATTTACATCTCGGCCTCCAAAGGTCTTTTTCCCTCCGGCCTCCCAACTAACACTCTATATGCATTTCTGGATTCGCCCATACGTGCTACATGCCCTGCCCATCTCAAACGTCTGGATTTAATGTTCCTAATTATGTCAGGTGAAGAATACAATGCGTGCAGTTCTGTGTTGTGTAACTTTCTCCATTCTCCTGTAACTTCATCCCTCTTAGCCACAAATATTTTCCTAAGCACCTTATTCCCAAACACCCTTAACCTATGTTCCTCTCTCAAAGTGACAGTCCAAGTTTCACAACCATACAGATACAGACGTGGGCATCAGTAGTACATTTCGCACGGAGTCGAACGTAGCCACGTGACTTCCCTCCCTCCATACCCCTAGCTGTTTACCAGTCCGACCGGTCTGAGGTAACGGAAGTCAGCGGTGGATTTCGCTAAAATAATGTCGCTCTCTAAGGAAGCTCCTGAAGTAAAAAAGTCGAAAAAATATTACTTCCACAAAGAATGGGAAAATGAATTCTTTTGTTGCGAAGAAGGGGAAAGTGTTAGGTGCTTATTATGCTACAAAATTTTACTAGCAGTCAAGAAGAGCAACGTTCAGCGACATTATGAAAGCTGTCATAACGAACACAGACAAATTAAAGGCAAGTGTTTGATTTCAATATTTATAGTATATTAATTTTAAGCTTTCATATGATTTTATGGAGTTTACTCTTCTTCTGCTTGTTCAATCTTCTTCCATGAGGTTTGGTAATCGTTTTTTATTCTGTAGCAATATTGTATTTTTTTCAGGTTGTGATCGTACAAAACAGTTAGTAGAGTTGAAAGAGAAATATCAGGCTAGAGACAAATCCAACACAGAGAAAAGCTTAGGTAGTGAAATTTTATCGAAAAGAATTGTTCAGGCGAGTTATCGGATAGCTTGGGAGATCGCGAAAGCTAAAAATGTTACACAGAAGGGGAATTTATAAAGAAATGTCTGAATGAGGCTGTTGGATTAATATGTCCAGAACAAAAAAATATGTTTGAAAAACTGAAACTTTCCCGTCGAACAATAGGTAGAAGAGTTGTGAATATTTCAAATGATATTCAAAAACAATTGGAAGTTAAAGTGGGACAGTTTATGGCGTACTCCATTGCCATAGATGAGAGCACGGACATAACAGATACGGCACAATTAGTATTATTCATCCGAGGAGTGGATGAGAAGCTTGTTATTAATGAATATCTATTGGACTTAATCCCATTGATGGATACTACCACAGGTGACGATATTTTCAAAGCGTTCTGTTCATCCGTAGAAAAACGAAATCTAGACTGGTCGAAATTAATATCAGTCACAACTGACGGAGCACCATGCATGGCTGGTGAGAAAAAAGGATTCGTCGGCAGGTTAAAATCTTATTTGACTGCACGGGGAAGATCTGATACTATTTACAGTTTTCACTGTATAATACATCAACAGGTTTTAAGCTCGAAAATTGCTAACGTCGAAAGTGTTATGAACGTTGTAGTGAAAACAATTAATAAAATAAAATCGAAATCACTGAAACATAGACAATTCAGGCAATTGTTGAAAGAGATGGGTGATGGATATGAAGACATGGCATACTACACACAAGTGAGATGGCTCAGTCGTGGGAAAATGTTGAAGAGATTTTTGATCTGCGGAACACCATAAGTGATTTCTTTAACAAGCAGGTACAGTTTGCATTTCAGTAATTAAACTTAAAATAATGCAACTACTGTAACTTAAAAAAATAATAATAATAATAATAAACAGTAATAATAGTGTCGGCCTGAATGACGGAGTCGGTAGAGTGATGGCCTTCTGTGCCCGCGGTTGTGGGTTCGATCCCGGCCAAGGTCGATGGCATTAAGTGTGCTTAAATGCGACAGGCTCATGTCAGTAGATTTAGTGGCATATAAAAGAACTTCTGCGGGAAAAATTCCGGCACACCGGCGACGCTGATATAACCTTGGCAGTTGTGGCGTCGTTTTAATAGAACATAATTTTTTTATTTTTTTTTTAAATTATAGTAGTAGTAGTAGTAGTAGGAGTAGAAATAGGAGTAGGAGTGGTGGTGGTGGTGTGTAGTAAGTAGTAGTAGTAAGTAATAGTAACGTAGTAACATCGTCGGTTTACAAGCAAAACACATTAAGTCAAAAATATTACTTCTGAAAAAAAGACAATTTTATTCCGACAAAACTGAATCCTCAAAATATTATTAGAGTAAGTTATTTCTTTTTAATTGTATTTTATTTTCCAATTCTAAGTTTATACATAAGCAGTATATACAGTACAAATCCCTTTTGCTCAGAAGTAATATTCCTCACTTAATGTGTTTTGCTTGTAAACCGACTATATAATCATTATGCGTTTCCTTTTCAGGGTGAAACGATAAATGAATTGACAGACGAGAGGTGGATCATTGATTTGGCTTTTCTGTGCGACATAACCAGCACTCTTAACGATTTCAACATTTCTCTTCAAGGAAAAGATAAAAATATCGTACATATGTACGATGAATTAAAGCTGTTTGTGTCACAACTGCGTCTATTTCTGATGCAGTTAAATCAGAGAGAATTTTATCATTTTCCTTCTTTAAAATCGCTTAATCTATCACCCGATGTTAACATTAGCCACTTGTATCAAATATTGGAAAATGTAATAAGTGAATTCACAGACAAAAGATTCAGTGATTTTAAGAAATTAGAGAATGAATTTCTATTATTTGCTAATCCATTCTCCATTAATGATCAATGTGTAAGATTAGACCTTCAGTTAGAAGTTCTTCGACTGAAAAATGACACATTTACCAAGTGCAAATGCACAAATATGACTGGTTTAGATATATATAAACAACTTTGCCAAGTAAAATATCCACATCTTCGGAATTTTGTTATGAAAATTGCTTCTATGTTTGGCTCAACCTATATTTGCGAACAGTTTTTTCTCAGTTGGCCATTGTAAAATCCAAACCAAGATCACGTATTTCAGACGAAAATTTATTCCATCAGCTCATAATTGCAATGTCTGACATAACTCCAAATTTTGAAAAACTTGCCGATTTACGTGACGTAGAAGACTAAATGAATCCCTTCTTTTAAAGGGATGAGTCAATTGACGTAAATTGACAAAAACAACAAAGAACTACAGTAAGAGGTTTAAAAATAGCGTAATTGTTTTTCTGTTTCTTAGTGATGTGATTGATAGTTTCTAAGAATCTATTTTTCATAGGTTGCTTAATTTTATTTTCAAATGATGCAAATTAGAAATACAGTTATGTTTCAGCTTTTTGTAAAATAGTTTGTATTTGTTTTGGAAAATATTACAAGTGAAGTGAGAATGGCTGTTACATCCCTGAATTTTTTCATTGCTACACCCCTGAGAGAGGTATTTCGTTATCAAATATGACGTAAGAAAGGTCAGCAGTAGTGAACTTGCGTTTCCTGCGGGAGATTACATCAAGAGTTCAGGTGACCTTCAAACATCGAGTAAGCAACAATGCTAGATATCCTACATAATTATGATGATAGTGAACTAACTCATAACTATGGTGCAACAATAAATTATGACTCAAAGACACATCCAGTGTGGAACTATTATGCAAACATGTCACTTGAATGCAATTTGTGTACTATAATATATTTCATTATTAATATTTATATTTAATACGTTCCGTTATGCGTAACATATCCATTCTCATTACTGTAATAACTGAAAACAATATATTTCTTAACATTTAAATCTAATTGCAATGTTTAAACCTTGTCTGTAAACAAAAACAAATGTGGATTACCATTGTAATCCAGGTGAGTACTGGTGTTACGAAATTTAAATCGAGTAACGAAGGGTTAATTATCGTTCCGTGTTTCAATACTTCACGCGATCCACCACTGAGTATTACGTTAACAAGTGATGCGTGTTGCAGCAATCAGAGTAGTACGGCGCATCACTTTAAATGCCCACGTCTGATACAGAACAACCGGTAATATAACTGTTTTATAAATTCTAACTTTCAGATTTTTTGACAGCAGACTGGATGATAAAAGCTTCTCAACCGAATAATAACAGACATTTCCCATATTTATTCTGCGTTTATGTCACGAGACATAATCATATACTTTGTTTTTTTTTTTCAGGGTTTACTTCCAAACCTATCGCTTTACTTGCTTCAAGTAACATTCCCGTAACATTAATTCTAGGTTCGAATCCAGATGTCGGCATGAGATAGCGATGCCAATACACGAATTAAATGAAGCACAGACACGTAGTTAGGCCTTGTTACCTAGCAACACCTTGCCGTCACATGCTTCAGTGGGTCTAATGTACTTTTCAGCCTCTGATCACCTGAAAATTCTTTACGTTTATTCAATGCGACAATGCACATTGAAAAGAGACATGTGAAAATTTAACAAAAAGTTAAAGAACAATGACACACAGATTAATTAATATACCGATGAACAATGACAACTATACTGAAGAATTAAACACAATAAAATATATAGCACAAGACAATGGATACAACCCTAACATAATAGACACACTAATAAAAAAGGCAAAACAAAAACAGAACAAACCAACACAAACAGCACGCGAGAATAAATACATAACATTAACATATCACAATACCAATACCCACATAATTGCAACTTCATTCAGAAAACTAAAGTACAAAATTGCATACAAAACAAATAATACAACACAGAAATACTTAAATAACCACATTAAACATTCAAATAAATATAATTCAACTGGAGTTTACAAATTAAAATGCAATAGTTGCCCACATTTTTACATAGGACAGACAGGAAGTTCCTTTCACACAACATATAATGAACATATTAAAGCTATAACCAAACCTTACATTACATAAAATTATGCAGATCACATTATCGACAATAATCATGACTACAATAATATAGAAACAGATATGGAAATTTTACACATCACACCAAAAAGTTTACAGTTAAATATCCTAGAACAATACGAAATATATAAGAACACAATAGCACACCCACATTACATACGTAATACGCAACTACAGTTCAATACGCACACATTGTTTGACGTCATAGTACGTCATATCATACAGATAACCAACCCCCACCATAGGAGCAACACACCCCCACCCCTGCCATCGACAACTGCACATCGCAGAGCCAAAATCAGCAGTGGTTCAAGAGACACTGAAGACGACGACAAATAGCGTCGAAACGGGCCGTCTGTCGAAGGTAAATACCTTTTTAAGAATTTTAACACTTTTAACGTGTGACAGAGTGGATTTTATGTTTTTAAAGAACAGAATACTAACGTATTACAAACAAATAATAGCATAACAAAATCGACACTAAACAACATGAAAATAATACCATAATATAAAAAATAAAATAAAATGCAGATCTAGAGACTGGAATATAATAAAAGCAACTCTGTTAGTACTAATAGTTCATAGGGAAAACGTAAGGAAGATTACAACAAATGGAATGTAATAAAATAAGAAAAATGCGAAATTTAAATAAAATCCACAATAAAAAGGGTATGATGATAAATTCATCTGGTGATCAAGAGAACTAAAAACGGGGAAAGGAAGGAAAAGACATATATATATATATATAATTTGAACTGGTAATGGAAATTATGGGAAAACGGCTGAACGTATTTTAATGAATGACTCCTCATTTTGAAGCTTGGAACCCAACGTTTTTCAGAAAAATAGTAGTTTTCAGTGAAATGTTAATTTTTCTACATCATTTTCGTAATTTCCAAAATCCATATTTCGTCAATTTTGGGAACTAATTAATTGCATTTCAGAATAAAACAAAACACACACTACAATAAACAATACACTATTACACGAAGGCCATGACCTACAGTATTGCTGACATATTTAGAATTTAGATGGCTCAGATTCTTTCACATCATAATGCCAATATGTCGATCTTCATTTGTGTAATTTTTTGATAACGTATAAAAAATAATTTACAGGTCTGATTGTCTGGTCTGTAGTTTTCCGGGTACAGCTGTGTATTGGATATTAAGAACTACAAAATTTAAGAATTTCTGATGACATTATTACCATTAGAAATGAAATATTACGTGTATTATAGTTAATGAAATTGTCAGTGTCACTAATTATACACATTAATGCTATAAGGATAATATGAAAATGAAGCCTTTTGGGGTTTTAAGTAAGTAGACGTAGAGGAAAAATATTTTATATTAGATCTACATTTCTATAATATACTGAGTAATGGCTATATGTTACTGAAAAATATAAAACTTACTTCAGGTAACAATATTGTTATTAAAATGAAATATTTTTGCAGTTATTAATCAAGTGATGTGGGTCTTTTTCATATATGTAATGGCGGTGTGATATAGATATTTATATGTCTGATTCTCTAACTTTCCTTGGTAGTAATTGAGTCATGCTTCCTATTTTAGCTGCGTCTTTAAACTACAACAAAATTAATTTCATATTTCTTTGGTTTAATTGATTAGATTTGTGATCGCTGCCAAGCATATTTTGTTGTAGGGAAAATAGCATGTCATTTCACTTCTTGCTACCGTGATGAGTAAGTTTATTTCCCGCAACCAGTAACGAATGAAACCCTGAAACTGCAAACGATTTACGATGGACAATTTCATTTAGGGCGCATATAAGATTCTACAACTCTGACATATCATTCGCCTCATTTTTCGCATCTCATCAATAGAGTCCTCACAACATCCTATACTGCTGAAAATATATGGTATAATACATAACTTAAGTCTCCGATCTTCCGTCATTTACAATTCATTACGGGCTTATGGAAAATTATACGTCCTTGATTCAACATATGCTAACGTTTTACATGGCCAAAATGATGTCCAGCATTCACAGGTACAGGAAAAAGAATGGAAAAAGTAAAGTTCTGGCATCCAGCTGAAGATGGATAGGTTCAAGGAAAGGTATTTGGCATAAAAACTTTCAAAATGTCTGGTATTCATTGAAAATAAATCTGAACAATTTTTATTTGAATTTCTTACGGACTTAATTTGCAGCATTTGCTGCACAAGCCACTAGTATTACATTATATTACATTACATTACATTACATTACATTACATTATTTATATTATATTATATTATATTATATTATATTATATTATATTATATTACATTACATTACATTACATTATATTATATTCATTATATTGTATTATATTATTTTATATTATATTATTATTACATATTATTATATATTATATTATATTATATTATTACATTATTATATTCCATTATTATTATATTACATTACATTACATTATATTATATTACATTACATTATATTATATTATATTATTTTATATTATATTACATTATATTATTTATATTACATTACATTACATTACATTACATTTATATTATATTATATTATATTATATTATATTATATTACATTACATTATATTATATTTACATTACATTATATTATATTATATTACATTATATTATATTACATTACATTACATTACATTACATTACATTACATTACATTATATTATATTATATTATATTATATTATATTATTATTTATATTACATTACATTACATTATATTATATTACATTACATTACATTACATTACATTACATTATTATATTATATTATATTATATTATATTATTATTATATTATATTATATTACATTACATTACATTACATTATTTATATTATATTACATTATATTATATTATATTATATTACATTACATTACATTACATTACATTACATTACATTACATTATTATATTATATTATATTATATTACATTACATTACATTATATTATATTATATTATATTATATTATATTATATTATATTACATTACATTACATTATATTATTTATATTATATTATTTATATTATATTATATTATATTATATTATATTATATTATATTATATTACATTATACATTACATTATTACATTATATTACATTACATTACATTATATTACATTACATTACATTACATTACATATATTATATTATTATATTATATTATATTATTATATTATATTATTATTACATTACATTACATATTATATTATTTATATTATATTATATTATATTATATTATATTATATTACATTATATTATATTTATATTCATTATATTATATTATATTATATTATATTATTACATTACATTATTCATTATATTGTATTATATTATATTACATTACATTACATTACATTATATTATATTATATTACATTATATTATATTATATTATATTATATTATATTATATTATTTATATATTATTATATTATACATTATATTGTATTATATTACATTACATTACATTACATTACATTATATTATATTATATTATATTATATTATATTATATTATATTACATTATTATATTATATTCATTATATTGTATTATATTATATTACATTACATTACATTACATTATATTATATTATATTATATTATATTATATTATATTATATTATATTATATTATATTACATTACATTATATTACATTATATTGTATTATATTACATTACATTTATTATATTATATTATATTATATTATATTATATTATATTATATTATATTATATTATATTACATTACATTACATTACATTATATTATATTATATTATATTATATTATATTATATTATATTATATTATATTATATTATATTATATTATATTATATTATATTATATTATATTATATTACATTACATTACATTACATTACATTACATTATATTATATTATATTATATTATATTATATTATTATATTACATTACATTACATTACATTACATTACATTACATTACATTACATTACATTACATTACATTACATTACATTACATTATATTATATTATATTATATTATATTATATTATATTATATTATACATTACATTACATTACATTACATTACATTACATTATTATTACATTATTACATTATTTATATTACATTACATTATTATATTATTACATTACATTACATTACATTACATTATATTATTATTACATTATTATATTATTTATTATTATTTATATTATATTACATTATTACATTTATATTATATTATATTACATTATATTACATTACATTATATTATATTATATTATATTATATTATATTATATTATATTATTATATTATATTATATTACATTACATTATATTATATTATTTATTATATTATATTATATTATATTATATTATATTATATATTATATTATATTATATTATATTATATTACATTATATTATATTATATTATATTATATTATATTATATTATTTATATTATATTACATTATATTATATTATATTATATTATTATATTATATTATATTATATTATATTATATTATATTATATTATATTATATTACATTACATTACATTACATTACATTACATTACATTACATTACACATTACATTATATTATATTATATTATATTATATTCCATTATATTATATTATATTATATTACATTACATTACATTACATTACATTACATTACATTACATTACATTACATTACATTATATTATATTATATATTATATTATATTATATTATATTATATTATATTATATTACATTACATTATATTACATTATATTATATTATATTATATTATATTATATTATATTATATTATATTATATTATATTATATTCCATTATATTATATTATATTACATTACATTACATTACATTACATTACATTACATTATATTATATTATATTATATTATATTATATTATTATATTATATATTATATTCCATTATATTGATTATATTACATTATTATTATATTATATTATATTATATTATATTATATTATATTATATATATTATATTACATTATTATTATATTACATTACATTATATTATATTACATTTATATTATATTCCATTTATTGTATTATTATATTATATTATATTATATTACATTACATTACATTATATTATATTATATTATATTATATTCCATTATTATTATATTATATTATATTATATTATATTATATTATATTATATTATATTATATTATATTATATTATATTATATTATATTAATTATTACATTACATTATATTACATTATATTATATTATATTATATTACATTACATTATATTATGTTATATTATATTATATTATATTATATTATATTATATTATATTATATTATATTATATTATATTATATTATATTATATTATATTATATTATATTCCATTATTATCCATTATATTATATATTACATTACATTATATTATATTATATTATATTATATTATATTATATTATATTATATTATATTATATTATATTATATTATATTATATTATTTATATTATATTATATTATATTATATTCATTACATTACATTACATTATATTATATTATATTATATTATATTATATATTATATTATATTATACAGTAGCGTGCAAATTAATCCGAACACGGCATATTTTTACATTTTCTGTCATTGTTGGCCTCACAGCTGCTCATACCGGTTTAATTGACATCTGTAGTACGTGTAATTCCATTGTTGAAGGTCTGTCGTTATTATTTTTTTTATGATATGTGACATTTTTCCTGTTGTTTTGTACTTATAAGCATTTCAGTAGTGTTGAAGACTTAATACTGCAATCCTGTGTACATTCTCTCGTCTTCACAAATGGATACATCTCCACGAAAAAACGGTCTAAAATTATAACATTAGCAGAGCATTCTTCTATGACACAGAGGCAAATTGCTGCAGAATGCCACATCGGTTTGGCTACTGTTAATTCGATCATAAAACGATACAGGGAGACTGGATCCATCACACCCCAGAAAAAAGGAAACTGTGGCCTGAAAAGAAAGACTTCACCAGCAGATGATCGTTTAATTGTCAGGAAAAGTAAATTAAATCCTAGACTAACTGCTGTCGACTTAACCTGCGAGTTAATGGCTACCACTGGGGCGAATATTCACGTCACAACAGTGCGGCGTAGGCTTTTGGAAGCTGGACGAAGGGCTCGTAAGCCTATTAAGAAGCAACTGCTAACCCCTGTTATGTGCAAAAAAACGCTTAATGTGGGCAAAATTACATCAACACTGGACAGTGAATGACTGGAAGAATGTACTTTTTCCGACGAGTCTCATTTCGAGGTCCACGGCCACCGTGTTTCTTACGTACGGGAAGGATCCGAAAAAGTAACAGCAGCTCATCTCCAACAAGCACCCAAATACCCCCCTAAACTAATGTTTTGGGGTTGTTTTACACATGAAGAGCCTGGAGCATTAATACCTATCAAGGGAATGATGAATTCTGACAAATATATTCACTTATTGGAAACCAGAATCGTACCCCAGCTGCAAAAATCATTTCCGGATGGCAGAGGTTTGTTCCAAAAAGACTTGGCACCATGCCATACGTCTCGAAAAACTACAGAATTCTTCAACAAGAAGAATATTCAGGTACTCCCTGGCCAGGCAACTCACCCGACATCAACCCCATTGAGAACTTGTGGTCAATTTGCAAAAGAAGAATGCAAAAAATGGATTGTTCTACAAAGGAGAAGATGATTTCTGCCCTCATTGGTGTATGGTTTCACGATGAAGAAATTAAGAATATTTGTGGGAAATTAGTCGAATTCATGCCAAATCGTCTCAGAGCTGTTATTAGGAACAAGGGAGGCCACATAGATTACTGAGGTATGTCTTAGATCCTTTTTTTATCCCGTTTGAGTGTTTTTGCATAAGCAATTACGTTGTTCGGATTAATTTGCACGCTACTGTATTATATTATATTATATTATATTATATTATATTATATTATATTATATTATATTATATTATATTATATTATATTATATTATATTATATTATATTATATATTACAAAACTAACCAAGAAAAAAAGGGCTTATAATTGAAAGGAATCTGAATTGAAAAAGTACAATTTTAGTTTATTTTTTAAACTAGTTAGTCCGACAATCTCTGACATGTTGTGGTAGAGAGTTCCAGAGATGAGCTGCAGAAACGGTGAAAGATGAAGAGTAGAAGGATGTTCTGTGTTTAGGGATGGAGAGTGAGATATGATGTGTTCGTACCCTTGACTTTAAAAGCATATTGGACATTTTCGTATGTTGGACATTATCTCTGTTCACCGAAAAAATCAATTTTAATCACTCTAGAGACTTAAATAAAAAATCCGACAAAACCTTCATCATATCGAACTGAGATTCCTTGATGTGAAAATCAGAAGACAGAAGATTCGATGGATTACTTAAATTCAATGTTATAAGCCAAATATAGATAACTATAGTCTACGTGGATGTCACATTTCTCACTACATTATATGCGTCTTCCTTTTTTTCCATTAACGATCTCCTATTTGGTCTTTGGTTCCCCCATTTCCCCCACTCACTTTTTCTGTACTTGCTACTGATAATAACCATATGTGCAAACATGAAAATTATGAAGCGACAAATGACCATATTTTCAGAACATCCTGTAGACTGTAGTCATTAGATCTCCATTTCCTGCCTCAGCCATCCAATGAATCCATTTAGCATTGTTCCGTCTCGAATCCTACATGGACTTGGTCCATTATATGTTCATTTGTTAATAAGCGTGATCCAGTTTTTGCTCTTAATTTTAATAGACTTGTGCTTCAGGGTGAAGACCACTGTACGTGCTTTGCACTGTAGAGTAAATAGCACCCTCAGCGAAAGGCATCGATCCCACCCCTCCACCTGGGGGGATGTGGCCAACACAGGGAAGCAGAGTGTAAAGTGTAGAACACCAACACGGGAAGGTAAAATGTTAACACAGGGGGGAAATGTAAGGTGCAAAATATCAACAAAGAGATGGTTAATGTTAAGTGGGAAACACACCCCATACAATACAAATTTAAGGTATAAAACATGAACTCACAAAAGGTAAATGTGAGGTGTAAAACGCACAGGTGATCAATTAAAAATGCAGAAAAAAACAAGCAAAAAATAATTTCATTATAAAACACCAACATATAGAACAATTAAAAATGTATTACACCAAAACACACAATAGTAAATCGTCGGTTTGCAATCAAAACACAATAAATAAAAAATAATACTTCTCAAAAAATTATAAAACACTAGCATATACAACAATTAAAAATGTCTTACACCAACACACACAATATTAAATCGTCGGTTTGCAATCAAAATACAATAAATCAAAAATATTACTTCTCAAAAAATTATAAAACACTAACATATGCGACAATTAAAAATGTATTACACCAACATACACAATATTAAATCGTCGGTTTGCAATCAAAATACAATAAATCAAAAATATTACTTCTCAAAAAATTATAAAACTCTAGCATATAGAACAATTAAAAATGTATTACACCAACATGCACAATATTAAATCGTCGTTTTGCAATCAAAACTCAATAAATAAAAAATATTACTCCTCAAAAAATTATAAAACTCTAGCATATAGAACAATTAAAAATGTATTACACTAACATACACAATATTAAATCGTCGGTTTGCAATCAAAACACAATAAATCAAAAATATTACTTCTCAAAAAATTATAAAACACTAACATATGCGACAATTAAAAATGTATTACACCAACATACACAATATTAAATCGTCGGTTTGCAATCAAAATACAATAAATCAAAAATATTACTTCTCAAAAAATTATAAAACTCTAGCATATAGAACAATTAAAAATGTATTACACCAATGTACAATTTTCAAATTTGAATGTGATTGGTGGTTCAATTGATGTTATATTGGCCGTGTGCGTAATAGAAGTGGAACTCGTTGATTTAGGCCTACATGGTGTATTCAACTTATTCAGGATTTCCGAATGAATAATTTTAAAAGGAATAATTATTGAATGTACAATTTTCAAATTTGAATGTGGTTGGTGGTTCAATTGATGTTATATTGGACGTGTGCGTAATAGAAGTGGAGCTCGTTGATCTAGGCCTACATGATGTAGTCAACTTATTCAGGATTTCCGAATGGTGCTCTTCATTTATTTGTAAATCGGATTTCAGAAGATGCATAGGTATGATCAGTGATTTTTATTAATTATTGTTCTTGAATGCCAATGCGAGTCATATTTGAAACTGCTGTGCATCGACTGGAGTGGTTTGTAATTATATATATATATATATATATATATATATATATATATATATATATATATATTATTTTTTGACGTCCAGACCAGCGCAGTTTCAAATATTGGCAAACAAAGAAACAAATGCTAGGGACGCGATAAAATTAAACAAATGCTAGGGACTAGGGCGCGATAAAATTGTGCGATAAGCAGCCATGATTGGTTGAAATACGTCCTTTCGTACCGTTTTATTGGTCAAAAGTAGTATGACGTAGTAGGAGTGTAATAGTCATAGAAAAACAAAGAATATTTGATATTCATGTATAGAACTTTATTCTGAAGCGTGTATTGCAAAATATTGCAAAAGTTATTTACTCCAAGAAGACCTGTATTAATCATAATTACCTGTCTTGTAAATGTATTTTGTTCAAAGTGTGTTTTATGTAATGAAAACAAGTCGTACTTAAACACCAAAAAAATGAGAATAAAGTAAACTTCACAAACTAGATTCAGATATATTAGATGTGTTACTACACCCCATTTCCTTCGGTATCAAATGTTTTTGCTACAGAGCGCCATTTTATTCTCTTACACGCCATAAGGCTTTCAGCGGCACGGAGTGCAGCCAAAGGGAAGATTTCCTTACGTCCGCATTAATAATGCTAATTTCTAAAACTGCAGGAGTGATTACACTTTAGCACATAAATATGCATGGGATGGGAATATCTGTTACCCTTGGCAACCCGCTTTATAATCTGTAACACCAGTCTCATGTACTCGAGCTCGGATTTTGAAGGTGGAGTGTGCGATATATCAAGACTACTTTTTAATATACAGGGTGTTCAAGTACTATCAAAGGAAGAATTCAGTGTTTCAATGAAGTTAATACTAAGTTATAAGATTTCACTAGTAGATTTAATCTCATTTAGGTTATAGTTCTCAGGTTACAGTTCTTTCTATCCCTCAAAACAGAACGTCTCTAAACTCATCCTCTTACACTGTAGAAATAACTCTCCTCTGGAATTCGTTACCTAATGGCATCAGGGACTGCCGGACTTTATCACAATTCAAAATTAAAACGGAAAATTTTGTCTTATTCCATGCTTTTTAGGTAATGCTAGAAGTATTGATTTGTGATTTTTACTCTAGATTGAAACTGGAAGTTTCATTTTTATGTTAATTAGTCAGGATATGTTGTTGTTGCTTTCTAATGCCAGGCATTTGACAATGAATTCATTTGACGTCTTGCACTCCATAATTTTTCAAAGATATTATCATGGCCAGCCACTGAAGCACAGATTTTGAGGTGTTCCGAATACATTTCTTGATTAGAGTTGCACAATGGGCAGTTAGGGGACTGATATATTCAAATTCTATGCAGGTGCTTGGCCAAACAATCATGGCCTGTTGCCAATCTAAATGCAGTTACAGACGATTTTCGTGGCAAATCGGGAATTAACTGTGGATTATGTTGCAGAGAGAGTTCCATTTTTAATATAAACATAATACAGAGTGATTTATATAGAACTGACACATTTCTTTCATTAATTGTTTCAAAACGAATTGTGCTAGCGACAACTTATTATACCTAAAATGTAGAGGAATTTTGGGAGATTATTTACCTCTATAGCAAATGTTGTCCGGCGTTGTCAAACCCGGAGATCTCGGTGGCCACAGGTTCCTGGAAATTATTCGGTCGTCACATAACCGGATAAATGAACCATGCTTCATCTGTGAACCATGTGATGGACAATATGGCAGGATTTTGCACAATGAACTTCTGAAACCAACGACAATAATTCAATCTTTTATCCTTATCTGGTTCCTGTAGCTGATGAACAACCGTAACCCTATATGGCTTTAGGCTCTCTGACACGTTGAGTAGGTGTACCCTGTCTCCTGCGACAAACGTCTTAATGATTTTTTGGGTGACTGCGCCATCAATTACAGCTACTCAAAGGGCATACCCGAGAGAATTTGGTGTTCGCAATCCTCCCAAAAGAAACACAATACTGGGACTGGTAAACAAATTGGAAACAGCTGGGTCTCTGGTGAGAGTAAAGGGCAAGCATCGTTCATCTAGGCTTCCCACGGTTGTTGTTGACGTAAGAGCACGACTGGAGCAGTCACCCAAAAAATCACTAAGACGTTTGTCGCAGGAGACAGAGTACACCTACTCATTGTGTCAGAGAGCCTAAAGCCATATAGGGTTACGGTTGTTCATCAGCTACAGGAACCAGATAAGGATAAAAGATTGAATTATTGTCGTTGGTTTCAGACGTTCATTGTGCAAAATCCTGCCATATTGTCCATCACATTGTTCACAGATGAAGCATGGTTCCATTTATCCGGTTATGTGACGACCGAATAATTTCCAGGAACCTGTGGCCACCGAGATCTCCGGATTTGATAACGCCGGACAACATTTGCTATAGAGGTAAATAATCTCCCAAAATTCCTCTACATTTTAGGTATAATAAGTTGTCGCTAGCACAATTCGTTTTGAAACAATTAATGAAAGAAATGTGTCAGTTCTATATAAATCACTCTGTATAATAATATATTATATATAGGATATAATTAAATACGATACTTATCACTCATCTAAAGTTTGTGTGACTACAACCTGTATATATTTTCGTGTGGTTTTACTTTGTTTATAGTGTGATTTTTTCTTTTTATTTCTATTATCGTATTTGTATTTCTGGTGGTGTGGAAGGGAAGGTCTGATGGCCTTAACTACACCAGTATAAATAATAAATAAATAAATAAATAGTAACTAATGATTGTAAAAAATAGTTAATTTTATTAAAATGACATATAAGGATGTTAGATTTTTGATTTCTAGAATATTGTGTTATATATGCAAACATATCTTTTTTTTTTTTTCGGAGATTACCTACAGTAATCTCACTAGAGGTTTTGATTTACTTACTTACTAACTTACTTACTTACTTACTGGCTTTTAAGGAACCCGGAGGTTCATTGCCGCCCTCATATAAGCCACCCATTGATCCCTATCCTGAGCAAGATTAATCCAGTTTCTATCATCATATCCCACCTCCCTCAAATCCATTTTAATATTATCCTCCCATCTACGTCTCGGCCTTCCCCAAGGTCTTTTTTCCCTTCGGCCTCCCAACTAACACTCTATATGCATTTCTGGATTCGCCCATACGTGCTACATGTCCTGCCCATCTCAAACGTCTGGATTTAATGTTCCTAATTATGTCAGGTGAAGAATACAATGCGTGCAGTTCTGTGTTGTGTAACTTTCTCCATTCTCCTGTAACTTCATCCCTCTTAGCCCCAACTATTTGCCTAAGCACCTTATTCTCAAACACCCTTAACCTATGTTCCTCTCTCAAAGTGAGAGTCCAAGTTTCACAACTATACAGAACAACCGGTAATATAACTGTTTTATAAATTCTAACTTTCAGATATTTTGACAGCAGACTGGATGATAAAAGCTTCTCAACCGAATAATAACACGCATTTCCAATATTTATTCTGTGTTTAATTTCCTCCCGAGTATCATTTATAGGTTAAGTATTCATAAATATACAATTTTTAATATTTTGTGAGGGAACTTTAGGGATATATTACTTATATTTTTATTTTATTCACGAAATAGTTGTAATAAACATCACAAGAGTTCTGAGATTTATCGGCAAATCTCAGGCCTCTTGTGACATCTATAGATAAATTGAAAGATGGATGGAAAAAAGGGTAGAATGATAGATCAAATGTGTGGGTTGATAGAGAGACGGGTTGGTGGGTTGGTGGATTGGTGGGTGGGCTGTATATGGATAGATAAGCTGTATAAATAAATTAAAAGATGAATGGTCTTTTGATGAACATACAAGCAGAAAATTGGCCAGGTGAGTAGGGAGACGGAAGAAAGGTGGGTCTTTTAAAATGTGTAAAACGAAATAGCAGCTTCATACAGCTCCATAGAAGCACATGAATGGAATAATTCTGCAGTCCATCTCTAGACTGAATTCCAATTCATTACGTAACCATTCTGGTGCGCACAATTGCGTTACGCAGCAACTGAAGGCGAATCACATCAAGAGAGATGGTCGTTTTAATCTAGTAACAAGAGTCCGCTTGCATAGTGATTATATTTCGATATGCAGGCCGGCATATAATTTCATTACGCGTTTAATCAACTCTGTACTTCTTCCCGGGCTGCATGAGAACTCTAATTCGCGGAATTCCACACTTGTAACACGATCACTTCGTGCGGCCATCTTTCAAGTGGTAGACAACAACAATTTATGAAGTCATTTCAAGGATCATTAGGGCGTCTAGAACGAAAATGACTTGAAATGTAAACTATTATAAAGACTTGCCATCTACAGAACAGGTTCAAGGGCGGATTCTAACGTGGAAGACCATTGGTTCGAATTGGGAAATGTTGTAGTAGAATTTTTTGGGAAGAATGCTAAACAGGTTAAATGAAAAATTTACATCTTGATTACACAACTTTTAACACTGTCATTTACAAACTGGGTGCAAAAACATAAGACAAGGATTATTGTAAGAATCTGCTCTTTATCATCTCAGACTTCATGATAATCGATGAGTGTAAACTTCCAGATTATCTAGTTTTCAGTTTACGATTCGTGTAATCATTAAAATGACGGTGCTTCGATTTACGATGAGTGTAAATATCAAGATGACTGTGTTTCGGTTTAGGTACGGTGAGTGTAAAGTGCAAGATGATGATATTTCAATTCACGGTAAGTGTGAACTTCAAGATAAATTCAAGTACCTTGGAGCAACAGTAACAAATATAAATGACACCCGAAAGGATATTCGATTGAGAATCTTTTGTCATCCAGTCTGCTGTCAAAAAATCTTAAATTTAAAATTTATAATAAAAACCAGTTATATTGCCGGTTGTTCTTTATGGTTGTGAAACTTGGACCCTCACTTTGAGAGAGAAACAGGGGTTAAGGATTAATTTTTTTATTTTAGTAGGTTATTTTACGACGCTTTATCAACAGCTTAGGTTATTTAGCGTCTGAATGAGATGAAGATGATAATGCCAGTGAAATGAGTCCGGGGTCCAGCACCGAAACTTACCCAGCATTTGCTCATATTGGGTTGAGGGCAAACCCCGGAAAAAACCTCAACCAGGTAACTTTCCCCGACCGGGAATCGAACCCGAGCCACCTGGTTTCGCGGCTAGACACGCTAACAGTTATTCCACAAGTGTGGACAGAGGTTAAGGATGTTCGACAATAAGGTGCTTAGGAAAATATTTGGGGTAAGAGGGATGAAGTTACAAGAGAATGGAGAAAGTTACACAACACAGAACTGCACGCATTGTATTCTTCACCTGACATAATTAGGAACATTAAATCCAGACGTTTGAGATGGGCAGGGCATGTAGCACGTATGGGCGAATCCAGAAATGCATATAGAGTGTTAGTTGGAAAACCTGAGGGGCAACTACCTTTGGGAAGGCCAAGGCTTAGATGCGAAGATAATATTAAAATGGATTTGAGGGAGGTGGGGTGTGATTGCAGAGACTGGATTAATCTTGCTCAGGATAGGGACCGATGGCGAGCTTATCTGAGGGTGACAATAAACTTCCGGGTTCCTTAAAAGCCATTTGTAAATATATACCTCAAAATGATCGTTTCCATTTACAAGTGTATATACTTCAAATGAACGTTTCAATTTATTATGTGAATTTTTTCAAGAAGGCGGTTTTCAATTTACGATAAGCGTATATTTCAAGCAGGTGATGCTTGAATTTACAATGAGCTGAACTTCAAGATGATGTTTCAATTTATGACGAAAGTAATATTTCGAGACAACAGTATTTAAATTTACTATCTGTGTATGAATTTCAAGTTGAAGTTTCACTTTACGGTAATTGTGTCAGCGTAAATGTTCAAGATGACGGTGTTGCAATTTACAGTGAGTGTAAACTTCAAAAGACCTGTATTTTAATTTATCATCATCATCATCATCCTTCACCAATTAGGCCTCTGTAGACCTGTTTCGGCCCCATCTAGCAGTCTTCTTAAAGGTCTTCCTGGTCGACGATGTCCTCTAGGTTTATATTGCATCATAAGTTTTGGGATTCTTGAATTTTCCATTCTTCTTACATGATCTAGCCAATTGAATTTGTATCTGCTCATTTTTTCTTTTACTGACTCTACTTCTAATTGTTCTAAAATTTCTTCATTCCTTTTTCGGTCTAAAAGAGTATATCCTGCTGTCCTCCTCAAAAATTTCATTTCCGTTGCTTTGATTCTGTTCATGTCTTTTTTCTTTAATGACCAAATCTCGCTTCCGTATAATTTTAATTTATGGTAGGCGTAAACTTCAAATTAAAGATATTTCTATTGTTGCTAAGTGTGAACTTCAAAAGCGATGTATTTAAATTTACGGCGACCGTAAACTTCAAGATGACGGTGTTGCAATTTACGGTGAGTGTAAACTTCAAAAAACCTGTATTTTAATTTATGGTAGGCGTAAACTTCAAATTAAAAATATTTCTATTGTTGCTAAGTGTGAACTTCAAAAGCGATGTATTTAAATTTACGGCGACCGTAAACTTCAAGATGACGGTTTTGCAATTTACGGTGAGTGTAAACTTCAAAAGATCTGTATTTTAATTTATGGTAGGCGTAAACTTCAAATTAAAGATATTTCTATTGTTGCTAAGTGTGAACTTCAAAAGCGATGTATTTAAATTTACGGCGACCGTAAACTTCAAGATGACGGTTTTGCAATTTACGGTGAGTGTAAACTTCCAAAGACCTGTATTTTAATTTATGGTAGGCGTAAACTTCAAATTAAAGATATTTCTATTGTTGCTAAGTGTGACCTTCAAAAGCGATGTATTTAAATTTACGGCGACCGTAAACTTCAAGATGACGGTTTTGCAATTTACGGTGAGTGTAAACTTCAAAAGATCTGTATTTTAATTTATGGTAGGCGTAAACTTCAAATTAAAGATATTTCTATTGTTGCTAAGTGTGAACTTCAAAAGCGATGTATTTAAATTTACGGCGACCGTAAACTTCAAGATGACGGTGTTGCAATTTACGGTGAGTGTAAACTTCAAAAGACCTGCATTTTAATTTATGGTAGGCGTAAACTTCAAATTAAAAATATTTCTATTGTTGATAAGTGTGAACTTCAAAAGCGATGTATTTAAATTTACGGCGACCGCAAAACTTCAAGATGACGGTGTTGCAATTTACGGTGAGTGTAAACTTCAAAACACCTGTATTTTAATTTATGGTAGGCGTAAACTTCAAATAAAAAATATTTCTATTGTTGCTAAGTGTGAACTTCAAAAGCGATGTATTTAAATTTACGGCGGCCGTAAACTTCAAGATGACGGTTTTGCAATTTACGGTGAGTGTAAACTTCAAGATTATAGTGTTTCAATTTATGTGAGTGTAAAATCCATAATGGTAGTACTTTAACTTATTATGAGTATAATCTTACAGATAACAGTGTTTCCATTTATGGTGCATAAGAAACTTCTAATATGACTGCTTCAAATAATTATGAGTGTAAATTTCAAGATGATGCAGTAGAATTTTCATTTACACACTTGATGATGGCAATCTTTATTGATGAATAATGTAAACTTCATGAACATATTTTTTAAAGAATCTGTCATTTGAAATTAATCAAACAAGTTATTCAATTAATACATTTGGATTGATGTGAGTTAATTTATAAGATGATGGATTGTCTACTAGCGATAAGTATCAATTTCTGATGGAGGTGTTTCAATTTGTTAAGTAGGTTATTTTACGACGCTTTATCAACATCTTAGGTTATTTAGCGTCTGAGTGTGATGAAGGTGATAATGCCGGTGAAATGAGTCCGGGGTCCAGCACCGAAAGTTACCCAACATTTGCTCACATTGGGTTGAGGGAAACCCCGGAAAAAACCTCAACTAGGTAACTTGCCCCGACAGGGAATCGAACCTGGGCCACCTAGTTTCGCGGCAAGATGCACTAACCGTTACTCCACAGGTGTGGACGTTTCAATTTGTGACTAAAGTAAAGTTTGGGGTGTCAGTGTGTCATTATGGTAAGTAAAAACTGGAAGATGAGTATTCCAGTATATAACGAGTAAAGGCTTAGGAATGCTAGATTTTATTCATTTGTTTACGAGTTTAAACTTCACTGCAAATGTTGAACGTGGAATAAAAAATGAGGCCAGCTCTAAAGCCAGCCTGCTAGTGGATGAATTGCACTCAGCGATACCTGGACAGTGTTCCCGGTAATCCGCGCGTCTTGCTGGTTATCTGGTAATCCGTCCTCATTACCACTTGCGTTGCACTCACATTCCTGTGTACAGCATTTGCCCTCCCTGTTTATAAACTATTCTTAACACAGCCCACAAAATGTGGGGGATTTTGTAAAGCTGGCCAACGCATTCATCTTCCTTGCGGTCGTATCGATAACGCCGCTGCTCAGGCTGTGGCAGAATTAGAGCTTGCAGTGTCTGCTGCATTGATGTATTCCGAGCACAATTTCAAAACACAAACTCCGCTACTTTTATTTTTTATTGGACTTTTTTGCTTTGAACATTTCCAGTAATATCTTGTTGAGAAATGCATGCTCTGAAATGCACCATGTTCCGTTTAAACGTTCATATTTCGGAATATATACAGTATGATAAGATTTTCTTGTGTTAAATTCTATCGTACCTTGAATAATTTTGAGGGAAAAATTGTTTCGGAGCCGGGCATCGAATCCGGGACCTTTGGTTAAACGTACCAACGCTCTACCAACTGAGCTACCCGGGAACTCTACCCGACACCGATCCAACTTTTCCCTCTATATCCACAGACCTCAAAGTGGGCTGACAACCGTCAAAAACCAACATTGAGTGCACACTAACTCTGTGTGACTTAAATTGTGGTTTTCTGTTAACGAACAGTGACGTGTATTATGCAATTCAAGCTTTCAGGTATAAATCCCTGTAAAGTTGATTTGAATAATTTTCAGGGAAAAATTGTTCCGGAGCCGGGCATCGAACCCGGGACCTTTGGTTAAACGTACCAACGCTCTATCGTACCTTGTTTACATGTTTCGACCTATTTATGGGTCATCTTCAGAACTGGTCGTTGTTGGTCTTGGCGCCTCTTGTTTCCTGTGTGGGTGTGTTCGTAGTGTACAGTCAAAGAGTGTCTGTGTTTTGAAATTGAGTTGTGTGTTGAGAATATCGTTGGGGTGTGTTTTCGTGTGTCTGTATATTTCATATTGTTCTAGTGTGTTGAGTTTCTGGCTTTTTGGTTGGATGTGCAGTATTTCCATGTCTGTGTTGATGTCTCTGTGGGTGTGGTTAGCATTTGTGATGTGTTCTGCATATGTGGAGGTGTTTTATAATTTTGTTATGGCTGTGATGTGTTCTTTGTAACGTGTTTGAAATGATCTCCCTGTCTGTCCTATATAGAAGTTGTTGCAGGTGTTACATTTGAGTTTGTATATCCCTGTGTGGTTGTATTTGTTTGTTTGTGTTGTTTGTGTGTTGAGATGTTTTTGTAGAGTGTTATTTGTTCTGTATGCGATGTTGTAATTTAATTTCTTGAATGAGATTGCAATTTTGAGTGTGTGTTTTTTTTTTTTTTTTTTTGTAGTTAGTGTGAAACTTCAAAAACTTCAAAACTTGCAAAAAAATATAGATGAAAAATTATAAATCTCAATTATGGACAGAGAACGATATAGTTTGTAAATATCTACCCTAATTGATGCAACATTTTTTTTTGTATGTAAAAATATCATCGCTGCAACAATTTTTAATTTGAGATTATTTAAAAAAAATGGGGCCCAAATTTTTGGGAAAAAAAAAGTTAGTTACCATACGCAAAAATTCACAAAAAAATTGGATATAACTCAGCCATTTTTGCTGATAAATTGAAAATCTCTTTGATATATTACTTCTAAAAGCACATTCTTTAAAATGACTGTAGCATAATTTTGATATTTTTTAACTTGATTATTTAACGATGTTGTATGAATAACTTGCTTATTTAGCGTAGAATTGGTCATAGCGAGATGGTATTTGGTTGGAGTAAACCTCGGAAAAACCTATGAAGGTTATCAGCCGAAGCGAGAATCGAACCCAAGCCCGTTCGCAACTCCGGATCGGCAGGAAACGTGGTGCCGTCTGAGCTTTGAGGTCTTGTCAGCCCACTTGAGGCATGTGGATATAAAGGGAAAAATTGAGTCGGTGTCTGGTACGGTTCCTGG
The DNA here is from genome assembly GCA_025594305.2 of Periplaneta americana. NCBI lineage: Eukaryota > Metazoa > Arthropoda > Insecta > Blattodea > Blattidae > Periplaneta > Periplaneta americana. The sequence continues at coordinate 2,356,094 of JAJSOF020000021.1, read as the reverse complement.
GTAGCTCAGTCGGTAGTGTTTTGGCGCGGTCAGCCAAAGGTCCCGGGTTCGATACCCGGCCCGGAACTATTTTTTCCTAGAAATTATTCTTAATTTTAAGCTGTTAAAATGTATCATATAAACGGCCTAGGAGAAAAGATGAATTCCAGATCCAACCTTGTGAAATAATCAACCAATCACCTTCCAGACGCTGAATACTTTGTTACTTTGTTACTTAGTTACTTATTTACTTTTTACTTAGTTACTTATTTACTTATTTATTAGTTACTTAGTTATTTACTCACTCACTCACATATTTATTTATTTATTTATTTATTCATTCACTTATTTACTTAGTTATTTACTCACTCACTCATTTATTTATTTATTTACTCATTTATTTATTTACTCATTTATTTATTTACTTATTTACTTATTTACTTATTTATTTATTTATTTATTTATTTATTTATTTATTTATTTATTTATTTATTTATTTATTTATTTATTTATTTATTTATTCAACCTGGTAGAGACAAGGCCTTCAGGCCTTCTCTGTCCCTCTACCAGGGATTCTAACTATAATATGAAGAATAAAATTACAATTAGTATTAAATTTACAATTACAATTACAAATAAAATTACAATTAGTATTAAATTTACAATTACAATTACAATAAAAACCAAAGTACGAAAATATTACCTGACTAATGAGAGCTAGATAATTTATCAACAGTAATCTCACTAGACGTTTTGATTCATCTAGAGAAAATCAAAACTCGAGTGGGATTTAATTGACTATTACACGATTAGAAGAAAGTATATAAAGATTAGAAGTAACGAAGTACTCCAATACAATAAAATATTAATTGACTTACGAAAATACAACTGTCTTCAAATCTATTATTGTACCATCTCAACATTACAAATATTACGCTAGATGCATGCTAGATGGCAGTAGTGTCTTTATACAGACACTGTAATGATTACTAGCAATGCCTTCTCGTCGAGAAGTTCTCGATCTATACACGATGGCAATGTTACTAGTCAAGAAGGCTGTGTTGATTCAGTTTCATTTTTATTATTAAAAAAGTTGCATTCCACTTCAATCATCCGGATCCCAGTAATCAACGTCACTTGACAGATGATTTTCAATAAATCTTAGTATTAAACAATCTCTGATACGTGACTATCCATAATATCATATAGCAGAAGCTATAACATAACCTAAATAATATAAACAAGTGTTAGAAAAGTTTTAATTAACGACGATGACATAAAAAATAAACATGAATAATTTTAAAAGGAATAATTATTGAATGTACAATTTTCAAATTTGAATGTGGTTGGTGGTTCAATTGATCTTATATTGGACGTGTGCGTAATAGAAGTGGAACTCGTTGATTTAGGCCTCAATGGTGTATTCAACTTATTCAGGATTTCCAAATGGTGCTCTTCATTTATTTGTAAATCGGATTTCAGAAGATGCATAGGTATGATCAGTGATTTTTATTAATTCTTGTTCTTGAATGCCAATGCGAGTCATATTTGAAACTGCTGTGCATCGACTGGAGTGGTTTGTAATTTTATATATATTTTTGACGTCCAGACCAGCGAAGTTTCAAATGTTGGCAAACAAAGAAACAAATGCTAGGGACGCGATAAAATTGTGCGATAAGCAGCCATGATTGGTTGAAATACGTCCTTTCGTACCGTTTTAGTGGTCAAAAGTAGTGTGACGTAGTAAAAGTGTAACAGTCATAGAAAAACAAAGAATATTTTATATTCACTGAATTACACTGTCTTTAAATTTGTAGCATGTCACATAGAACACTTTTCCTCGCACAAGCTGGCAATAGTGTTGGAAGCCAGCGGATGTATGTGCTGTACATCCACATCCCGTACTCGCAATTCCGTAATTCCCATCTCTCATTAAAATGAAAGCTATTTAACCTTTCTAGTGCAGCATTTAGAAATATTGCATATTGAGTCGTGCACCACAGGGATTGCCTCAACCTGGTACTCAAAAACACGTCGTTGGAGCGGAGTAACTCGACGCCGGGCCACCAGTCGAGACAACATAGAACAACACAATGACTACGGAGAAAAGTCCATGTCCAAGGTGGGATTGGAACACAGTACCCTTGCTTTATGCAGCGCTAGAAGCTCTCTCTTGTGCAAACCGTTGCCAACAGCTGTAAGTCGTTTTAATCAGTCATTTTACGACAATGACAACAATGCGGTGTTCCAACGTCGATGGAATCGATCATTAAGTGTGACAAAATCGTCATAGAATAAAATTACCTGACATTTAGGAATCATTAAGTGTGACAAAATCGTCATAGAATAAAATTACCTGACATTTAGGAATATTTCTTGATTTGAAAAAAGGGTTTGACACAGTTAATCATGATATCCTTCTTTCAGAATTAGAAAACATTGGTATTAGAGCAGTTGTACTCAAACTTTTTCGTTCATATATAGAAAATATGACATCAAAAAGTCAAAATTGACAATTATAATAGCAATTATAAATTGATCGATATTGGAATTCCACAAGGTACAGTATTAGGACCAATATTATTCATAATATATATTAATAATTTGTTCAAATTGATCTAAAGAAATATGGTGGTAATATATTTTCTTTTGCAGATGATACTGCACTAACATTTAATGGGGAAAATTGGAATAACATTTATTTAAATATTAGCAATGGAATTAAAGTAGTGAAAAATTGGCTTGAGTCTAATCTCCTCTCCTTAAATACTAATAAAACTACCTATATTCCATTTGCTTTAACAACGAAAGGTTTACCTCCACCTATGAATAATTATCACTTAGTAATACATAATATTTCATGTAATGAATTAACAAATAATTATTGTAATTGCCCACATCTAACACCTTCCACACAAGTTAAATATTTAGGAATTATTATAGATCAGCATTTACGTTGGGATAAACAAACTGATTTCATGTGTACAAGTATAAGAAAGACAAATTTATAAATTCATAATACTTCGAAATTTTACCACGGGAGGCATTGAGAATAATATTATTAGCTTTGGTACAATCATTAATACAATATGGTATAATAAATTGGGGTGGAGTAGCATCATCTGTACTTAATCCATTAATTTTATTACACAGAAGATTTATAAAAATTTGTCTGACCTAAAATATGGATTACCCAACAAATTTAATTTATACAGATTTTAAAGTATTAACTATTGAAGAAATTTATAAATATAGTTTACTAACTTACTACCACAGAAATCAAATAACACATAAATCTAATCGACATGAATATCGTACTCAAGACAAAAGTCTGCTTTCCCATTAATTGAGCCTAAATGTCATACAAGTGCAGCTCTTAAACATGGCGCTAGTTTCGGCCCAAAATTAAAACCATTTTCCAAATTTGAAATGTTTTAAAATTGAAGCTTTTAAAAAAGAAATTTGTAAAATATTCCGTGATATATAATATTAACAAATGTATTTTTACCGTTTATTTCTGTCCACTATATTCATGTTTTTATTGAATATCACTAGCTTCTGTCGGATTGTCAATTTATATTAAATGTGTATTTTTCTCTTTTTTTCTCTTTCTTCTTTATTCTTGCTCTTGTGTGTTATTTATTGGTTTGAATTAAGTTACTTACTGTACTTAGTAAACTGTCCTTGTAAATGTTATGTTATATTATTGACTAAGACCACACCGTACATGAGCCTGGCTCTTACGGTAGTGGCTAGAAACATTTTTGTTTATGAATGTAATTTGTACTCACTAGCTAGCTAATTAAAATAAATTTATTTATTTATTTATTTATTTATTTATTTATTTATTTATTTATTTATTTATTTATTTATTTATTTATTTATTTATTCATTTATTCATTTATTCATTTATTTATTTATTTATTTATTTATTTATTTATTTATTCATTTATTCATTTATTCATTTATTTATGTATTTATTTACTTATTTTGCTAATAATTATAGCATAACAAATATTATATATAGAAAAAACTTTAGCTCACCCCTGAAAGAGTAGAACTCGTGCTCAGGGGCGGATCTCTGAATTGAAATTAATAATTATACAATACAATTTGTCTTATGTCTACTATGCAATTATAGTATACAAATTTAAATTTATAATTTTTCAATTTTTATAAAATCCATACATAACTTCTTAAATTTAATACTAGAACTATTAGAATTGACAAGATTAGGATATTTAAATATAAATTTGTTATATATTCTTGGGCCTAAATTACTACTATGATTAAATACTGTAACAGTGTTGCATTTTGGTTCAAACAATCTTAAAGAATTCATACTTTTTGTTTCATAACTATGAGAATACAATTCAAAATTATTTCGATTTTTATGTATGAATTTTATTAATAGGCCTACAATATAATAAATTTGTCTTACGTTAAGTATATTAAAGTCTAAAAACAAATTTTGAGATGGAAAATCAAAAGATTTATGAAGACATATTTTAATTATTTTCTTCTGTAATAAATAAAGTGGATTAAAATTGGATTTAAATGAGCTACCCTATCCTATAATTCCCTACATAATTACCGATTGAAATAAAGTTAAATATATTGTACGTAATAAACTTATTGACAAGTAATTCCTCAATAAAACAAAATAATATGCTATTTTACGTAATTTATTACAAAGGTAATTAATGTGTTGGTTCCATTTTAAGTGATTATCGCAAATTATGCCCAAATACTTAACTTCAGAGGACTCTTTAATAATCGGACATTTACACTGTATAAGACAACAATCAGAATTATGTAATTTATTACTTGATATAGATGTAGGAGGTTTGTTACATTTTTCAGATTATGAGAATGGAATAATTATGGTTTTATTTTCGTTGATAGAGAGGTAATTTATGTCAAACCATTTTTTTTATTAATTTAAGTCCATTATTTGAATTATTATATGCATCATACCAAGTTTTTCCACCAAAAAGTAAAACTGTGCCATCTGCATAAGAATAAAGAACACCATTGTATTGTTGTAAGTCAATTTTTAATAAGTCATTAATATATAATATTAAAAATAGAATAGGGCCTAGAACTGTGCCTTGGGGAACACCTGTATTAATAATTAAAGGTTCACTTGAATAATTGTCAATTTTCGTTATTTCAATTCTGTCGTTAAGATACGATTTTATTAAGTTTAAAGCATTACCTTTGATTCCTAATAAGTCTAATTTCTCAATTAAGATATCATGTTTCACTGTATCAAATGCTTTCTTTATGTCCAGGAAAATACCAATACATTTGTTACCTTGATCAAATTCTCTAACAATTTTTTTTAGTAACTTGATATATTGCATTAAAATAAATAAATTCCCTTCGCAGCTGGGGAAATCTCGAAAAAAAAAAAACGGGGTAGGCTGTACCGCTAACACATCCAATGGGGAAACATGAATATTGCCTTGACGACGAGTTTGTTTTCCTTTCCACTGTACATTCCTATTTCTATGAGTAGCTTTAGCTGTGTTTTGATGACGTCGCACCTGGCTGGACGTACTCTGCTTAGGGCGATAGCAATCGATACGAAGTTCCTAGCTCTGTTATAAATGTTTATAAGACGCCAAATACTACTTATCATTTACATAGCCACTCTAATCCATTCATGGTTAATAAAATGGGACGAAACCTGTCGATCCTGGGACTAGACCCAATCAGCACTTCTCCCCAATTATTAGCTACCAGTATAGATACGATATAGATCAAATTCATTAGTCTCAAATTTCTCTTGATAACACATCTTAGATTTCTTTCAGTGGGGCTATACCAAGGACAGAGGTTAAACCAATAACTAAATTGTAATAGCTGTCGGTACATTTTATCCCATTGTATGATGGAGAACAATGGTGAAACTAGGTGTAAACTGGGTAGCATGTATAGCACTAAACAAGAATATGTCGAAATATCGTGTGCTTTTCTTGTATCAACACATACTTTCTTACGCCAATGTAAAAATCTTATGTATAAAGAAAATGAAGAAATAACTTAATCAATGGGCAATGTTTAGGAATTAGCAGGCTTTGACAATTTGTAAAAAAAACATCATTATGGTTGCTAAGTAAAAGCCTGATGTTCCCTTGTTTTACAAATTGTCAAAGCCTGCTAGTTTCTGAACACGGCCCACTGATTAAGTTATTTCTTCATTGTTTTTATTATACCTGACCATCAATTCGGATTCCGAAGAGAACACTCTACAATAGAACAAATTCATAGAGTAGTCAATAAAATTTGAGATGCCATAGAAACAAAACAATATTGCTCTGCTATGTTTTTAGATTTTCAACAAGCCTTCGATAAAGTCTGGCATCTTCGTCTACTTTTAACAACTGAAAGTCATACTTCCGCAACCCTATTATCTATTACTCCACTCGTACTTAGCTTCGACAATTTTTCAAGTAAAGTTCGGAGAAAATTTCTCCTCATTCTATGATATAAATTCAGGTGTACCTCAAGGTTCAGTCTTGGGTCCTATACTATATACAATTTATACAGCTGATTTTCCGATTTCTAATGAAGTATTGGTGGCTACTTTCGCTGATGACACTGCTATTCTTGCTTCACATGTAGATCCATCAACAGCATCTGAAAACCTGCAGAATGAATTGAAAGAAACGTAAGACTGGCTAACTAAATAGAGAATACAAGCGAGTGAAAACAAATCAGTTCATGTTACTTTCGGAACCAGAATTGAAAAGTGTCCTCCTGTAACATCTTACAACGAAGAACTTCCTGAAGCAGATGATGTTAAATATTTAGGTATGCATTTAGATCGCCGATTAACATGGTGTAAACATATTGAAACTAACGTAAAGAATTAAATTTTAAAACATCAAAAATCTATTGGTTATTGGAGCCAAAATCAAAACTGTCATTAGAAAATAAACTTCTTGTTTATAAAGTCATACTAAAACCAATCTGGACACACGGCATCCAGCTGTGGGGAACTGCTAGCAACTCAAACATTGAAATACTGCAGAGGTATCAGTTCCATTGTCACTGCACCATAATATGTCCGTAATGATGTCATTCATCGTTACCTTAACATTTCAACTGTGAAAGAAGAGATCTCTAAGTTCAGTAAAAAATACCTGCACCGATTAAATCAACATCCGAATCATCATGGATTAAATTTGCTGGATAATAGTCAAACAATAAGAAGACTTAAGAGGACCAATGCTCTTGACCTTCCACTCATTTTTAGTACATCTATTTGAAACATTGTTATTTTTCTTTTGGAGTGTTGCCATGTGATAACATCTCCACTCATTCCATATTCCTTTATAATATTTACTTACTGTCTATTGTAGACAGATTGTAAATGTGGCAGGTGTTAAAAAAATTGTTTTTATACATAATTGATTAAATGGCGATCTTACTCGTGTTAATTGTGTAAGCATGTGCGGCTTATAGCTGTTTCGGTGCTTCTTCACACCATCCTCAGAGCCTACTAGATCTCGGCGTCATCTCGAACTTCGCTGCCTGTTGTGTGGGTGCGTTCGATTGTTGAAAAGTATTGAAATGTGATGTGAAATAGTGTGTGTGTTCTGAAATTGATCTATGTGTTGAGAATTTGATCAGGGTGTGTTTTAGTGTGTCTGTATATTTCATATTGTTCTAGTGTGTTGAGTTTTTGGTTTTTGGGTTGTATGTGTAGGATTTCCATGTCTGTATTTATGTTATTGTATGTGTGGTTAGCATTAGTTATGTGTTCAGCATATGTAGATGTATTGTGTCCTCTGGTTATTGCTTTAATTTGTTCTTTGTATCGAGTTTGGAATGATCTGCCTGTCTGTCCAATATAGAAACTGTCGCAACTATTGCATGTGAGTTTGTATACGCCTGTGTGGTTGTATTTATTTGTTTGTGTTGTTTGTGTGTTGAGATGTCTTTGTAGTGTGTTTTCTGTTCTGTATGCTATGTTGTATTTCTGTTTTCTGAATGAGGATGCGATCTTGTGTGTGTTTTTGTTTTCGTATGTTTGTGTGATGTATTTCTTGTGTTCTTGTGTTTGTGTTGTGTTTTTGTGTTTGTTGAGTTTTTGTTTTGTCTTCCTTATGATGTTATGTTTTTATACTTAGTTTTCTTATGGCAATGTTAAATTCCTAAGTCCTGTACCTAGAAAAATACAATATATCGATTCTTCATTAAATTTTCTGTGTTTAGAACTGACACTCGTCAAACTTTCTACATTTATAATATTTACTTTCTAAGAATGTAAATTTAAAGTCCTTCAATTGCTGACAATTTGTAGTCTATGACTCTAGCAACTTGAATTAACACAAGACAACACAAATTATTACTTCAATTCAACTCACACTGAAACACAGTCTCACTGTGACCCAACAGTTCTCTAACGTGCGACAGTCACAAATTGCCCTAAGAAATTCGTAGAAAGCTGAGTTATCAAATCTACTTCAAGAATGACAAAAGAAAAGCAATCAAATATGTGAAACCAAGAGGGATACATAAAAACTGAACTTACCAGGTGTAGAGGCTGATACTCCGAGAAGCCAGGAGCAGCGGGTCTGGAAGAGAAGAAACAGATGGTGAACATTCTGCAGAAGTAACGAAAAAAATAGGGGCTTAAGTGACGTCAAATAGAACGATAAAGTTCGAATAATGGCGATGTTCTTAAAAGAAAACTACACAGAAACATTGCACATGTGTGTGAGTCTGTAATTCTTTGATCATCATCATCATCATCATCATCATCATCATCATCATCTCTTTATTTAACCTACTTCGTCCAAAATCTTCTGAGGATTCGAACACAAAATATTCACAAAGAAAAAACTCTCTGGTCACATGACCAGCATTGTACACCATACATACACAAACATAACATTCCTGTATTATTACATAAATATCTAACATAACATAGCATTATTTACGACACATACAGGGTGTTCCAAAGTAACGTGTAACTTCAATTAAAATTGGATGAGGTACTTTGGATAAATAGCACAGACACGTCAAATCTTGTATTTAGAAATAGATATGTTTATCGGAATAAAATATTCTCGGAATTATTTTTGTGCGTATTATGATATTATCAGGAACGTTTTTAAATGATATCCTTTTTTTTTTCTTTTTTTTTTTCATTATTGGTATCACTATAGCGTCTATTAGATACTTTATGTTTGTGCTAACAGATGGAGTAACTTGTCAACAATGTGACGCTGAAACGTGTGTTCAGGTTACTGCCCAGAGACTGTCCTGATGTATTTTTTTATATTTTTTTATGATTAGTTAATTAATATTAACCCGGCACACTCACAATCACATTCATACAAATTTCCAGACTCTAGACACCCAGGGAATTTTTCTTCTTCAAGAAAAATTCACCGAGAGCCGAGCCCGGGAATCGAACCCGGGACCTCCTGATCTGGAAGCCAGCATGCTGACCAACAGACCACAGAGGCAGAAATGATATCCTAGGCCTATACATTTTTAAAAGTATCTTTTGAAAAAGCATATTCTTTGTACCGATATCGCCATGCAATGTTTCATTTGTTTTTTTATAAAGAATCACTATCGTTATGGTTACTATGGTAACAATTTAAGGTTTTATTGATAAAATCAACATAAAATAAGATCATCTTAAAAGAAACTGAGAAAATTAAGATTGTGATGATAGAATTTGGTGACAGCAGACTTATACAAGAAGAGATAGGTTCTGTTTCACTGAGAAAAAATGTGGTTTTTGTCTGACTATTAGTAAATCGTCAACACACAACTCAACTCTACACTATACCACAGGAACACACCCACACAGGAAACAGAACAAGTGGCGCCAAGACCAACAACGACCAGTTCTGAAGATGACCCATAAATAGGTCGAAACATGTAAACGAGATACGTCGAAATTTAACACAGGAATATCTTACCATACATATTCCGAAGTGATACAGTGTTAAAAGTTGTGTAATCAGGATGTACAAATATATTTTGTTTCCAGAAAAATATTCCTTTCTAAATAGAAGGTTCAACGTGCTTGAGATTTTTTTTTTCCCAAAATCTGTTTATTTTCAATTTTAATTGCTATTATGTATTACTTTTAAAAATCCATGTACTGTGTAGTGTTCCATATATGCCCCCCTCCATAAACATTTCAAATTAGCACTGCATGAATACAGACTACACACGCAAACACAAATCTGTTCTATCATTTATGTACACTATGTATGTATACTGCCACGGGATGCAACTTTGCTTTTCACTTGCTAATTTAGTATTCAGATGTCTGATTCTCTTTGCTTAATACACTCGGGTTGTTCCTGTGGTGGAGGAAAGATTCGCTGCCATGATAGGTCCTTGGAGAAATGGCTGCTACTGCTGACTCATTCACCTGGGGAATGCAGCGCTGATGTCTTGAAGGTGTCGCTTCCAGGAAGGAAACGATCTCCGCTTTCTCTGAGCTATTTACCAACCACAGAGAAAGTACACACGCTCTAGATGGTAACACGACAATTGTCAATTCCTAGGTTCCTTTGAAAGTACAGAGACTATGATAATAATTGTAACTATAATTCATTATTTAACGTTCGCTATTCATTGACGAGGTAATAATTGTAGCTATTTATTTAACGTTTCTCAAACTACAGAGGCTATTCAAAGACGATGACACAATTTCCTTTCAAACTACAGATCAATAATAAGATAACTTCCTTTTCGGTTACACATAAACAATGAAATAATTTTCTTTCCAACTACAGGGGCTATTCGTAAACTATGAGATAATTTCCTTTTCAACTACACATAAACAATGAAATAACTTTCTTTCAAACTTCAGAGGCTATTCGTAAATAACGAGATAATTTCCTTTTCAACTACACATAAACAATGAAATAACTTTCTTTCAAACTTCAGAGGCTATTCGTAAACAATGAGATAATTTCCTTTTCAGCTACACATAAACAATGAAATGATTTCTTTCAAACTTCAGAGGCTATTCGTAAATAACGAGATAATTTCCTTTTCAACTACACATAAACAATGAAATAACTTTCTTTCAAACTTCAGAGGCTATTCGTAAATAACGAGATAATTTCCTTTTCAGCTACACATAAACAATGAAATAACTTTCTTTCAAACTTCAGAGGCTATTCGTAAACAATGAGATAATTTCCTTTTCAGCTACACATAAACAATGAAATAATTTTCTTTCAAACTTCAGAGGCTATTCGTAAATAACGAGATAATTTCCTTTTCAGCTACACATAAACAATGAAATGATTTTCTTTCAAACTTCAGAGGCTATTCGTAAATAACGAGATAATTTCCTTTTCAACTACACATAAACAATGAAATAATATCTTTCAAACTTCAGAGGCTATTCGTAAATAACAAGATAATTTCCTTTTCAACTACACATAAACAATGAAATAATATCTTTCAAACTTCAGAGGCTATTCGTAAATAATGAGATAATTTCCTTTTCAACTACACATAAACAATGAAATAATATCTTTCAAACTTCAGAGGCTATTCGTAAATAACGAGATAATTTCCTTTTCAACTACACATAACAATGAAATAATTTTCTTTCAAACTTCAGAGGCTATTCGTAAATAACGAGATAATTTCCTTTTCAGCTACACATAACAATGAAATAATTTTCTTTCAAACTTCAGAGGCTATTCGTAAATAACGAGATAATTTCCTTTTCAACTACACATAAACAATGAAATAACTTTCTTTCAAACTTCAGAGGCTATTCGTAAATAACGAGATAATTTCCTTTTCAGCTACACATAACAATGAAATAATTTTCTTTCAAACTTCAGAGGCTATTCGTAAATAACGAGATAATTTCCTTTTCAGCTACACATAAACAATGAAATAACTTTCTTTCAAACTTCAGAGGCTATTCGTAAATAACGAGATAATTTCCTTTTCAACTACACATAAACAATGAAATAACTTTCTTTCAAACTTCAGAGGCTATTCGTAAACAATGAGATAATTTCCTTTTCAGCTACACATAAACAATGAAATAACTTTCTTTCAAACTTCAGAGGCTATTCGTAAATAACGAGATAATTTCCTTTTCAACTACACATAAACAATGAAATAACTTTCTTTCAAACTTCAGAGGCTATTCGTAAATAACGAGATAATTTCCTTTTCAGCTACACATAAACAATGAAATAACTTTCTTTCAAACTTCAGAGGCTATTCGTAAACAATGAGATAATTTCCTTTTCAGCTACACATAAACAATGAAATAATTTTCTTTCAAACTTCAGAGGCTATTCGTAAATAACGAGATAATTTCCTTTTCAGCTACACATAAACAACGAAATAATTTTCTTTCAAACTTCAGAGGCTATTCGTAAATAACGAGATAATTTCCTTTTCAACTACACATAAACAATGAAATAATATCTTTCAAACTTCAGAGGCTATTCGTAAATAACGAGATAATTTCCTTAAATAACTTTTCAACTACACATAAACAATGAAATAATATCTTTCAAACTTCAGAGGCTATTCGTAAATAATGAGATAATTTCCTTTTCAACTACACATAAACAATGAAATAATATCTTTCAAACTTCAGAGGCTATTCGTAAATAACGAGATAATTTCCTTTTCAACTACACATAACAATGAAATAATTTTCTTTCAAACTTCAGAGGCTATTCGTAAATAACGAGATAATTTCCTTTTCAGCTACACATAACAATGAAATAATTTTCTTTCAAACTTCAGAGGCTATTCGTAAATAACGAGATAATTTCCTTTTCAACTACACATAACAATGAAATAATTTTCTTTCAAACTTCAGAGGCTATTCGTAAATAACGAGATAATTTCTTTTCAGCTACACATAACAATGAAATAATTCTCTTTCAAACTTCAGAGGCTATTCGTAAATAACGAGATAATTTCCTTTTCAACTACACATAACAATGAAATAATTTTCTTTCAAACTTCAGAGGCTATTCGTAAATAACGAGATAATTTCCTTTTCAGCTACACATAACAATGAAATAATTTTCTTTCAAACTTCAGAGGCTATTCGTAAATAACGAGATAATTTCCTTTTCAACTACACATAACAATGAAATAATTTTCTTTCAAACTTCAGAGATAATTTCCTTTTCAAATAACAATGAAATAATTTTCTTTCAAACTTCAGAGGCTATTCGTAAATAACGAGATAATTTCCTTTTCAGCTACACATAACAATGAAATAATTTTCTTTCAAACTTCAGAGGCTATTCGTAAATAACGAGATAATTTCCTTTTCAGCTACACATAACAATGAAATAATTTTCTTTCAATGTTCAGAGGCTATTCGTAAATAACGAGATAATTTCCTTTTCAGCTACACATAAACAATGAAATAATTTTCTTTCAAACTTCAGAGGCTATTCGTAAACAACGAGATAATTTCCTTTTCAACTACACATAAACAATGAAATAATTTTCTTTCAAACTTCAGAGGCTATTCGTAAATAACGAGATAATTTCCTTTTCAGCTACACATAAACAATGAAATAATAATAATAATAATAATAATAATAATAATAATAATAATAATAATAACAAAAACAATAATAATACAATCTCGTAAAACGTATGGATATTTGAAAACTGACACATTAAAACTGTCAACTCCCTGTCTAATGACTTATCAATCAACTTCGTATTTATTGCCATCATATTGGGATAGAGAAATTAACAACTGAAAAGCGTCTCTCTTCGTCACCTTGGCTATGACCCAATTTGTAAACAAGGTCTTGAGGCGTGAGAGAACGTCAGACGGTAATAAAGTCGCTCAGACAGTCCAGTGTTCGCCGCCAGGCCTCCAGGGACCTCCTCTCCGTGCTAAGGACGGCAGATCAGTGAGGTCGGTCCTGCAAGCACTTCCCTATATCTCTTCTAACCACATTTGGTTTGTCCTTATAATTTCATCGCATTCTGCTTTTCTTCCTCATTTTTTGTGCTTTACTTCTCCATTTCTTTGTACGTTCTTCTCCACTTCCTCTTATCTTCTCCCCCATTTATTTTGTATTATTTTCCCCATTTCTTTGTACTTTCTTCTCCACTTCCTCTTGTCTTCTTTCTCATTTCTTTGTATTATCTTCTTCCCCATTTCTTTGTATTATTTTCCCCATTTCTTTGCACTTTCTTCTCCACTTCCTCTTATCTTCTTTCTCATTTCTTTGTATTATCTTCTTCCCCATTTCTTTGTATTATTTTCCCCATTTCTTTGTACTTTCTTCTCCACTTCCTCTTATCTTCTTTCTCATTTCTTTGTATTATCTTCTTCCCCATTTCTTTGTATTATTTTCCCCATTTCTTTGTACTTTCTTCTCCACTTCCTCTTATCTTCTTTCTCATTTCTTTGTATTATCTTCTTCCCCATTTCTTTGTACTTTCTTCTCCACTTCCTCCTATCTTCTTCCCCATTTGTTTGTATTATTTTCTTCCTCATTTCTTCGTATAATTTTCTCCATTTCTTTGTACTTTCTTCTCCACTTCCTCCTATCTTCTTCCCCATTCGTTTGTATTATCTTCTTCCCCATTTCTTTGTATTATTTTCTCCATTTCTTTGTACTTTCTTCTCCACTTCCTCCTATCTTCTTCCCCATTCTTCCCATTCTTCCCCAGTGTTTATTTTTCCTTTTTATTTCTGTTATTGTATTTGTATTCCTTGTGTTGTGGAAGAGAAGGCCTGATGGCCTTAACTACACCAGAATAAATAAATAAGTAAATAAATAAATAAATAAATAATAAATTTCTTTGTATTATTTTCCCCACTTCCTTGTACCTTCTTTTCCACCTCCTCGCACTTTCCTCCCCACTTCCTTGTACTATTTTTCGCATTTCCATCTATTCCTTCTCATCTATAACGACTCTCCCTCGATCTCCGTCCTCCTGGCTATGTGGCAAGCCCTCTCTTCTTCCCAACTTTTGCAACTCAGGTTGTGATTTATTCCGCGACTTCAGTAGCGGCTGTGAGAGGCTTAGTCAACAGTTTGCATCCCGTAATTCAAACCAGCCAGGTTAATTAACTTTTCTGACGTCGCATTTTGTAAGCAAGCCATCCATGTTAACAAATTTCTTGGGACTTCGGAATATACAGATATTCGATATCCAATTTATTGTTATTATTTTATTATTATTATTATTATTATTATAATTATTATTATTATTATTTACTTACTCACTTACTTACTTACTTACTGGCTTTAAGGGACCCGGAGGTTCATTGCCGCACTCACATAAGCCCGCCATTGGTCCCCATCCTGAGCAAGATTAATCCAGTCTCTATCATCATATCCCACCTCCTTCAAATCCATTTTTATATTATCTTCCCATCTACGTCTCGGTCTCCCCAAAGGTCTTTTTCCCTCCGGCCTCTCAACTAACACTCTACATGTATTTCTGGATTCGCCCATACGTGCTACATGCCCTGCCCATTTCAAACGTCTGGATTTAATGTTTCTAATTATGTCAGGTGAAGAATACAATGCGTGCATTTCTGTGTTGTGTAACTTTCTCCATTCTCCTGTAACTTTATCCCTATTAGCCCCAAATATTTTCCTAAGCACCTTATTCTCAAACACCCTTAATCTATGTTCCTCGCTCAAAGTGAGAGTCCAAGTTTCACAACCATACAGAACAACCGGTAATATAACTGTTTTACAAATTCTAACTTTCAGATTTTTTGACAGCAGACTGGATGACAAAAGCTTCTCAACCGAATAATAACACGCATTTCCCATATTTATTCTGTGTTTAATTTCCTCCCGAGTGTCATTTATATTTGTTACTGTTGCTCCAAGATATCTGAACTTCCCCACCTCTTCAAAAGATAAATTTCCAATTTTTATATTTCCATTTCGTGCAATATTCTGGTCACGAGACATAATCATATACTTTGTCTTTTCGGGATTTACTTCCAACCTTATCGCATTACTTGCTTCAATTAGAATTTCCGCGTTTTCCCTAATCGTTTGTGGATTTCCTCCTAACATATTCACGTCATCCGCATAGACAAGTAGCTGATGTAATCCGTTCAATCCCAAACCCTCTCTGTTATCCTGAACTTTCCTAATGGCATATTCTAGAGCAGCGATGTCAGACAGGGACTAAACGGAGCGGAGCGCTCCACTAGACTGGTTGCGTGCTCCGGTGTTTCCACAGACATAAGCAAGTTCAAGCTCCGATCTAGCTCCACAACCGGTATTGGAGCTTACAACTCTGACACTACTGCTCTAGAGCGAAGTTAAAAAGTACAGGTGATAGTGCATCTCCTTGCTTTAGCCCACAGTGAATTGGAAAAGCATCAGATAGAAACCGACCTATACGGACTCTGTTGTACGTTTCACTGAGACACATACTATTATTATTATTATTATTATTATTATTATTATTATTATTATTATTATTATTACCATCACTATTAACACAACGCAGACAAACCTCTATTGCAACGAAACCTGGACAAAGACAATGAAACCCAGTGCAAGTTAATCCGCTCCCCGTCGCCAGCAATCTAATTGTCAGCCCAGAATATCCCGTCCACAAAGGGTTGTCACCTCCCTGACGGAGTTTATCGGCACTTGCACAACAGATCAAGGCGGCCAGGCAATCTTGAGGGAAGCTCTGTGTGTATGACTGCTTGAATATGCATGAGGCCAGCAAGCAAAGCCCTATGCAGTGATGATGACGGCCTTCGTACAGCTGTCTGATTTTGCACTTAAAAACGAACCTCTATAGGACCTTTACGAAGAGTCGAAATGTCAGGGAAATAGGAAAAGGAATGCTATATAACTAGCACGAATTCCATCCATCAGATAATAATGCTCTACCAAGACAAATTAATAATAAAATTATTATAATTCATATACATCATTCCCTGATAAATTGACTAGTAGATACTGAATATGAACAAAATCCGTCCAATAGTTTAGAAGAAATCGCTGTACACAGACAGACTAGTACTAAAATTATTATATTTCATGAATCATTCCCTGATAAATTGACTCGTAGATACTGAATATGAACAAAATCCGTCCAATAGTTTAGAAGAAATCGCTGTACACAGACAGACTAGTACTAAAATTATTATATTTCATGTACATCATTCCCTGATAAATTGACTCGTAGATACTGAATATGAACAAAATCCGTCCAATAGTTTAGTAGAAATCGCTGTACACAGACAGACTAGTACTAAAATTATTATATTTCATGTACATCATTCCCTGATAAATTGACTCGTAGATACTGAATATGAACAAAATCCGTCCAATAGTTTAGTAGAAATCGCTGTACACAGACAGACTAGTACTCAAATTATTATATTTCATGTACATCATTCCCTGATAAATTGACTCGTAGATACTGAATATGAACAAAATCCGTCCAATAGTTTAGTAGAAATCGCTGTCCAATAGTTTACACAGACAGACTAGTACTAAAATTATTATATTTCATGTACATCATTCCCTGATAAATTGACTCGTAGATACTGAATATGAACAAAATCCGTCCAATAGTTTAGTAGAAATCGCTGTACACAGACAGACTAGTACTAAAATTATTATATTTCATGTACATCATTCCCTGATAAATTGACTCGTAGATACTGAATATGAACAAAATCCGTCCAATAGTTTAGTAGAAATCGCTGTACACAGACAGACTAGTACTAAAATTATTATATTTCATGTACATCATTCCCTGATAAATTGACTCGTAGATACTGAATATGAACAAAATCCGTCCAATAGTTTAGTAGAAATCGCTGTACACAGACAGACTAGTACTAAAATTATTTTCATGTACATCATTCCCTGATAAATTGACTCGTAGATACTGAATATTTCACAGACAGACTAGTACTAAAATTATTATATTTCATGTACATCATTCCCCGATAAATTGACATCATTTTAGTAGAAATCCCACAGACAGACTAGTACTAAAATTATTATATTTCATGACATCATTCCCCGATAAATTGATACTGAATATGAACAAAATCCGTCCAATAGTTTAGTAGAAATCGCTGTACACAGACAGACTAGTACTAAAATTATTATATTTCATGTACATCATTCCCTGATAAATTGACTCGTAGATACTGAATATGAACAAAATCCGTCCAATAGTTTAGTAGAAATCGCTGTACACAGACAGACTAATACTAAAATTATTATATTTCATGTACATCATTCCCTGATAAATTGACTCGTAGATACTGAATATGAACAAAATCCGTCCAATAGTTTAGTAGAAATCGCTGTACACAGACAGACTAGTACTAAAATTATTATATTTCATGTACATCATTCCCTGATAAATTGACTCGTAGATACAGAATTTGAACAAAATCCGTCCAATAGTTTAGTAGAAATTGCTGTACACAGACAGACTAGTACTAAAATTATTATATTTCATGTACATCATTCCCTGATAAATTGACTCGTAGATACTGAATTTGAACAAAATCCAATAGTTTAGTAGAAATTGCCAACAGACTAGTTTAGTAGAAATCGCTGTAAATTGACAGACAGACTAAAATCCGTAATAAAATTATTATATTTCATTTCATGTACATCATTCCCTGATAAATTGACTCGTAGATACTGAATACGAACAAAATCCGTCCAATAGTTTAGTAGAAATCGCTGTACACAGACAGACTAGTACTAAAATTATTATATTTCATGTACATCATTCCCTGATAAATTGACTCGTAGATACTGAATATGAACAAAATCCGTCCAATAGTTTAGTAGAAATCGCTGTACACAGACAGACTAGTACTAAAATTATTATATTTCATGTACATCATTCCCTGATAAATTGACTCGTAGATACTGAATATGAACAAAATCCGTCCAATAGTTTAGTAGAAATCGCTGTACACAGACAGACTAGTACTAAAATTATTATATTTCATGTACATCATTCCCTGATAAATTGACTCGTAGATACTGAATATGAACAAAATCCGTCCAATAGTTTAGTAGAAATCGCTGTACACAGACAGACTAGTACTAAAATTATTATATTTCATGTACATCATTTCCCGATAAATTGACTCGTAGATACTGAATATGAACTTGTCCTGTGAGTGGCTTTATATTACAAAACCCGATCCATCTTCTGAACAGTCAATCTAGAAATAAAGGTAAAAAGGATATAGAAAGTAAAGAATAATAACAAAAAAGTGGAGAAAATAAAGTCTTGATATGAATCTCACTATCTAGAATCAATTCTACTGCATGAATATTTCTGCAGAAGAAACTGACTCCAAAAATAATGAACAAAGAATTTCAGAAAATGTCGTTTGCAAGCAATAGGGCTGCCAAAGATATGTGATAGCATTTATGAATGTAAAAACTGCGAAATTCCTTCTAAAGCTGGAAATCCGTTCCCAGCCATCAGGACCCGTTGATAAGCACTCTATCTTGTCTTGATTTGATTTATAACAGACTGCAGTATTGACAGGTGAGTTAATTAGTGGTTGCCATGGTGAATGCATGTGGTATAATCTGGTGCTGCTAATGACGACAGAGACCTCGCGCGCCGGACGGCAACTAAATGAAAACAATTAAAAAAACTGCCAACATCACCAGATGTCAAACTGGCTTTTTTCCTCGTTTACCTACGAGTTTTATAGATTGGTGCTGAATACCGTTGGCACTACTGGAATGGTGCGTGCAGTGGCGTTATTTTTTCATTACATATTTATTTTATAAATGTATAGTATATTATGTAGATGAAATTATTGGGGATCATCAATGTGGTTTTAGGCGAAATAGATCAACCATTGAGCAGATATTTTGTATTCGACAGATAATGGAGAAAAAATGGGAGTATAAGGGTACAGTGCATCAGTTATTCATAGATTTCAAAAAGGCATATGACTCGGTTAAGAGAGAAGTTTTATATGATATTCTTATTGAATTTAGTATTCCAAAGAAACTAGTTCGATTAATTAAAATGTGTCTCAGTGAAACGTATATCAGAGTTCGTATAGGCCAGTTTCTATCAGATGCGTTTCCAATTCACTGTGGGCTAAAGCAAGGAGATGCACTATCACCTTTACTTTTTAACTTTGCTCTAGAGTATGCCATTAGGAAAGTCCAGAATAAGAGAGAGGGTTTGGAATTGAACGGGTTACATCAGCTACTTGTCTATGCGGATGACATGAATATGTTAGGAGAAAATCCACAAACGATTAGGGAAAACACGGGAATTTTAATGGAAACAAGTAAAGACATAGGTTTGGAAGTAAATCCCGAAAACACAAAGTATATGATTATGTCTCGTGACCAGAATATTGTACGAAATGGATATATAAAAATTGGAAATTTATCTTTTGAAGAAGTGAGAACTTCAAATATCTTGGAGCAACAGTAACAAATATAAATGATACTCGGGAGGAAATTAAACACAGAATAAATATGGGAAATGCCTGTTATTATTCGGTTGAGAAGCTCTTATCATCCAGTCTGCTGTCAAAAAATCTGAAAGTTAGAACTTATAAAACAGTTATATTACCGGTTGTTCTGTATGGTTGTGAAACTTGGACTCTCACTTTGAGAGAGGAACATAGGTTAAGGGTGTTTGAGAATAAGGTGCTTAGGAAAATATTTGGGGCTAAGCGGGATGAAGTTACAGGAGAATGGAGAAAGTTACACAACGCAGAACTGCACGCATTGTATTCTTCACCTGACATAATTAGGAACTTAAAATCCAGACGTTTGAGATGGGCAGGGCATGTAGCACGTATGGGCGAATCCAGAAATGCATATAGAGTGTTAGTTCGGAGACCGGAGGGAAAAAGACCTTTAGTGAGGCCGAGACGTAGATGGGAAGATAATATTAAAATGGATGTGAGGGAAGTGGGATATGATGGTAGAGACTGGATTAATCTTGCTCGGGATAGGCACCAATGGCGGGCTTATGTGAGGGCGGCAATGAACCTTCGGGTTCATTAAAAGCCAGTAAGTAACTAAGTAAGTAATTGTATATTATTTAAAAAAAACAACGGTATAGTATAAATGGCAGAAGATGTACCATGACATAGATTTTGTCCACTACGCTCTTGCTGTGACATGAACGGATTTTTGGAAAGTACTTGAAGAGTTGTGAGATCTATAGCTTCGAATCTGTGAGTGAATACACCATGCGATTTCCTTTGTTAAAAGAAGAGGTTTTTGTTGTGCTTTGTGGTCCAAATTTTTTTCAATGGTAAGTACTGACATTGTATACTTCTTGGTGAAAAATATATGCCTATCAATGCACTGATTATGTAAAACAGCCTTATCTTGGGAGGTTATTTTCTTCGCGTTTTTCCTCATTCCACGTGATCATTTTTTTCTCTCTTTAAATTTTTCCTGTGGTATAACAACATTCTCTGGTGGAAGAAATATCAAATGCAAGGAACGTAAAATATTTGTGTGTGTATTCGTAGCATCTCTGATACAGAGGTGAGCCTGCCTGGAGAGAAATAAAAAATAGGTTGCAACCGCCAAATTACTCTTCAAGGAACGACCAATCATATAAATTGAGGGAAAGAAGACAGAGGACGGACACTGGAAAGTTTTCTTTTCTCAATCGTACTATCAGGGACTGGAATGCTTTACCTGCAGACTTACTAAAGGCTTTACCAACAACCAAAAATGTAATAGGCTTAAGGACTTTACTAATAGACGGTGGTATATTATACACACTATTTAAAGGGTGTAATTGATATCTTGTTATTTGAAGTGTTGTATCAGTGAGGAAGTGTGTTGTGTCAGTGAAGCTTTATAGTTTATAGTGGCAGTGCAAAGTATTTGAATGGTGAAATGTTTTAGAAGTGCTAGTGAAATCTGAGTAGTATCAGTGAAATGTGTCGTAGTTCCAGTGCAGTGAGTGAGTTCAGAGCGAAATGAGTGTAGTGCTGAAAGGTACTTGTGCAGGTATGAACATATCATACTCGTGGGTTTTAGTTCGAACTTAGGGTTAAGATACAAATTAGATTTACTTTAAATGTTATTTTAAGTGATCGTGCTTCATTTAATTTAGGATGCCCCTTGTTAATATTATACTATTGTTATTATTATTATTATTATTTATTAGTAGTATTAATTAATAGTATTAGTATAATTAATTTATTATTAATTGTATTTTTTATTAATGGTGTTCAATATTATTGTCATTATCGAATGTAGGACCATTGCCACCGGATATTTACCCATTTTCAGCGTGAATATATATATATATATATATATATATATACATATATACAGGATTAATTAATTAACTTTTGAAGCATACGGTTCAGTGACATGAAACTTGGTATGTGAGAATACCCATATACTAAGAACTCAATAATGGTATTACCGAGTTTTTTCTACTTTAGATTTAACTGGAAGCAACTCCAAATATCTTACTTTAAATGGAACACCCAATATATATTTTTTTTATTTTTGAATAGTGCTCATTAAGAGCTTTTAAAAAAGTACCCACACTCGAAACTTCTGTACAAATTCAGTGTTCCTAAGTCAAGAAAACAGAAAAGTGTATCGAATATTAAAATAATAAAATACTCCTTCCTTAACAAAAACAAAACAAAGCTAGCTCACCTTCTAAATTCTGTGTTCAAATTGGTAGCCCTCAGCTGCTTTACAATGTGTCACTCGATCATAGAAACCATTTAAGGAATGATTTAACCAGACTTCAGGAATATCTTGCACCACTTCCATTTTTATTTAGCAACACTGAATTTGTACAGAAGTATCAAGTGTGGGTACTTTTTGAAAACTTCTTAATGAGCTTTATTCAAAAATAAAAAAAATGTATTGGGTGTTCCATATATAAAATAAGAGAGTTGGAGATACTTCCGGTTAAACCGGAAGTAGAAAAAACTCGGTAATACCATTTTTGATTTCTTAGGTATATGGTTATCCTCACATACCAAGTTTCATGTCACTGAACCACATGCTTCAAAAGTTATTTAGGTGGTGCGGGACTTTTAACTAACCCTGTATAATTATTCCTAGTGAGTTTACCATTTAATCATTCATTTACATTTAAGTGTTAAAAGTAGTGTACACGAGATTCAAGATGTGAGCAATGGTTTCATGATGCATATCAATACCTTATCCACCGGAACTCTTTACATCGGGAGGTTACATTTATTGTTTTATAATTGATTTTACATAGTTTACATTTCGGACCATATACATCCGAATATTTTATAAAATGTTATTGTTTTGATATGTGATACACAATTTATCTCTGGTGGCTGTAGTTTTATTATATTATTGGTTCGGTTTGAATACTACCTAGGGTCGGAAACGGCTCACTTTTATGATTATTTACAAATCACCTAATGTATACTGCATTTGTGTGCCTCGTTTTATCGTGACAACGATTTTAGCTTTTTAGCACGCTGATTATTATACACTAACTTAGTTTTGCTTGAATTAGTTAAGGGTAGGTTTGGATACTCAAGGTTCTCAGGGACAAAAAAACCGGACACATTAATATTTGCTGGTATTTTGCAAAACATTATCTTCTCGTACAATATTATGGTAGTCATCTGTTGTTATGGCGACGTATATACATTGTTGATTGTTTTTTGTTTTATAAACAAGCCATTACAACCAAATATTCCAATTTTGCTTTCGGAGTCTCAGCTATAACAATTTTGTCTCAACCATTTTGTGCTTCATTATCGTTATCATTCGTTATTTCTTTATTTTTACATTTTCTGAGTTTAAGTGGGGTTGTAACATTTGTCTTAAAACAAGATTTGACCTGAATATGTGGCTCGAGCTGTAGCCCTTTACGATGATGGACGCAGTGTACGTTACATTGCAAATGTTATGAATATGGCTAGAAGCACAACCCATGATGCCATAAAACGGTATAGAGAGACCCTAGAATATACCAGAAGACCAGGTTCGGGTCGTCCAAGAGCTACAAATCCAAATGAAGACAGGTATATGGTGTTAGAATTCTTAGGGAGCGCAACCTGCCAGCTACTAGTCTAGCCCAGCAATTTTTTAACATGCATGGACGCCCAATTTCGGCCAAAACAGTTAGGAGGAGGTTGAAAGCAAGTGGACTGATATCAAGTAGACCTGCAACTGGTCCCAGACTTCTCAGGATGCATCGAGTTGAACGACTGCGTTTTGAAAATGATCACAGGATTGGAGAAATGGACAGTGGAGCTGTGTTCTGTTCACCGATGAGTCCCGTTTCAATCTGTGCTCACCTGATGGACGTGAAAGAGTTTGGAGAAGGAGGGGAGAACGATTTTCACAGTGTTGCATTTCCGAAAATGTGCCGTATGGAGGTGGTGGAGTGATGGTTTGGGAAGGAGTGTGTACGGATGCTCGTACAGAGTTGGTTTTTGTTGAAAATGGAAGACTAACAGCTGATAGGTATATAAATGAATGTTTGGCTGATCATGTTGTGCCATTTGGCCAATTTGTAGGCGATAATTTTGTTTTAATGCAATGATAATGCACGGCCGCATATTGCCCATGCGGTCGGAGATTATCTCCAAGAAGTGGGAATCCGTGTTCTTCCATGGCCAGCAAGGAGTCCAGACATGAACCCAATTGAACACGTGTGGGTCATGCTGGGACGGCGTGTTAAGAATAGACGACCGAGACCAGAATCGTTAGAAGAGTTGAGGCGATCACTTGGCGAAGAATGGGAACTTATTCCTCAAGAAGACATTGCTAACCAAATTGAGAGCATGCCAAGACGTATGGATGCAGTTATTCAAGCCAGAGGGGGTAATACCCGTTACTAAAAAGAGTTTTTAATGTTTAAGGCACCATAAAATGAAAAAACAGTTAGACCAAACGATGCCATAGTTATACGCCCTTTGTAATTTTTTGTAAATTTTCTCATCAGTGATTTTTTTTTTCAAATGTTGTCGTATAAGGTGCTAAATGAAACATTATTTTGTTTAAATGGGTTTTGTTTCATTTTGAAATAATTGTCAACAAAATACAAGCAAATATAGAAGTGTCCGGGTTTTTTGTCCCTGAGTGTATTATTTGAATCTTTGTTTTATGAAGAATTTTAGGAAAGGGCGCAAATAGCCATAGTAGCTGACGCGCCCTTTTTAAACCCTACTATTATTATTATCAATACCTTTTAAAATACTGAAAAATGTTTAATTATACATCTTGATTACACAACTTTTAACACTGTATCACTTCGGAATATGTATGATAAGACTTTCCGAAGCTACATTCCGAACAATGGTACACAGACTACTCAACATACCAATGAACCAACAGGATTACAACGAAGAGCTAAACACAATCAAATACATGGCACAAGAAAACGGATACAACCCTAACATAATAGACAACATAATACGTAAGACAAAACATAATCACAAAAATCATAAGAAAACAAAAACATACATAAAATTGCAACCTCATTCAAAAAATTAAATTACAACATCGCATACAGAACAAATAACACTCTACAAAAACATCTCAACACACAAATAACACAAACAAACAAATACAACCACACAGGCGTATACAAACTCAAATGTAACACCTACAACAACTTCTACATAGGACAGACAGGCAGATCATTTCAAACACGTTACAAAGAACACATCACAGCCATAAGAAAATTAAAAAAACACCTGCACATATGTAGAACACATCACAAATGCTAACCACACCTACAGAGACATCAACACAGACATGGAAATACTGCACATCCAACCAAAAAGCCAGAAAATCAACACACTAGAACAATATGAAATATACAGACACACAAAAACACACCCCAACGAAATTCTCAACACACAACTTAACTTCAAAACACACACACTCTTTGACTCTACACTATACCACAGGAACACACCCTCACAGGAAACAGAACAAGTGGCGCCAAGACCAACAACGACCAGATCTGAAGATGACCCATAAATATGTCGAAACATGTAAACGATGTACGTTGAAATTTAACACAGGCAAGTCTTACCATACATATTCCGAAGTAATTTTAATTGTTTGGGTTGTAGGTATGAATTTGAGTCAGGAATTTAAAATTTAACTGAATATGCCCAAATATTTTGAACTTAAGGACCGTCACGAAAATATGCTTGTATTATACCAGCCCTCAGAGCGTGGTGCCGACCACACCATGTCATTCTAGTGCCGAGGTCATAGAAAGCATGGGGCTCTACGTCCATGCCCCCCAAGTGCCTTCATGGTATGTTACGGTGATACCTTTACCTTTTATTATACCAGCCCTTCTAGAGTACTCAATTTTTTATTTATTTCTACTGCTTGTTTGTGATTAATGTATAAATTTATTTGAGGTAAAAATGCTGACCTGTAACTTCCTGAAACCTAATAATGTTCGTACTGTGACAGCGACGTGAGATTCGAACTCACGACCAGCGTCCCGCAAGAGAGAAGATCGCGCGGAGCACTTTGGGATGGCGCGCGGCGAAGAGGGGAAAGGGCCAACGCGGCGAGAGAGTGGAGAGAGAGTGCGCGCGCATCTGGTGCTGGTAGAGAGGAGAGGGCTCGGGATTTTTCTGGAGTGCCATCTCTAGAGACGCGTGGAACTTTCGAGGCTACGTCGCTGTGGTTATAAATTACGGACGCGAAGGAACGACAGCAGTTTTCATTTTTTTCAGTTATTCAGTCAGTGAGTAAGCCAGAGCAAGCAAGCCAGCCGGAGTTCGACTCGAGTGTGCGTCCGCATCTGCGTCAGCATCCGAAGGCCTGAGTTCGAGTGCAGTGGACCCCAGTTGGAGGGACCTGAGTTCGAGTGCAGTGGACCGCAGTTGGAGGGACCCGAGTTCGAGTACAGTGAACTGTCTCTGAAGGTCTGTGGTTCGAGATACCGTGAACTCGAGTGACTGAGATAGAAGAACTGTGAACTGAGAACTGGTAGTTCTGATTTGTAAATAGTGCTTTGTAAATATTAGTTAAGATTAACAGTTCATTGTTGTTCGTAATAGTCCAAGTAAATTGTCATTGTCGTCGGTGGAGTGCTATAACGAATACTGTGTTGAGTGAAGATCCAATTGTTGACGAGAGCGTTTAAGGTGAATTGTAGAAAGGAATTATTGTTGTGACGAATAAATTACATTGTTGTAACTAATAAAATTCACAGTACATTAAAAACAGCTTAGTACCACGAAATGAGCCGAGTAAGTTTTTCTAGGAATGCATTAAAATTCAAACGTCGGATAGAAGTGGCTGGCAATTTGTAATATCTTTCAGTTATCGTTTTTGTGTATCCAGAATATAATTTAGTACGTCTTAATTAATTAAATCGATATTGAAAATGGTAAAAAAATATGTAGAAATAGCCTCTTTACAGCACTCTTTGCCCATAACGATGTTAGTTACCGGTATTAGATCATTAAAACTTGACTCATAAACATGTTCCGCGTCTTTGTGTATGTTTGGCTGAAATCGCCAAGTCCCTGGGAATCCCCGCTCTCTAAATGAAGCAGTGCATCACGGGTAGCACTGAAATAACAATTAAGGCTAACGTCCCGGATTAGCAGCAATGATCTGTTCATTAGCGCGCCGCTAGCTTGTGGCAACGATAATGACGTCATAAGCCATTGTTATTTCTCATTTCCGACTTCATTGCACATGCGGCACACGTCCTGCCGTCCATATATATTGCCGCTAATTATTGGCCACGACCTCGCAGAAGAATGCACAGGTTCAGTCCACCGTGCTCAAGTGCTAAAGCAACGTCCACGGAGACGTCGTACCACTACAGAATATCTGATAGCTGTCGTCTTAGGTATATGGATATGTTCACATGTCAGTGCTAGATGAATCTTACGTACAGTGGAATATGTACAGCAAATAATAAAAGTTTATCACCATTACCTAAAATAAAAAAATTATATACAGAATGTTTCAAAAATACGGGGCATAATTTCAGGTATGTATTTCCCAAATGTACACAATCAAAATAGTTCATTACAACATGTGTCCGGAAATGCTTTATTTCCGAGTTATGACCCCTTCACAACATTGAAATTCACCGGAACCATACCTCATGTTCTAGAAGACACTCCACTGATCAATCGTCAACACATTCACTTCTTGCATGATGGCGCTCCTGCACACTTCAGTCGTACGGCTCACCAGTACTTGGATCGAAGGTTTCCTGATCGATGGATAGGTAGAGGTGGCCCAATTGCTTGGCCTCCACGCTCACCTGATCTGAACCCTCTCGATTTCTACTTGTGGGGCCATTTAAAATCATTGGTTTATTCTTCTCCGGTGCCTGATTTGGAATCCCTTCGGAATCGAATTGTGGCATGTTCTGAGGACATACGCAATACTCCTGGAGTTTGGGATCGTGTTCGCAGGTCAATGAGACATCGATGTGAGGTCTGTATTCAAGCAGGAGGTGGACATTTTGAACATCTTCTGTAATGACAACGACCTTTGGAAAGAAAAACGTTCCGGTGAATTTCAATGTTGTGAAGGCCATAACTCGGAAATGAAGCATTTCCGGACACATGTTGTAATGAACTATTTTGATTGTCTACATGTGGGAAATATATACCTGAAATTATGCCCCGTATTTTTTAAACACCCTGTATACGCACAATGTATACTTAACATTATTTAAATATGTAATTATGTATGCGAGTATAAGGGTACAGCATATCAGTTATTCATGG
Source organism: Periplaneta americana (assembly GCA_025594305.2). Lineage (NCBI taxonomy): Eukaryota > Metazoa > Arthropoda > Insecta > Blattodea > Blattidae > Periplaneta > Periplaneta americana. Next base: position 2,327,371 of record JAJSOF020000021.1, on the reverse strand, counting down.
ATTTCAGAAAGACATATAACTCTGTTAAGGGCAGAGGATGGTAATTTTTGGTGAGAAATGAGTATATTTTCAAAAAAAAAAAAAAAAAAAATCTTTAAAATACCCTGTGATATGTGTGGAATGCATAGCATAACATTTTATGGGTATTTGTGCCCTTATTGGATGTTGAGTCGCCATTTTTAAACTTCCTGCGTTATGGATTTTTAAATCACTCGCCCACTTTTATTGTTGTTTCCGGTAAATTAAGTTTTCAAAGAAAAAATTTTTTTCTTTAAAATACCCTTTGATATGTGTGGAATGCATTGCATAACATTTTGTATGTATCTTTGTCCTTATCGGATGTTGAGACGTCATTTTTAAACTTCCTGCGCTATGGAATTTTAAATCACACGCCCGCTGTTATCGGTTTCCAGTAACTTAATTTTTTTTGCTACATTTCCAGACAAAAATGGATATAATTTCTGAACTATTAAAGATACATGCATGAAATTTAGAACACTCATTCTTTAGACTATTAGGAAACTTTTCTCTGTAACAGAATTTTGTTAATTGATTTCATTTTAAAAATACGTCCGTTTCTTCGCAAGAAAGGAAATCAGGAAATTGTTATTAAATTTTAATTGTTTATTTTACAAACGTAGGGACTAATATCAAAATTCTGTTACAGACAGTTTGCAGAACATGCTTTTGCAAATACATTGCAAAACACTGTTTGAACCTATCTTTAAAAGCGGTTTATATATATCGGTTTTAGTACAATCCTGCGTTGGGTATATTTTTTTCAAATTTGGGCCCACAAATAATTTTTTTCAAAATATTTTTATTTGGTTGAGTTGACACAGCTATGAACTCTCTACATACCATCCTCTCCCCTTAAGAGAAAAGTTTTATATAACATTCTTATTGAATATGGTATATCCAAGAAACTAGTTCGATTAATTAAAATGTGTCTCAGTGAAACTTACAGCAGAGTCCGTATAGGTCAGTTTCTGTCAGATGCTTTTCCAATTCACTGTGGGCTAAAGCAAGGAGATGCACTATCACCTTTACTTTTTAACTTTGCTCTAGAGTATGCCATTAGGAAAGTTCAGGATAACTGAGAGAGGGTTTGGAATTGAACGGTTTACATCAGCTGCTTGTCTATGCGGATGACATGAATATGTTAGGAGAAAATCCACAAACGATTAGGGAAAACACGGAAAAACTTTACTTGAAGCAAGTAAAGCGAGAGGTTTGGAAGTAAATCCCGAAAAGACGAAGTATATGATTATGTCTCGTGACCAGAATATTGTACGAAATGGAAATATAAAAATTAGAGAAAAATTCAAATATCTTGGAGTAACAGTAACAAATATAAATGACAATCGGAAAGAAATTAAACACAAAATACATATGGGAAATGCCTGTTATTATTCGGTTCAGAAGCTTTTATCATCCAGTCTGCTGTCAAAAAATCTTAAAGTTAGAATTTATAAAACAGTTATATTACCGGTTGTTCTTTATGGTTGTGAAACTTGGACTCTCACTTTGAGAGAGGAACAGATATTAAGAGTGTTTGAGAATAAGTTGTTTAGGAAGATATTTGGGGCTAAGAGGGATGAAGTTACAGGAGAATGGAGAAAGTTACACAACGCAGAACTGCACGCATCGTATTCTTCACCTGACATAATTAGGAACATTAAATCCAGACGTTTGAGATGGGCGGGGTATGTAGCACGTATGGGCGAATCCAGAAATGCATATAGAGTGTTAGTTGGGAGGCCGGAAGGAAAAAGACCTTTGCGGAGGCCGAGACGTAGATGGGAGGATAATATTGAAATAGATTTGAGGGAGGTGGGATATGATGGTAGAGACTGGATTAATCTTGTTCAGCATAGGGACCGATGGCGGGCTTATATGAGGGCGGCAATGAACCTCCGGGTTCTTTAAAAGCCATAAGTAAGTCGTATTACTTCCTCGGTAGCCAATGGGACAGTTTCGAACCTGTTACTTTTGTTAGGGCGGCAGAAGAATAGTATACATCTGTCTTATCTCTTCCGGAAGCAGAGCTTGAATCCAGGCCGTCGTGACACACAGCCCTCTTGGAGGCTTTCTATCCTACACAAAGCCGGATGCTGGCTGCAAACCTCACGTCCATGAAGGCCACGACCCAAATTCAGATTCCATGCGTTCCTCGCATCACATGCACGGCCTCCTTATCTATCGTCTCATAGCAACGCATTCAATTCCGGCGAAAGTCGAAGTCAGTGATTGTCATCACATCGTTGTGTCAAAATTCAATAAAAAACTGGTTAAACAAGACGTTAGCCATCTTACTTGTTTAACTTTTATGACTGTTTTAGGTGTTTTGTTTGTTTTTATATGTGTGTGTGTTTTGTTCGTGCCATTTTCATTTTAATCTGTGTGTTCTTTTGGAGAGTGGTTGGATATAATCACAGGTGAGGAGTGTGAAACCTACAAAGTAGGACTTGTTTTACACAGCGGTACGTTCAGAAGACCCGTGCATTGGATTTACGAGAACATTCTGATAATATAGTACATCTGTATGTATAATATTGCTCAATAAAATCAATCAATCAATCAGTCAGTCTGTCTCCCCTGTCTATCTATCTGTCTGTCTGTCTATCCGTCTGTCTATCTATCTATCTATCCATCTATCCATCTATCCATCTATCCATCTATCTATCTATCTATCTATCTATCTATCTATCTATCTATCTATCTATCTATCTATCTATCTATCTATCTATCTATCTATCTATCTATCTATCTATCTATCTATCTATCTATCTATCTATCTATCTATCTATCTATCTACCTACCTACCTACCTATCTATCTATCTATCTATCTATCTATCTATCTATCTATCTATCTATCTCTCTGTCTGTCTGTCTGTCTGTCTATCTATCTATCCACCCGTCCATCTATATACCTACCTACTTACCTACCTACCTATCTCTCTCAATTTACCTACCTACCTATCTCTCTGTATTTACCTACCTATCTCTCTATTTATCTACCTACCTACCTATCTCTCTATTTATCTACCTACCTATCTCTCTATTTATCTACCTACCTACCTACCTACCTATCTCTCTATTTATCTACCTACCTACCTATCTCTCTATTTATCTACCTACCTACCTATCTCTCTATTTATCTACCTACCTATCTCTCTATTTATCTACCTACCTATCTCTCTATCTACCTACCTACCTATCTCTCTCTATTTTCCTACCTACCTATCTCTCTATCTACCTACCTATTTCTCTATTTATCTGCCTACCTATTTCTCTATTTATCTACCTACCAATCTCTCTATTTATCTACCTACCTATATATCTACCTACCTATCTCTCTATTTAGCTACCTACCTACTTCTCTATTTACCTACCTACGTACCTATCTCTCTATTTATCTACTTACTTACCTACCTACCTATCTGTTTAAACGTGCATAGAATCATCACGTCTGTCTTCTTCAGTATAGGACACGCCAGATGTTTTCTCGTTACATGATTCTTTGCTGTCATTAATAATGCAATATTATTTGAAATAGCCACTGCCTTATGTAACATGCAGAAAACAGAGTAATGGGACATTTCAGGAAATCCCTACGATTGCCTGTAAATTCTATCAACGAATTAGACGAATTAGGGTAATGACACTGCTTTCCCCTTGTCCCCATAGTATTCCCCTTGTCTTCGCCTTACATTGCCCTTGCTCACCCTACATTCACCTTCTTCTTCCTGCATTCCCGTTCTTCTCCTTATATATCCCTCGTTCTCTTTGTATTCCTTTCGTTCGCCTTATACCCAGATTCTTCTCCCTGTATTCTCCTTGTTCTCCCTGTATTCCCCTTGTTCTCCCTTTATTCCCCTTGTTCTCCCTGTATTCCCCTTGTTCTCCCTGTATTCCCCTTGTTCTCCCTGTATTCCCCTTGTTCTCCCTGTATTCCCTGTATTCCCCTTGTTCTCCCTGTATTCCCCTTGTTCTCCCTGTATTCTCCTTGTTCTCCCTGCATTCCCCTTGTTCTCCCTGTATTCCCCTTGTTCTTACTGTATTCTCCTTTTTCGTACGCCGTTCGCCAACCCTTCTATGTAAAGATTTTTTTCCATCTTTGTCTCTGACTTACTTGTACCTCCTATTTTCATCATCATCATCATCATCATCATCATCATCCTTCACGAATTAGGCCTCTGTAGACCTGTTTCGGCCCCATCTAGCAGTCTTCTTAACGGTCTTCCTGGTCGACGATGTCCTCTAGGTTTATCCTCCTAATTTCCATCTTCTTTATTCAACTTGTTTAATTTATTTGTCAATTTCAAATTCCCTTCTTCTACAAAATATTTCTGTTTCTTTGACTCCTTTCAAAATAATATTACTTCTTTAAAGCAAACTTGTCAAAAACTCTGTAATGAACGACGTCTAAGCCTATTGTATGCAAGCCCGCAACACACAGTGCGTGTGACGTACTCTTTGTCCCTTTCTCTTCTCGCGTTAACTGGCTTTGTGGCGGTCATTAAAGGCGCCATCTGTCGTCTGCAAAGGTCGACGTCGCACGCTTCCCTCAAAAAATAAATAGTCAGTGGCATCATTAGAACATTGACGCCGCCCATTCATCAGCCGTCTGCTTTGTCGTGCCCATTTCTTTTAAATCGTCACGCTCTTTGTCTGTGGACCGTCCACAGAATTGCATTAAGCCTCAAAGCTTGATGGCGCTGTGACATCAGATTTCAAATTACGCGGCTTTAAACAAAATTCAGCGCCGATCGAGAAGGTTGCTACGCAACAAGATTCCTTTGTTACACATGCCAGTGGCGGCTCCTGCATATTTCTTAAGAGGAGGAAAGAAGTTAACAGCACGAAATGACACCTTCTTGAATGAAACAAGCTACAAATTAGCCTACATGCATACATGCAAGACCAGGTAGTGTTGGGGTTGGCCTTCCCTTCTGTATAGCAATAATCTGTTCTTGTAAACTGAGTCTCCTAAATTGTCAAAAAATAATATGTTTTTCACTTCCATTCATTGTTGAATAATTGCACAAATTAACAATTACAAGGAAATTCACAATCTCGCAGCATTTTTCACGCACACTACAGCATCACACGTGTTGGAAGAGACCAGCTACTAACTCGTAACCGGAACCGTTTTACGGAAATGAGAATGTATGTAGTAGGTTTATTTTGCCTGGCAGAGTTAAGGCCATGAGGCCTTCTCTTCCACTCAACCAGGTTTCAATAATATACATGAGATACAAATTTGATTAAAAGCAACACAAAAGAAAATACTTCAGAAATTACATAAAATATAGTAGGAAATTACAATAGACAAGATCAGTTACATAATATATAAAATAAAGTAGAAAATTACACATAATCAAAATCAGTTACATAACATAAGAGGAATACACACACACACACAATTTATAAGACCTAAAATGCCCGTGACAAATAGGACGATTAATTTACTTGAGATATATTATTCAGTTAATATAATAATTGGAGAATATATATGGGTGACAAGACATAAATGTTGATTAGCAAAGTCCTACTAAATGGCATACAAACACAAATGATTAAGTAATATATGAAGATAATAAAAAAAGAAAAGAGAAAAAAAAAGAAGAAGAGAGAGAATGACAAATAAGTTCTTACAAAAGCGAGAAAACTGCACCCACCCACGTGGTCTGTGTTGCCACATGTACGTTTTACAAGTTCAGTATCACATGCTTTTGAAGAATGTGAGTTCTTGTAAAGTCATACTATCATTATTGTTCAAAGCTGCCGGTGGCCGATTAATTTTTTATGTTAAAAATAATGTAGTTTGCAGTACCTATTTTCAATTTCAAATATATTTGTACAAAACTGACAACTTGACTGTTGCCCTGTCTAGTAGACAGCGAATGGAAGTGAATTTCAGGGGCCAAAAAGATCTGTGATACTAACGTAGAACTACCTCCTCTTTGTTTTATATAAATCCAACTTCAACTTTCAGATATCCTCGAAAGATTCAAACCATGAATAGTAGTTTTTATAAAGTGCAATGAATAATATATTTTGATCTATAATTAAAAAAAAAAAATTATATGGTGTCTTTCATAGCTTTGCGTTAAAACTGTTTTTATTGTGTCTCCTCCTAGATGTGTTATAGTCTGGTTGGATGCAGCATCGTTAGATGGCAGCGGTAGCGAGCTTGCTGCACGACCAGTCGGTTTCTATTTCCCGTCCATGACTGATTCAGAGGAGGATCTCCTCCCTCTCCGTTCATTTACTTGCTTTAAAACTCTGCTTCTTTCTCTGGCCGCTAGCGCGCTGTTGTCTATGTGTGTTAACTGCAGTAGAGGAGGAATGGAGTGCCTTTCCTCCACACAAACAATCTCGCATCTTTCTCACAGTTTTCTAGCAGCACATGAGTGCGCGTCGTTTAAAACTCGATCAACCGAGGTTTTCTTATAGCTGTGAACTTAAAAATTATCGAATCTTCCTCGAATTTCAAGGCACATATTTTATTTGGTATTTACTTTCAAAAGAAGAAAAATGTGAGGAAGACGTTCCTTCCTTCCCTCCCCCGAGGAACCGCCGCTGCACCAGGCATTGAAAACTTTACGAGATAACGAAATACCATCCATTATAACGAGATGCTAACTTTGCTAGTTAACGAGACAACATCTATTATAATGAGATGCTAACTTTGCTAGTTAACGAGACAACATCTATTATAATGAGATGCTAACTTTGCTAGGTAACGAGACAACATCTATTATAACGAGATGCTAACTTTGCTAGTTAACGAGACAACATCTATTATAATGAGATGCTATCTTTGCTAGTTAACGAGACAACATCTATTATAACGAGATGCTAACTTTGCTAGGTAACGAGACAACATCTATTATAACGAGATGCTAACTTTGCTAGGTAACGAGACAACATCTATTATAACGAGATGCTAACTTTGCTAGTTAACGAGACAACATCTATTATGAGATGCTAACTTTGCTAGGTAACGAGACACTATCTATTATAACGAGATGCTAACTTTGCTAGGTAACGAGACAACATCTATTATAACGAGATACTAACTTTGCTAGGTAACGAGACAACATCTATTATAATGAGATGCTAACTTTGCTAGTTAACGAGACAACATCTATTATAACGAGATGCTAACTTTGCTAGTTAACGAGACAACATCTATTATAATGAGATGCTAACTTTGCTAGGTAACGAGACAACATCTATTATAACGAGATGCTAACTTTGCTAGGTAACGAGACAACATCTATTATAACGAGATGCTAACTTTGCTAGTTAACGAGACAACATTATAACGAGATGCTAACTTTGCTATAACGAGACAACATCTATTATAACGAGATGCTAACTTTGCTAGGTAACGAGACAACATCTATTATAACGAGATGCTAACTTTGCTAGGTAACGAGACAACATCTATTATAACGAGATGCTAACTTTGCTAGTAACGAGACAATCTATTATAACGAGATGCTAACTTTGAGATAACGCAACATAACTAACTTTGCTAGGTAACGAGACAACATCTATTATAACGAGATGCTAACTTTGCTAGGTAACGAGACAACATCTATTATAACGAGATGCTAACTTTGCTAGGTAACGAGACAACATCTATTATAACGAGATGCTAACTTTGCTAGGTAACGAGACAACATCTATTATAACGAGATGCTAACTTTGCTAGGTAACGAGACAACATCTATTATAACGAGATGCTAACTTTGCTAGGTAACGAGACAACATCTATTATAACGAGATGCTAACTTTGCTAGGTAACGAGACAACATCTATTATAACGAGATGCTAACTTTGCTAGGTAACGAGACACATCTATTATAAGAAGCTAACTTTGCTAGGTAACGAGACACCATCTATTATGAGAAGCTAACTTTGCTAGGTAACGACACACCATCTATTATGAGAAGCTAACTTTGCTAGGTAACGACACACCATCTATTATGAGAAGCTAACTTTGCTAGGTAACGACACACCATCTATTATGAGAAGCTAACTTTGCTAGGTAACGACACACCATCTATTATGAGAAGCTAACTTTGCTAGGTAACGACACACCATCTATTATGAGAAGCTAACTTTGCTAGGTAACGACACACCATCTATTATGAGAAGCTAACTTTGCTAGGTAACGACACACCATCTATTATGAGAAGCTAACTTTGCTAGGTAACGAGACACCATCTATTATGAGAAGCTAACTTTGCTAGGTAACGACACACCATCTATTATGAGAAGCTAACTTTGCTAGGTAACGAGACACCATCTATTATGAGAAGCTAACTTTGCTAGGTAACGAGACACCATCTATTATGAGAAGCTAACTTTGCTAGGTAACGACACACCATCTATTATCAGAAGCTAACTTTGCTAGGTAACGACACACCATCCATTATGAGAAGCTAACTTTGCTAGGTAACGACACACCATCTATTATGAGAAGCTAACTTTGCTAGGTAACGACACACCATCTATTATGAGAAGCTAACTTTGCTAGGTAACGAGACACCATCTATTATGAGAAGCTAACTTTGCTAGGTAACGACACACCATCTATTATGAGAAGCTAACTTTGCTAGGTAACGAGACACCATCTATTATGAGAAGCTAACTTTGCTAGGTAACGGGACACCATCTATTATGAGAAGCTAACTTTGCTAGGTAACGACACACCATCTATTATCAGAAGCTAACTTTGCTAGGTAACGACACACCATCCATTATGAGAAGCTAACTTTGCTAGGTAACGACACACCATCTATTATGAGAAGCTAACTTTGCTAGGTAACGACACACCATCTATTATGAGAAGCTAACTTTGCTAGGTAACGACACACCATCTATTATGAGAAGCTAACTTTGCTAGGTAACGACACATCATCTATTATGAGAAGCTAACTTTGCTAGTTAACGACACACCATCTATTATGAGAAGCTAACTTTGCTAGGTAACGACACACCATATATTATGAGAAGCTAACTTTGCTAGGTAACGACACACCATCTATTATGAGAAGCTAACTTTGCTAGGTAACGACACATCATCTATTATGAGAAGCTAACTTTGCTAGTTAACGACACACCATCTATTATGAGAAGCTAACTTTGCTAGTTAACGACACACCATATATTATGAGAAGCTAACTTTGCTAGGTAACGACACACCATCTATTATGAGAAGCTAACTTTGCTAGGTAACGACACACCATCTATTATAATGAGGTGCACAGAAATAATGAAATGAGGATGGCATTTTCACTTGACTTGGTAAGGAGACGTAAAACTGAATGTGACGAAAACTAAATTCTACCAGATGCGTAGTCGCCATTTTGATAATCAGAGTTCTGTAACAAATGCAGTGCTCTGCAAGTAGGAATTACAGAAGTGATTTAATTTGCTGAACTCTCGTGTTATATTGTTTTATCACCAATATTAATTACCAGATTCTTCAAGCACATCCCGTATAGAACATTGAAGTAACGCCCATGAAAATAAACTATAAGAAATAGATCCATTAGCAATGAACACAAAGTCGTTTAAGAATAATAACAGCTTTGGGTATGTAATATTCTATAAAGCGGTTAGTTTTAAGTGAATTCCAACAATCGTGCAAGTACAAGCAGTGTTTGAACTGCCACCCTCTCTTTTCTTATTTCCACTCCTTCCCTGCTTTTAATCTTTCTTCGCCTCGATAAATACTGCCGAGTGAAGCTCTGAAATACTTCTTTTCTTCCCTGGGTCCCTCTTGAAACGAATTTCTCATTAGCTGATTTTCTCTCCCATTTTACAAGTTTGCAGCGCTTTGACAAGGGCTGGCCACCACGGAGTGTTAGTGTGTGTGTATAGCTTCTGATTTAATCAATTGTTCTCCAGGCTTTAAGAAACAAAGGAACAATAGCACCCACTAAATCTCAAAGCTGTGTTCACTACCTTCTCTGCATGTAAAGCCAAGGATTATTTCAATGTTTCGTCACGTCCGCTGGAACTGAATGTTTGGAGTAACGGACTGATTTACACAGTTAATTAAGTGCCTAAGAATACAATGATCCCCAAACAGAACTAAGAGATTCTGGTCTGCTGACTTACCATTGTATCACAAAGAGAAACATCCTTTACTTCCAATGAAATGAAGAACAAATCCGTGTCTCTAATATGACAAACTTTTTTATTCATTCGTTTTCGCAACAGTTCGTTCATATTGTGTCCTTCCAATTACATCACCTTACACTTTATTTAATTTTTTTATGCTCGACCATGCCGAAATGTAGTAATTATACACCTGGTAGCAGCCCTTTAATGCACCTCATTAAAGTACACCTATTCATTAAAGTTCAGGTGTTCCACCAATCAGAAAACACCATTGCAGCAATATGAAAGCGCAAGTATCGATTATTCTCGGATATGCAATCGAAAGACAACTAGCGAAACGTCACGGAGGCTGGAAATCCAATACTGTCGCAGAAGGTTATGTTCTGTTACTATAATAATTAGCGTTAATTGTAAATAATATTCAAATAAATTCAATTTTTCATCTCGGTTTTTCAATGTCTAAATCAATTTCAAGGTTATATCAAGATTAATCTTTATTTTACTCTCTAGATTATATCAATGTCAATGACATTTGTTTCTCGGAAAAAATCAATACTTTCGCGTCTGCGCACATCTCACAATTTACGAGATATTGCACAAGGTCAGCTCCGCTCCCCAGTCAGATAAGAATAACATGAATACTTATGAATAATTTCAAGTTAGAAATATGGTCGAGCATAAAAAGTCGTATGAAACTTCCCTATAATGGTAATTAAGACGCTCGTATGAAAATTATGAAACTCGCCTGACCTCGTTTCATAAACATACTCGCGTCTTAATTACTACCATTATAGGCTCGTTGCATAATGTACTATTAATTAGTTATTTTACGACTCTTTCTCAACTAATATGATTTTATAGCGCCTGAATGAGATGGTGGTAATGCCAGCGAAAATATGTCCAGCGCCGAAAGTTACCCAGCATTTTCTCTTATAGTTTTGAAGGAAAACCCCTGGAAAATACCTAAATAGGTAACTTTTCCCAACCAGGATTTGAACCCGTGCCCGCTCGTTCACGGTCAGGTGTGCTAACCGTTAATTCAAAGCGGTGGACCAGTTCATTTTATCGAATAATTATTCCAAATGTATAACTACATTAAGAAAATCATTTACTATGGATACAAACAAAAAACTGTGTTTTCTGGAGATGTAGCAATACAGGACGATTCTTACAATATGTCGACACATACTGTAGTTCCCGCACGAATCCAGACTATACCAAACTCTTGCACGGAGAGAAAATGTCCGACTATACAGAGTGTCTGATTCAAGCCTTTCGGAATTGTTTTAGGTACCCCTGGTTCCGCCTGCGAAACCATTAAATACCTCCCACATGTCTGGACTGATGCTTTTAGTTGGCTAAATAAAAATGAACGATTTAATCAGACACTTTGCACAATGTGCATGTATGGAAAAAAAGAACAACAACTATCATTAATAAATGGTATTTTAAAACAAAAAATAATGTAGATTTACTGGCATGTAAAAGAACTCCTGCGGGAAAAAATTCCGGCTCACCGGCGACGCTGATATAACCTCAGTAGTTGCGAGCGTCGTAAAATAAAACTTATTTTTAAATTTGTATTATGATAATAAATGATTGAAAGAATTTTAGTTTTGTCGTTTAAATGTGTAGAAATTTCATCCGAACAAATGTTAACTTTTCGTTCTGCAAAGGAATATTAAAATGTTAGACCTACATTTGCTCGGGTGAAATTTCTGCACATTTAAACGACAAAACTAAAATTATTTCAATCACTAATTATCATAATACACTGCTCTCTTAAATTAGATTATCGTATTGGGAATTAAATCAATGGCTTTCCCAAAACACGCTATGTAATGCTTCATATAAAACAATTTTTATCTCGAAAAGAAAGCAAAAACGAGAAAAAATTATATTTAACTTTTTTTGCTTGAAATATGCCAAAGAATAATCTTCTGAAATTAGTGACACTATTTATGGTACACCCTGTATATATAAATGAATGACTGTGGACTGAATGAATTACTGAGGTTAATAAATGATTGGCTCAACCAATTAGTGTGCGATTGAACGGGTAACAATGATTGGACGATTGAATAGGTTAGCAAATCCGTAGATTGTTATGTCAGTCAGTGAATCGGTGAATAGTTGAGCGTATGGCTCACCAGGTGAGTCTTTCAGTGAATTATACAGCTGAATGAGCCAACAATTAGCTGTTTGAGTGATTGAGTGGTTAGTGAACGATGGATGCCGTAAGCTCAGCTAATAATATTCTGATTTCTATTTAACCCCATATTGCTATGTCGACTAGTTAATTGGAATAGTCCCAAATGAATCCCGTGGCCGCGGCGCTGGAATGCAACCCGCTCGGTGTGCGTGGATCGATGCTGCAACCACGTGTGTGCCCTCCAAGGTTTCGGCATTGCAGTGCCAGGAGAGGTGCAACATCTACATTTGTGGCGTCAAACAGGACCAGCACTTCACGGGCTGCTGTGTCACCTAGCAACAACTAGCCTGTCGTGCTTCAGTTGTTTGAATTGAGCACGAGTTTCAATATTCAGAAACTATGTCAGAAGTCTAATGTACAGGAAACTTTTAAATTCATATGATTTCCTTCTTACAATTACTAGTTTGCTTTATACTCGCCATAAAATTACAACATGGAACGCTTTTAGAGGACCCATGCCAATACTATAGTATTAGTATTAGTATTTATTTATTTAACCTGGTAGAGATAAGGCCGTCAGGCCTTCTCTGCCCCTCTACCAGGATATTCCAACTACAATATCAACAATAAAATTACAATTAGTATTAAATTTACAATTACAATTACAAACAATATTACAATTAGTATTAAATTTACAATTACAATAAAATCAAAGTACGAAAAGATTACCTGAATAATTAAAGCTAGATAATTTATCATAGAGAAACAAAGAATATTTTATATTTACTGAATTACAAATTAAATCTAGAATAACAAAATTGTATAGTGATGAAATTACTGAATATTGAAATATTTTGTGATAGATTAAAGAAACTATTTACAAGTAATCAATTACTGACCAAGTGCCTAGTAAGTTTTCGTTTGAATTCAGTTTTATTTCGACAGTCCCTGATGCTAGCAGGTAACGAATTCCAGAGTCTTGGCAGGGCTATTGTGAAAGAGGATGAGTATGAGGAGGTGCGATGGGATGGTATTGTTAGTATTGTTTCATGGCGAGAGCGTGTGTTCAGATTATGGCGGGAAGAAAGGTAAGTGAAGCGAGACTATACTTATCCTCTAAGTTGTCTGACATCATACTTAGATTTTAAGTTATTTTTAAGAGAATAAATAATTACGTAAGTAAATAATTCCGTAAATAAGTAAATACGTAAATAACTAAGTAATTACGTAAATAAATATTTGCATAAATAAGTATTGCTATTGCTATTCAACGCGGAAATGCAATGAGCGTTTTGGGTACTCTTCCAGAGTCCAGCCCTTTGGACGAACTTTTTCTCCTGTAAAATTTTTTAACCCTATGTAAATGTTTATATTTAGTTTTTATATATGTGTAATTGTAACGGTGAAAATATTGTTAATCAAATAATTTTTTTTTTATTTTTTTTTATTTTATTTTTTTTTTCATAAGTGTATATTATTTTTGGGAGTGTTTTTTGTAAGTAATTTTGTGAGGTTGTTATTGATATGCTGATAAATTACTTGTACGAGTGCTTCCAGCCTGATAAAATAAGCATTTGTAGCGAAAACCTAATTTTAGTTCAAAGTTATTAAAATTTCTATGAAAATATTTTAATTTTTTTTTTAATTTATTTGACAATTTTTGTACATTACTACTATAAATTGTGCTTAAATAATTAACGTTACAATAATATGAGACTCGTGGAGAGGGTGACGTCCATATATTTTAATAATATATTTATATGACTCATTCTTATTACTACTTCTTTAAAATTGTAAATTATCTCTAGTAAATAAATACGTACATAACAAAATAATTACGTAAATAAGTAAATAATTACGTAAATAACAAAATAAATACATAAGTAACTAAATAATTACGTAAATAAATTAATAATTACAAAAATAAGCAAATAATTACGTTGTTGGTAACTCTATTGCATCTATTAGATGCTTTATGGTTGTGCTCACAGATGGAGTTACTTGTCAACAATGTGACGCTGAAACGTGTGTTCAGGTTACTGCCCAGCGACAGTCCTGATGTATTTTTATATTTGTGATGATTGGTTAATTAATATTAACCCGGCACACTCACATTCATACAAATTTCCAGACTCTAGACACACAGGGAATTCATCTTCTTCAAGAAAAATTCACCGAGGGCCGAGCACGGAAATCGAACCCGGGACCTCCTGATCTGGAAGCCAGCATGCTGACCAACAGACCACGTAAATAACTAATTACGTAAATAAATAATTACATAAATAAGTAAATAATTAAGTATATAAGTAAATAATTACGTAAATAAGTAAATGAACACATAAATAACTACAGGGTGTTTAAAAATACGGGCCATAATTTCAGGTATATATTTCCCACATGTAGACAATCAAAATAGTCCACTACAACATGTATCCGGAAATGCTTCATTTCCGAGTTATGACCTTTACAACATTAAAATTCACCGGAACGTTTTTCTTTCCGCAGGTAGTTGTCATTACAGAAGATGTTCAAAATGTCCACCTCCTGCTTGAATACAGACCTCACATCGATGTCTCATTGACCTGCGAACACGATCCCCAACTCCAGGAGTATTGCGTATGTCCTCAGAACGTGCCACAATTCGATTCCGAAGGGATTCCAAATCAGGCACCGGAGACGAATAAACCAATGATTTTAAATGGCCCCACAAGTATAAATCGAGAGGGTTCAGATCAGGTGAGCGTGGAGGCCAAGCAATTGGGCCACCTCTACCTATCCATCGATCAGGAAACCTTCGATCCAAGTACTGGCGAGCCGTACGACTGAAGTGTGCAGGAGCGCCATCATGCAAGAAGTGAATGTGTTGACGATTGATCAGTGGAGTGTCTTCTAAAACATGAGGTATGGTTCCGGTGAATTTCAATGTTGTGAAGGGGCCATAACTCGGAAATAAAGCATTTCCGGACACATGTTGTAATGAACTATTTTGATTGTCTACATGTGGGAAATACATACCTGAAATTATGCCCCGTATTTTTTAAACACCCTGTATATAATTACGTAAATAAGTAAATAAATATGTAAATAACTGAATAATTACGTAGGCCTAAATAACTAAGTAATTGCGTAAATAAATAAATAAATAAATAAGTAATGAAATGATTACGTAAATAAATTATGGAAATAGTTAATAAAATAATAATTTAATTAAATAACAAATTATATAAGTAAATAAAATTTAAAAAAATGTTAAATAGTTTATTAGTTCAGAAATTATAAAACATGGCAGATATTTAGTACATAACAGAAGTGTGAAATGTAGTTATTTGAAAAGACCCAGTCATGTAGCTAATTATTTGGAATGATCTCATCCGGGATTTTAAACTATAGACCGCCGAGTTAGATTTTCAGCTGCGCTGCTACCCAATTTTTTGAAGCTGATAATTTGGGACAAAAACGCCATGGGGGTTGGAATTCACCATTCATGGCCGAAGGTAACATAACTAATAAATCCGCAGAGGAAAAGTTCAAAACGTCATACAATATTATATAGAATGAAAACATGTGCAGAACTGCCTCCAACTGCAATCGATAAAAAGATAAATGCGTCGAACTGTCCAGCAGAAGTTCCACTTGCATCCAACCCGGGTTCTCAGCGTGAAACGCCAAAACTTTCGCCGTTCGGACCGCACTAAAAGTAGTGGAATAAGAAATTTTATTTCACTAGAAAGTAAAGCACTTCTTTCAATGCCTTTTGTATATGCCTCTTTTATTGAACATAAGTACAGAGGTGTGAAAATTATTAGAATAATCTTAATTTTAAAGTTTTTTTAATAGTTCCTTCACAAATATTAATTGAATTGATGAATATTGGTATATATTACTATACTGATGTAGGATATATTTACTACTAACAATGCCCGAAAGCATTGTTGTACATTGGTATTTTTCTTATTTTACAATTGTTATGGGAATTCAGAAATTATTATATTATGTTGGCGGAATTGGAAACATAAAAAATTATATGTACAAAACAGATGTATACGTTCATTTGAACCTTCACAATTATTTTTTTATGTTTCCAATTCCGCCAACATAACATAATAATTTCTGAATTCCCATAACAATTGTAAAATAAGAAAAATACCAATGTACAACAATGCTTCCCGGCATTGTTAGTAGTAAATATATCCTACATCAGTATAGTAATATTACATACCAATATTCATCAATTCAATTAATATTTGTGAAAGAACTATTAAAAAACCTTTAAAATTAAGATTATTCTAATAATTTTCACACCTCTGTAAGCTTTTAACTATAGATTTATTTAACGTTAACGTATAAAAATATTTATTCATACAACTAGTGGCTAAAGTGAAACTTTAAGTCATGGTCCACGCTATAAGTACCACGAGTGATGTAAAGTTACTAAGCTTTTCAGTTGTACACACAATTTTACAACACCTTCATTTATAAAGTCTAAATAAACATATTAAAAGTGATAATTAAAATATTAGGACTAGCGGCTGACATCTGAATGGCTTCTGTTCTGTTTCCATAACTACGGATCGTCGAATGTTTTTTGTTGTGTTTCTAAGACTACAAATAAATGACGGAGCATTTTAATTAAAACCAGATTGTTCTTGTAAGTAAAAATATGAGTGAATATACTGAAGTTGACGATTTTCCTGAAGAAATTCTCCAAGAAAAGCAAAATCCTTTACAAGACAAGAGGATAGGGATATTTCTACTTTTTAAATTTCTACACTTTAAAAAATGTTTCACGTGAATATTTTCCAAACCCATCTGTTACCGAAATCACAGATCTGCACGAACTGTTTTAACACGGCCCCCTAAAAAATTGAAAAAGTGGACACGGCTGGATTTGGAAGAATGGAACTCATATTGTTTTTAGACTTTAACTTTATTAAATCAGACAAATTTATTATATTGTATAAATAAAATCCATACATAAAAATTGAAATAATTTTGAATTGTATTCTCATAGTTATGAAACAAAAGGTATGA
Organism: Periplaneta americana; assembly: GCA_025594305.2. Lineage (NCBI taxonomy): Eukaryota > Metazoa > Arthropoda > Insecta > Blattodea > Blattidae > Periplaneta > Periplaneta americana. The sequence goes on along the minus strand of JAJSOF020000021.1, from coordinate 2,310,038 downwards.
ATTCTTGAAGATTCTTTGAACCAAAATGCAGCACTGCTACAGTATTTAATCATAGTAGTAATTTAGGCCCAAAAATATATAACAAATTTATATTTAAATATCCTAATCTTGTCAATTCTAATAGTTCTAGTATTAAATTAAAAAAATATATGTATGGATTTTATAAATAATGAAAAATTGTAAATTTAAAGTTATATACTCTTATTGTGTAGTAGATATAAGAAAAATTATATTATATACTTCTTAATTTAAATTCAGAAATCCGCCCCTGAGCACGAGTTCTATTCTTTCAGGGGTGAGCTAAAGTTTTATCTGTTTATATCATATTTTATCAGTGTGGTTTTAGGCGTAATAGATCAACTATTGACCAGATATTTTGTATTCGACAGATAATGGAGAAAAAATGGGAGTATAAGGATACAATGCATCAGTTATTCATAGATTTCAAAAAGGCATATGACTCGGTTAAGAGAGAAGTTTTATATGATATTCTTATTGAATTTGGTATTCCCAAGAAACTAGTTCGATTAATTAAAATGTGTCTCAGTGAAACATACAGCAGAGTCCGTATAGGCCAGTTTCTGTCAGATGCGTTTCCAATTCACTGTGGGCTAAAGCAGGGAGATGCACTATCACCTTTACTTTTTAACTTTGCTCTAATCTATAGTATGCAATTAGGAAAGTCCAGGATAACAGAGAGGGCTTGGAATTGAACGGGTTACATCAGCTGCTTGTCTATGCGGATGACGTGAATATGTTAGGAAAAAATCCACAAACGATTAGGGAAAACACGGGAATTTTACTGGAAGCAAGTAAAGAGATAGGTTTGGAAGTAAATCCAGAAAAGACAAAGTATATGATTATGTCTCGTGACGGGAATATTGTACAAAATGGAAATATAAAAATTGGAAATTTATCTTTTGAAGAAGTGGAGAAGTTCAAATATCTTGGAGCAACAGTAACAAATATAAATGACACCCGGGAGGAAATTAAACACAGAATAAATATGGGAAATGCCTGTTATTATTCGCATGAGAAGCTTTTATCATCCAGTCTGCTGTCAAAAAATCTGAAAGTTAGAATTTATGGTTGTGAAACTTGGACTCTCACCTTGAGAGAAGAACAGAGATTAAGGGTGTTTGAGAATAAGGTGCTTAGGAAAATATTTGGGGCTAAGAGGGATGAAGTTGCAGGAGAATGGAGAAAGTTACACAACACAGAACTGCACGCATTGTATTCTTCACCTGACATAATTAGGAACATTAAATCCAGACGTTTGAGATGCGCAGGGCATGTAGCACGTATGGGTGAATTCAGAAATGCATAGAGAGTGTTAGTTGGGATGCCGGAGGGAAAAAGACCTTTAGGGAGGCCGAGACGTAGATGGGAAGTTAATATTAAAATGGATTTGAGGGAGGTGGGATATGATGGTAGAGACTGGATTAATCTTGCTCAGGATAGGGACCGATGATGGGCTTATGTGAGGGCGGCAATGAACCTCCGGGTTCCTTAAAAGCCAGTAAGTAACTAAGTAAGTATATTATATTTTATGTCACAATTATTAGCAAAATAAATACATAAATACAATAAATTAAAATATGAACATATTGTAAAGAATCACTTATCTATTTTGTGTGTTTGGTCAGATATCTATGTACCTCCATTTTTCTCTGAATATGGGTTGAATGCAGCTGTTAATGGGCACCCAACATCGAAGTCGAAACCAATATTATCGAATAGATCGGGGAAAGTGCAACATTTTATTGAATTTCCTTCCGTCTCTCCGGGTAAAGAATTCATACTCTGTTGCAGCCAAAGTCACATTGGGGAATATTTGGCGTTTGTGACTTACTAATTTAATTTCATTCTGCACTATAAATCATTAACCATTAACCAACAACAAGCATTTTATTGTTGACATTCTGCAGGTAACCATCATTAATTACACAAGCGCCGATATATTCTCTGCTGCCTCGGGGGGAAGCATTTTACTGAGTTTAATTCAATGAATCAGACCCCAAAAATACGTGTCTAGGGAACGTGACGTTCATTTGTTAATACAAGCTCCAACAATGAATATGTATTACTCTAACATTTCAATACCTTTTTATAATGGCTCACATACCGTGTAAATGAGAAATTGCAGATTTCTCTATTAATTTTACTTAAAAGGTGAGTTCCTAGCACCCCTTAAACAGAAAAGCAGGTTCTTCATGACGTCATACTGCTTTGTTTTTCAGTACATCAGGTTATTTTAATGTTTTGACATCGCCATAAACTCTTAATGATCAAGATATACACAAAACAAGAACTCACTTATACTCATAAAGATATGGAGTTTATTGGATTTAGTTTAAATGTTGAACATGTCCGCCATTTTCTTCTTCAACAAGCAACAATCTTTCTTCTATGTTGTGAACAGCATTTACTAATAGATCTGGTGAAATATCTTCAATTTGTTGAGAAATTGCATAGGCTATTTTAGTTCATCGGTAATCGTAGGATTAGTTAAAAAACTCGGAGGTAAATTATATTTTGTTCTGGATTTTTATTCAGACGTATGAAACACATTTTTAATGTTATAAGGTTGCATCATTTCTAAATATTTACTCACGCCATAACATTATAAACTACATACTGTTATAATACGCTATTACGTAATACTTCATTTGTTTTATACAGGGCACCATAGTTACGGTTACTATGGTATCAGATTTACTGTTGTTAGCATCTGTAAGTTATGAAAGCAGTTTTATTAATGAAATCAACATACAACTTGTTGACAGAAGACGACACAAAACAATGTATGTACACTTTTTAACGAAACTCATCCAAATCGGCAACTATTTCTCAGTCAACTGTGAGTAAAATAGAAGCGAAAATTCCTTACCACAGAATGCGATCCTGGTTGTGAATTTTGGGATCGAAAGGGACTCTGGGTAAACGGATAGCTGGCAAATGACTTCAAAAGATTTTGCGTGGAATTAAAGTCTTTATTTACCGCATAATTTTGACAAAGAGAAATAATTGTGCATAATTAATCTACATTAGCGCTGTAATTGAAAGGGTAACTTTTAAACACAGAGCAACTGGACGACAATGTGCATGCATTTTTAATACATATTAAGCATTCTTTATTACCAAACTGTTACGTAAACGACATTTTAACATTCAAAAGTGACCCCAAGAGAACAAGCTCGACACCGCTTACAGCAAGTTTATTGGCCAACATGAAACAAAATTACTTCTGTCCGCCTACGAATGAATCTCTTCTAATAAAGTGTATGCATTAACAGATTTTGAAGAGATGACGTGGAACCATTTTATCAACAGTAATCTCACTAGAGGTTTTAATTTATCTAGAGAAAAATCAAAACTCGAATGGGATTTAATTGACTATTACAAGATTATAAGGAAACTGTGGTTTGTGCAGCAAATGCTGCAAACTAAGTTCATTAGACGTTCAAATAAACATTTTTCAGATTTATTTTCAATGAAGAATACCAGATATTGTGAAAGTTATTTGCTTCCATAATAATGAAAGACACTATCTCCAGCCAATACTGATGAGAACCACGCATATAAATATCTACACCACACCGCCATTAAATATATGAAAAAGACCCAACCCCACTTGATTAAAACTATAAAGATATTTGATTTTTAATAATATTATTATCTTACGTAAGTTTTATAGCTTTCAGTAACATATACTATATAGCCTCCACTCAGTAAAATATAGAAATCAAAATCTAATTTAAGTTATTCTCTACATCTACTTATATAACTCCAAAACGTTTCACTTTCATATCATCAATATAGCATTAATATGCATAATTAATGAAAAATAGTCACATCATGGCATTAACTACAATAATATTTCATTTCTAATGGTAATAATGCCATCAAACCACCTCAAGTTTTGTAGTTTTTAATATCCAATACACAGCTGTACCAAGAAAATTACACACCACAGAATCGAACCTGTAAATTATTTTTAGCAAGTTAAGTTTTTAATAACCAATTTAATTTGAGCTCTAAATATGTCAGCATTCTTGCAGATCATGGCCTTCGTGTAATATTGTTTACTGTAGTGTGTGTTTTGTTTTATTCTGAAATGCAATTAGCTAGTTTAGCTAGTTCTCAAAACTGACGACAGATGGATTTTGGAAAATAGAACAATTATGTTGAAAAATTGACATTTCACTGAAAACTACTATTTTTCTGAAAAACTTTGAGTTCCAAGCTTCAAAATTACGGGTCATTTATTAAAACCCGTTCAGCCGTTTTCTCGTAATTTCCATTACCAGTTCAAATTATATATAACGATTAGAAGAAATAAAGTACTCTAATACAATAAAATATTAATTGACTTACTGAAATTCTATTTCACGAATGTTAGCTTCACCAAAACGTTTGAACGGAGTGAAGTTTGAAATGTTGGCAAACAAAGAAACAGATGCTAGGGAAGTGATAAAAACAAACTAATGCTAGGGAAGTGATACAAATAAACAAATACTGGGAAAAAAATAAAATTGTAGCGATGAACAACCATGACTGGTTGAAACACGTTCTTTTGTACAGTTTTATTAGTCAAAAGTAGTATGGCGTAGTAAAAGTGTAATAGTCACCTTAAATTTAACGTCAACATCCCAGGTCGATGGCATTTAAGTGTGCTTAAATGCGACAGGCTCATGTCAGTAGATTTACTGGCATGTAAAATAACTCCTGCGGGACAAAATTCCGGCACATCCGGCGACGCTGATATAACCCCTGAAGTTGCGAGCGCCGTTAAATAAATCATAATTTGATTTCATTCAATAATACATAGACTCATAAGTAAATACACTGGCGTCCATCCGTGTTACACACACGGTTGTAGAATAATTTATTTTAATTGTAATATTAATAGTATCACTCTTAAAATTAGTAATATTTTCCTTACAGAAGTTGACATCGGATTTTTAGGTTCGTTTAGCGTTCGGTGAAACATACATTCTTTAATACATCTAGTTTTAGGCAATAGCATCACTCGAGAGTTTCTCGTGTTGCATACATTAAGGGGTTTTTACATAAAATTGTTGCAACCTATCCTATTCGAGCCTAAACATCCGACATTTTTATCACAATGATATGAAGCAAGGCTTCTGGCCAAGAGCGTGCGCAGTGTGGCATTCTCTGACTTAGAAAATATTCGAGTAGCTCATAATTATGTCCCCCATAGTACGTAGTGGAGAAGTGGGTACAGTGAGACAGGGAGAACAGTGAGACATTTTTTATTATATGGTAAATTTTGATGTTGAGGTGCTGGTAACAATGGAGTTGTATGTTGCATGAGTAAAGTAACAGTATTTTCATACTCGTTTTGATTCTAGTTATAAAGGTGAGTGATGAAAAAATAATTAGTAACTTTGCACTCTAGAAGTAAAATTTTGGCTTGTGTTTAATGAAGGTTATATTGGATATACAAATGAGATATAAATATGAATGTTTTGTTACCTAATACTATGGTATTTGAGATTATGTCTGGCAAGGTTTCGTCTTTCTTGTTTTAATTTTGAAGTGATGGCGTCATTTTTAAATTAACTATGCGTAAAGGGAACAGTGAGACATGCCATTGAAGGGTACACTGAGACGTCTCACTGTTCCCATGTACCAATGATTTGCAAAAACAAACTGTAATTATATTACATTTACTGTAACTAACATTAAAAATGAACATACTAGTAACCAATTTAGGAACTGTAGCTTAAAATAATGGATACATTACATTTTAATGATTTCATAAATAAAAAATTATTCACAAAATTTAAGAAAATGTTAAAAAATAATAAAGAATTAAGTTACATTGTCATAATTATAAGCTTTGTTGTCACCAAAAATTCATTTCATTTGTTCGCAAAAGTTTGAAATGTCATGGAAAATTCACTTTTCCAAATGTTCCAGATGTTTCAACGGTTTCGAAGTCAGACATCAAAATGATTCTAAATAAGCCTACAGAACATGTCAACATAAAGAGACAGCAAGCTTTCCTTTCTTTTTAAATAAATGTAAATCATTTCGATGTCCGTTAATAGACACTGTGGTGTCTCACTGTACCCTCCTGAATGGGAACAGTGAGACATTTGCATTTTTTTGACAAACTCGTATTGTAACTTATATTATGTCCTTTATCTATTAACATTTTTGTTTATGTATTATTGTACTCTATGTTTTAATGTCTATTTCTATTGCACTTGATTTTAAAAATATTTGAATTATCACTTGCATACATATGTCTTAATATTTTGTGTCTCACTGTACCCACTACTCCCCTACGTGTAAATATCTACATATCACTTGTTAGTAATACAGAATGTAGCGGGTTGGTCACTGAACACCTTCCAGTCCGTTGGCACTTCCAACTTATCTGGGACATCGGAAGAGCTAATCCCACCGACATTTTTGCTTTCTGCTGATTTCTACGACTTTGACACCGGAGAAGAGACATTTTAACCCTCCGCACCCCGGACATGGCGGAAATTAAATTCCGTCAAGGAAAGAAGTGGGAATATTCGCGCCCTGGCCTTGATTTCCTCTTCCGCCGTTTTCTCCGTTCCGTTTGTTTCCATCACGTGCTACACCGTCTTCGGTCCGCCGGATTAAGTGAAAAAGAGAAAAGAGGCTTCCTGCCTTCAGCAGTAATTCCAGAGCCCGTCGAGCAGTGACGCCTGTACTGAGGGTGTCGTGTGTTTCCTAGAACTGCCGCCAGGTTCGCATTTAGAGACAAACGGGCAAATAACACAGTGCAGCTTTCTTCTTTTTTTTTTTCTTCTTTTTTTTATAAGGAAAAGGTGAAAATATAAAAGACACAATACAAGGAAGAGGGAATAAAATAAGGTATAGAAAAAAAGGAAGCAGAATAGAAAATAAAGGTAAAGAAGAAAAAGACACACGAATGGAATGCGAAAGAAAAAAGATGGGGAAAAAGAAATATGTAAGAAAATAAAGAACGCAGCAAGAAAAGACGGAAGTAATGGAAAGGAAAAATGAATAATGTAAGAAAGAGAAGAAAAAGAGATAGGCCCAATTAAAAAGGCGAAAATAAATAAAATATAGGAAGAAGAAAAACTGAATGACAGGTAGAAAATGGGGCGATTAATAAATGCTGGAAGTATAAAGACAGAAATAGCTAATTTAACGCAGTATAATCACAGTCTAGTATATACAGTCACGAAGCTCAATATGTAGTAAATATGCATCAATAGATAGTTGCTAACCACTAGGATCGCTACTGTCGCCTCATCACAGGCAATGCGAAATAGTACCTGCACAGTCTATTGTTCCTAGTACCCTCACAACTCAAGCTTCGTGACTGTATATACTACACTGTGGTAATAAATTCCAAATGAATATAATTCTTAGCAATGGCATTCTTAATATTAGGGACTACTACTATTATTATTATTATTATTATTATTATTATTATTATTATTATTATTATTATTATCATTACTATTATTATTATTATTATTATTATTATTACTACAACAAAATTTCAAAATCATTGGCGTCATATTGCTGTGTGAATCGTTTCGACTATCAATTGCATTGTTGTCTGTAGACTAGGCCGCATGGAATGAGGAAGCGATTATGAAGTAGTTAACGAGAAGGCTGCTAAATTAAATTAGCTGTTAAATTTAAATACCATAAAGATTTCAAGCAATTATAAGGGATCCGGTGAATTTCCTGTAAATATTCGTTTCGTTTGAAATTAGACAACGAAAGGTCTCATTAATCAGTATTTGGAAACATTCTTCTCGACAAAAAAAAAGCGTCTGGAAGATCGAAATATTAACCCTGAACCACAAACTCAATATTGTGTACTGGAAAATGATAGTATCACAGCCTAGTATATACAGTCACGAAGCTTGAGTTGTTGAGGGTACTAGGAACAATACACTGTGCTGGAATTCCTCAAGGATCAATATTAGGTCCCCTACTTTTTCTAGTGTTTATAAATGATCTTGCCTCCTTAATAAAAAATGTAGGTCATCCCATATTATTTGCAGATGACACAAGTATAGTAATTACAGCCAATAACTCAAACACATTCCAATCTTCAACAGAGGAAATTCTCTTCAAAATATGTGATTGGTTCTCAGTCAATAAATTGGTATTAAATTGTAACAAAGCTAACATAATTCAATTTAAATCCTGTCCAAATTCAACGTCGCAAATTTCTAGCGCAATAATTAACAATAGATCCCTATTAGAAACAACAACAACAACCAAATTTCTTGGCTTAAAAATCGATAATGTGTTAAATTGAAAAAAAATCATATTAAAGAAATTACCCCCAAACTAAATTCAGCTCCTTTTGCTGTTAGATCTATGCAAAATATAGTAAATATCAATACCTTAAAAACAATATACTTTGCATACTTCCACTCGGTAATGAGTTTTGGAATAATATTCTGGGAAATTCCACAGATAGTAACAGTATATTTCTATTACAAAAAGAGTAATTAGAATAATAGTAGGTGCCAAATCTAGGGAATCGTGTAGGACTATTTAAAAAAAAATCTACAAATAATGCCCATGGTTTGTCAGTATATCTTTTCATTAATAATCTTCCTCGTATGTAATCGTGAAAACTTTGTAACTAATTCAACAGTTCATAGCATAAATACACGTCAAAAAATGACTTTCATACTCCATCGGCAAGTCTATCGTGCTGTCAAAAAGGAGTGCGTTATATGGCAGTAAAAATTTTTAATAGCCTCCCTATCGATATAAAAAATGAAACTCAAAACATAAAATTATTTAGGGCCAAATTAAAAAAGTACCTAATTTCTCACGCCTTCTATTCTGTAGGTGAATTCATGACATCCAATAACGCTACATGAAATTGATACTAAAACTTTGTGTTGTACTAGTAGACTATATTGTAAATCTCGTCTGTATATATTTCATCTAGACTGTGACTATAAATTAAGACTTTATAATAGTATTAAGTTTTTTGACTTGTTCCATATTCTAGCTGTAAGCAATGTATGAATACCATGGAATGTTAATAAATACAATACAATACTATTTCGCATTGTCTGTAATGAAACGATAGTAGCGATCCTAGTGGTTAGCAACTATCTATGGCTGCATATTTACTACGTATTGAGCTTCGTGACTATATACTAGACTGTGATAGTACTTCAAGTAGGCCTAATATCCGTATGTTATGAGTAGACAAACCATAAAATGTGTAATATTGAAAAAAAATAGATAAAGAAATACATAAACAAATAAATAAACATTAAAACTTTGCACATATCATATAAAGGAAAACTTTACCTAACTCAATGTAAGTTTCTGAACGCACACAAGGTGTGTAGGCACAATTCTCCATGGACGCAATCTAAATAAAAAACAACCACGTTCCGTGCTGTCCTCTCTGGGGAATATGGTTAACACCGTAACATACATTTCTCTTCTTTCGGTTTCACACGTGCGTGCAAATTGACAGCAACTGGGGACACAAATATACGCATGCGCGACCTTCTCTATTTCATTACACAGCAGCTATTCAATCACGCGACGCAACAATGAGCCCACGGTCAATTTTTTTCAATTGCGATTCTCTATCTGCAATGCGTAATTCTTCATAACCTTTCTTTGCTCTTTTTTGTGGTTAACAACTGCAAACTAAACAACAAAAATACAGGTAAGTGAATTATAGCAATACTAGTGGCTTGTGCAGCAAATGCTGCAAACTGAGCTCATTAGACGTTCAAATAAACATTTTTCAGATTTATTTTCAATGAAGAATATCAGACATTTTGAATTATTTGCTTCCATAATAATGAAAGATACTCTCTCTCGAGCCAATACTGAAGAGAACCACGCATATAAATATCTACACCAAACCGCCATTAAATATATGAAAAAGACCCAACCCCACTTGATTAATAACTATAAAAATATTTGATTTTTAATAAGAATATTATTATCTTGCGTAAGTTTTATAGCTTTCAGTAACATATACTATATAGGCTATACTATATAGCTGCCACTCAGTAAAATATAGAAATCAAAATCTAATTTAAGTTATTCAATACATCTACTTACATAACCCCAAAACGTTTCACTTTCATATCATCAGTATAGCATTAATATGTATCATGAATGAAAAATAGTCACATCATGGCATTAACTACAATAATATTTCATTTCTAATGGTAATAATGTCATCAAATCACCTCAAGTTCTGTAGTTTTTAATATCCAATACACAGCTGTACCCAGAAAATTACACACCACAGAATCGAACCTGTAAATTATTTTTAGTAAGTTAAGTTTTTAATAACCAATTTAATTTGAGCTCTAAATATGTCAACATTATTGCAGATCATGGCCTTCGTGTAATATTGTTTACTGTAGTGTGTGTTTTGTTTTATTCTGAAATGCAATTATTAGCTAGTTTAGCTAGTTCTCAAAACTGACGACAGATGGATTTTGGAAAATAGGACAATTATGTTGAAAAATTGACATTTCACTGAAAACTACTACGTTTCTAAAAAAAAAACTTTGAGTTCCAAGCTTCAAAATGAGGGGTTATTTATTAAAATGTGTTCAGCTGTTTTCCCGTAATTTCCATTACCAGTTCAAATTATATATATACTAGTGGCTTGTGCAGCAAATGCTGCTGCAAACTAAGTTCGTTAGACGTTCAAATAAAAATTTTTCAGATTTATTTTCAATGAAGAATACTTGTCTTTTTGATAGTTATTTGCTTCCATAATAATGAAACATACTCCCTCTGAATGGATTTTTTAGGCCAAATACTTTTTCTTGAACCTATCCAACTTCAGCTTTTGAGTTTCAACGCGAAAACGCAAGTATCAATGTCAGGACGATAGCAGTAGCTATTTCAGGTCATTGTGGATTGTAGGCAAAAGTTAAAAAAATGTCGGGTTTGCTAAGCTTCCGAACAATAGCATTTTCGTATAGCTGCTGCATGTAGAACTTGAAATGTAGAGCGTAAAATCATTTTATTCTACTAAGAGATCTTGCTGAAATGATCTGGAGAATACAAAATTTTCTAGACCTCAAGGCAATGACACATATCAATATCTACACTACACCGCCATTACTTACTTACTTACTTACTGGCTTTTAAGGAACCCGGAGGTTCATTGCCGCCCTCACGTAAGTCCGCCATTGGTCCCTATCCTGAGCTACACTGCCATTAAGTATATGAAAAAGACTCAACCCCACTGATTTAATAAGTATAAAAATATTTGATTTTTAATAACAATATTATTATCTACTTAAGTTTTGTAGTTATATATAGCAGTCACTCAGTAAATTATAGAAATGAAGATCTAAATTAAGATATTCTCTACATTTACTTACATAACCACAAAACGTTTCACTTTCATGTCATCAATATTATGTATAATTAATGAAAAATAGACGCATCATGATATTAACTATAATAATATTTAATTTCTAGTGGTAATAATGTCATCAAACCACCTCAAGTTTCGTAGATTTGAATATCCAATACACAGCTGTACTCAGAAAATTATACACTGCAGAATCAGTTTTTAATAACAAATTGAATTGAGCTCTAAATATGTCGGCAATCCTGCAGGTCATGGCCTTCGTGTAATAGCCTATTGTTTATTGTAGTGTGTGTTTTGTTCTGAAATTCAATCAAGTCGGCCGTGATTCAATAAGTTCTCAAAACTGACAACAGATGGATTTTGGAAAATAGGAAAATTATTAGGAAAATTGACATTTCACTGAAAACTACTACTTTTCCGAAAACCTTTGGATGCCAGGTATGAAAATGAGGGGTCACTCATTAAAATCCGTTCAGCCGTTTTCCCGTAATTTCCATTACCAGTTCAAATTATATATATAGATAATACTTTCATTTAACGTATTAGGCCTATGTTAATGATCCCATAATCCATATATTTTTATTACTTTTTCTGCTTAACAGTGGCGTATACTGGTTAAAGGGTTTGGGCTAACGCTGACCTTATTATTACACAAAATATATCTAACAATTACTTTAATTTTAATTACTATGGTAAAACTAATAATACAAAATTATTACATTATGTTATATTATAAACTTTTTCTTTTGTAATTTCCTTGGGCTACCGCTGGTAGCCCGCAAAATACGCCCCTGCCTTAACTGTACACTCACCGGTAGCCTATGTAATTTTTAATCTATAAATATTTTGCTGCCATTTTTATCTCAAGATCGTCCAGAACGATGGATATTAATCATGTTCATTTTCTGTATTTCTCAAAATACTGCTTATGTGCCACATTAATTTTCATTTGTCTTTAATTATGTAAACTACGTAGAACGAAAAGTTACATTTGTTCGGATCAAATTTCTTTACATTTAAAGTACAAAACTAAAATTCTTTCAATCATTTATCAAAATACACTGCTCTCTTAAATTGACTGGGCATATTGGGAATTCAGTCAATGACTTTCCCAAAACACGATGTGAATTGTTTCATATGGAACAATTTTTATCCCGGAAAGGAAACAAAAACCAGCAAAATTGTATTAAACTTTTTGGTGTGAAATATCTCAAGGAATAACCAAATGTAATTACTTACGGTTTATCCAGTAAATATATAACTTTGTATAGGTCCACTTGTACAGACATAGAAACAAAATTTCCCAATATTACATTTATTCTATTATTCTTTTATTATTGTATCTCATCGTGGCTATTTTGCTACTGCATTAATATTAATATATTATTATTATTATTATTATTATTATTATTATTATTATTATTATTATTCGGTTGAGAAGCTTTTATCATCCAGTCCGCTTTCAAAAAATGCTGAAAGTTAGAATTCATAAAACAGTTATATTACCGATTGTTTTTTTTAAGTTGGTTATTTTACGACGCTTTATCAACAGCTTAGGTTATTTAGCGTCTGAATGAGATGAAGGTGATAATGCCGGTGAAATGAGTCCGGGGTCCAACACCGAAAGTTACCCAGCATTTTCTCATATTGGGTTGAGAAAAACCCCTGAAAAAACCTCAACCAGGTACCTTGCCCCGACCGGGAATCGAACCCGGGCCACCTGGTTTCGCGGCTAGACGCGCTAACCGTACCGGTTGTTCTGTGTGGTTGTGAAACTTGGACCCTCCCTTTGAGAGAGGAACATAGGTTATGGGTGTTTGAGAATAAGGTGCTTAGGAAAATATTTGGGGCTAAGAGGGATGAAGTTACAGGAGAATGGAGAAAGTTACACAACACAGAACTGCACGCATTGTATTCTTCACCTGACATAATTAGGAACATTAAATCCAGGCGTTTGAGATAGGCAGTGCATGTAGCACGGATGGGCGAAACCAGAAATGGTAATAGTGTGTTAGTTGGGAGACCTGAGCCAAAAAGACCTTTGGGGAGGCCGAGACGTAGATTGGAGGATAATATTAAAATGGATTTGAGGGAGGTGGGATATGATGATAGAGACTGGATTAATCTTACTCAGGATAGGGACCAATGGCGGGCTTATGTGAAGGCGGCAATGAAACCCGGGTTCCTTAAAAGCCGTTTGTAAGTATTATTATTATTATTATTATTATTATTATTATTATTATTATTATTATTATTATTTGAACAACATTAGCAATGTTAATAATATTTCATCACATTCTTAGACAATGGCATTCACTGTATCAATAATTTAACGACTTTAGCTGCAAAGAACATTTTTTTAAATCTAACAGTCCAAGCTTCGTAGATGTGTGTATGTTCTGTTGAGTTTTCACATCTGTTATGTTTTCATTATGTACTGCGAATGTTTGAACGAGTAAGCAGTTTTAAAGTCGAAATGGTGGAGTTTATTACGAAGTCTGTAGTTCAAAATTATTATGTTTGTATCTTTTTGACCTCACCCTGCTAGTATCTCAACTATTCCACCAGTTTGGCCAATGCTGCATCTCTCCCAGATGTGAATTTTAAACTGGACAGATTAAAAATTCGGCTTTTTTTGTTAAAATTGTTATTAAAAACAGAATTGAAGTGGTAACTTCGTACACAGCACTTTCAACAAAGACTCAATTGCATCAATAATGCAAGCAACACAGTGGGAGGAGAATGGGCAGTGATTGCGTGGAGATATTAAAACTGAACGTGTGTACGCAACAGCTGGCGTTGGTAACCAACACAGAGAGCGCTGCTATCTGATTCGCTAAAATCAGGTGGCACACCATGTGCGATCTCTTTATATTATAATTATTGCCTTCCGAACGCATTTACAGCAACGGCTGAAACACACAGCTCTTTAACGTTTAGTTTAAGCCAATGTCATGGGTTCAAAGCCTGCCTAGAATGTTCTGTTAATGCACAGTGGAATTCCTGCGCTATATCCGAAGCTTTCCACGAATTATGTATCCAAGGTACTGACACAGTACAGGGACATTATTTTATTTTTACTAACATTTTTAATATTAACTTGCCTATACCTCCGGATCGACGCCGTTTGCTACCCCCTTCCACGACTGGAGTTCGATGATACTGGCGTAATATACAAACAAATCACTTTACTAGGTCTAGGAGGGAAGAAAAGTAGTTCATCCATTTACGTAAACTAGGAAATATCGCGATTTGAGTTTGATAATTTTCATTAGGTTTTTGTTTAATCAAAATACAGTACAGTATTAACAATGAGTGATTTTACTCACGAAGTGTGATGTCCACGTGGACGTATTCATTATGCAGTGTATATTATACTGTCTACAGCACATTAGCGTACAATATAGAGAATGAAGTTAAATTGAAAAATAATCATAATATGGATATCTAAACACATTTTTGAAAATGTTGGCCGTTCATTTCGATACAGGCTTCACTTCTAATGTGCTATTATAGACTATTGTACCTAATCTCAATTACCACTTTCGTTCTTCGTACTAGTAACTCATGTTGAAATAATTCTGTACCTACTCTATAAAAGAGTACCTTACGTACTGTAAATTCAATCTTCACTTCTGCCCCATCCGAAAAGATAATATTACTCCACTCTACTGTCCGTCCAAGTGGTTATGTCGCAGGGTCGTAGAAAGGGGGGAAATCACGTGACAGTTAATTACTTAACGAGGCCCTTTTATTTAAGTTACTTTACACAGTTGTATAATATTACGTAGACGTCCAATTCCTAACAGAAATTAATGTTCTCAGAAAAGAGCTAAGACAGCCCAGCCACTAGCTGGCAAATAAAAGCTGGTGGGGGAAACCGGGATATGACGTAGGCAAATGGACGATAGTATCTGTGCAAAAATGTTTTAATATTGAAAGCTCTTTCGTCACTGCAAAACGCGAACACATTTTTGGAACGTACTGTTTACTATGACCGTAAGACTACTATGATTGTATATGCGGTCTTCGATCTGTGTGGAGGACGGTTGAACTTCATTAGTAGAAGGGGTGGGAGTGAAGTACAGTCAAGAAATCAGGTACAATAAAAATTGAAGTAAAAATAAAATGATGTCCTGTATATATAGTCACGAAGCTCAATACGTAGTAAATATGCATCCATAGATAGTTTCTAACCACTAGGATCGCTAATATCGTCTCATTACAGACAATGCGAAATAGTATCGTCACAGTCAATTGTTTCTAGCAACCTCATAACTCAAGTTTCGTGACTGTATATACTAGACTGTGGTACTAATAAGGGACGTTGTGAATAAAAAGCAGTTAAAATACATGAAAGATATTAAAATATTTGAACAATGTATTCCAACTGCTATTCAAGAAAAGTAGCCTACGGGTCGGAAATGAACAAGCGCTTACCCGACTGGCAAGCACGGTATTCAGAACTTGACACCATGTATTTGCAGGTGAATATGACGCATATTGGCAGTTAAATCAATTTTTATCTCAAAAAGGAGACAGAATTGTATTAAACATTTTTTTTGTTTGAAATATCTCAAAGAATAACCTCCAGAAATTAAAGACAATATAGTTCATTCTGTAGACATTCTGTGTGTGGTTCGCATAGCCTAAAATGCCATAGTTCACTTATCTACATGTTCAGCCATTTTCCAATTAGCGATGGATCTATTTTTATTTTAGCTATAATACAAATTTAGAAAACATTTTAAGTTTTAGATCAATATTCATGTCATATCCTCGTACTTACTTGTTTTATTTCTCTGTTTGTTTATTTACTTATTCATTTATGTTATTTCCGTTTGTTTATTTATTTATTTGTTTATTTTATTTATTTGTTTGTTTATGTGATTATTTATTTATTTATTTAAATATTTATTTATTTATTTATTTAAATATTTATTTATTTAAATATTTATTTATTTATCTGCTTATTTATGTAAGTATGTATTTATTTATTTACTTATTTATTACTTATTTACTTACTTATTTATTTGTTTGTTTATCTGCTTATTTATTTATTTATTCACTTATTTTATTTATTTGTATGTTTATCTGCTTATTTATTTATTTATTTATCTATTTATTTGCTAATGTATGTATGTATGTATTTATTTACTCATTTATTTATTTGTTTCTTTATCTGCTTATTTATTTATTTATTTATTTATTTATCTATTTATTTGCTAATATATGTATGCATTTATTTATATACTCATTTATTTATTTATTTGTTTCTTTATCTGCTTATTTATTTATTTATTTATCTATTTATTTGCTAATGTATGTATGCATTTATTTATTTACTCATTTATTTATTTATTTGTTTCTTTATCTGCTTATTTATTTATTTATTTATTTATTTATTTATTTATTTGCTAATGTATGTATGTATTTATTTATATACTCATTTATTTATTTATTTATTTCTTTATCTGCTTATTTATTTATTTATTTATTTATTTATTTATTTATTTATTTATTTATTTATTTATTTATCTATTTATTTGCTAATGTATGTATGTATTTATTTATTTACTCATTTATTTATTTATTTGTTTCTTTATCTGCTTATTTATTTATTTATTCATTTATCTATTTATTTGCTAATGTATGTATGTATTTATTTATATACTCATTTATTTATTTATTTATTTATTTCTTTATCTGCTTATTTATTTATTTATTTATTTATTTATTTATTTATCTATTTATATGCTAATGTATGTATGTATTTATTTATTTACTCATTTCTTTATTTATTTGTTTCTTTATCTGCTTATTTATTTATTTATTTATTTATTTATTTATTTATTTATTTATCTATTTATTTGCTAATGTATGTATATATGTATTTATTTATTTACTCATTTATTTATTTATTTGTTTCTTTATCTGCTTATTTATTTATTTATTTATTTATTTATTTATTTATTTATTTATTTATTTATTTATTTATTTATTTATTTATCTATTTA
The DNA here is from genome assembly GCA_025594305.2 of Periplaneta americana. NCBI lineage: Eukaryota > Metazoa > Arthropoda > Insecta > Blattodea > Blattidae > Periplaneta > Periplaneta americana. Next base: position 2,292,638 of record JAJSOF020000021.1, on the reverse strand, counting down.
TTTGCTAATGTATGTATGTATTTATTTATTTACTCATTTATTTATTTATTTGTTTCTTTATCTGCTTATTTATTTATTTATTTACTTATCCATTTATTTTATTTCCCTGTTTGTTTATTTATTTGTTCCTTTATTTATATATTTGTTTATTTTATTTATTTGTATGTTTATCTGCTTATTTATTTATTTATTTATTTATTTATTTATTTATTTATTTATTTATTTATTTATCTATTTATTTACTAATGTATGTATGTATTTACTTATTTATTTATTTATTTGTTTCTTTATCTGCTTATTTATTTATTTATTTATTTACTTATTCATTTATTTTATTTCCCAGTTTGTTTATTTATTTGTTCATTTATTTATATATTTATTTATTTTATTTATTTGTTTGTTTATCTGCTTATTTATTTGCTTATTTATGTATTTATTTATTGATCTATTTATCTATCTATGTATCTATCTATCTGTCTGTCTGTCTGTCTATCTACCTGTCTGTCTATCTATCTATCTATCTATCTATCTATCTATCTATCTATCTATCTATCTATCTATCTATCTATCTATCTATCTATCTATCTATATCTATCTATCTATCTATCTATCTATCTATCTATCTATCTATCTATCTACCTACCTATCTATCTACCTATCTATGTATCTACCTATCTATCTATCTATGTATCTATCTATCTATCTATCTATCTATCTATCTATCTATGTATCTATCTATCTATCTATCTATCTATCTATCTACCTACCTACCTACCTACCTACCTACCTACCTACCTATCTATCTATCTATCTATCTATCTATCTATCTATCTATCTATCTATCTATCTATCTATCTATCTATCTATCTATCTATCTATCTATCTATCTATTTATACTTAATGTTCTTAATTCTTTTATTAGGATGTGGATTCTATTAAAAATTATTTTTGTGTCGACATTTCCCACTAAAGTGAAGGCACAACAATCTCGAACAATTAAAATATGCATTATAGCAGCAAATGTGACCAAATACCATCAGTAATAAAATCATTAAAATTTTAATTTTCCCTCCCAGCACGACGTATTCCATTGTTGGCACAACATTTTGTGTTTAGGCTATAGGCCTACGCAGTTGTCAACACTGACAATTAAGCCACATTGCCATTCAGGTGCTGAAAAATTTTTCAGTTGTAATGTGGATTTAATATATTCAAACAGCAGCCATTTTAGGTCCTTTAATTAACTGCTTAATCCTACAATATATTATATTAATCTCTATTGATATGCTTCGTTGACTCAGGATTTAAACTCAGTGTTCCACCTCCCTATTACAATTATTATTATTATTATTATTATTATTATTATTATTATTATTATTATTATTATTATTATTATTATTAGTATCATTAATTTTATTGTTGTAGTTTAGTCAACTGTCCGAAGACAGGTCTGAGCCCCACAAGCGATACCAAGAAAGCACCACTTATGAGGCAACTAGACAGAGGTAATAGGTTAGGGTGGCCAGTTCCTTTCCCCCTCCATTGCATATATCGCCCATTAGCTAGCCTACATAATAAACTAGTCAGACTTCAGATGCATACAAGCAATTGTCCTTCCTCTGACACATATCGTCAAATTATTACTTACTTACTTCCCCCTCTACCCTTCAGTTTTCAATGGCGCAGTCAAAAATTTGTGGATCACAAAATGGATGTAAATCATATCACTGTTTTTTCAATATTCTTACAAATGAAAGTCGTTGAAAATATTAATAAAATAACATGTTATTACCTTTAAATTGATGTTCAACAGGTTTCCATGACGACCATCAGATATCCGTAATGAAAATTCTCACCAAGTAAAGTTCATTGTTTCATGCGCTCACACGACAACTATCTTAAAACACGCAATATAACACAAATACACGAAAAGTAGACAAACTAAAAGAATGTGTTTCTACAATATGTATACTGCATTATTTGAATATCACAAATAAATAATCAAATATTAATCCACGCACTACTAAAATAAAGAAAATACTTAAAAGTATCTGTCAACATCTGCGATATAACCGGCCATTACCGCACACTGAACTATTGAGCTATGTCAACCAATCAGATCTCAGAATCAGTGACGATTTGAAAGTAGGAAGGGTGGATGACGCCAAGGCAAAAAATGTTCACAGGGAGTTTAGGAAGTTAGTTCACGATGAGAATAAAAATCGAAGTCGGAGATCTCCATATTAAGGAAGTCAGAGACCGTTATGAATATTTTCGTAAATACAGCTGTAGAAACTACAAAACAGAAAAATGAAATGGATAACAAAGACAGCAAATTTGAGGAAATACATGTGATTGCTTATAACGTCTATATGGAAATTAGGGTAAGGAAATTGGGGACAAATAAATACAATTTAATATACCTAAGGGTTAACTGTGTCCAATGAACGAAATCAAATAAACTATGAATAACAGTCATTAATAATAATAATAATAATAATAATAATAATAATAATAATAATAATAACAATGCTTATGGCTTTTAAGGAACCCGGAGGTTCATTGCCGCCCTCACATAAGTCCTCCATCGGTCCCTATCCTGAGCAAGATTAATCCAGTCCCTACCATCATATCCCGCCTCCCTCAAATCCATTTCAATATTATCCTGCAATCTACTCTCGGCCTCCCTAAAGGTCTTTTCCCCTCCGGTCTCCTAACTAACACTCTATGGGAATTTCTGGATTCGCCCGTGCGTGCTATATGCCCTGCCCATCTCAAACGTCTGGATTTAATGTTCCTAATTATGTCAGGTGAAGAATACAATGCATGCAGTTCTGTGTTGTGTAACTTTCTCCATTCTCCTGTAACTTCATCCCGCTTAGCCCCAAATATTTTCCTAAGCACCTTATTCTCAAACATCTTTAACCTCTGCAAATTAAGCATAATACACGTCACTGTACGTAACAGAAAACCACAATTTAGTGTGCACTCAAATGTTGGTTGCTTGACGGTTGTCAGCCCACTTTCAGGTCTGTGGATATAGAGGAAAAATTGGATCGATGTCGGATAGAGTTCCCGGGTAGCTCAGTGGGAGAGCGTTGGTACGTTTAACCAAAGGTCCCGGGTTCGATACCCGGCCCCGGAACAATTTTTCTCTCGAAATTATTCAAATTAACTTTACAGGGATTTATTCCTGAAAGCTTAATTTGCATAATACACGTCACTGTACGTAACAGAAAACCACAATTTAAAGTCACACAGAGTTAGTGTGCACTCAAATGTTGGTTGCTTGACGGTTGTCAGCCCACTTTGAGGTGTGTAGATATAGAGGGAAAAATTGGATCGGTGTCGGATAGAGTTCCCGGGTAGCTCAGTGGGAGAGCGTTGGTACGTTTAACCAAAGGTCCCGGGTTCGATACCCGACCCCGGAACAATTTTTCCCTCGAAATTATTCATCTTTAACCTCTGTTTCTCTCTTAATGTCAGATCCAAGTTTCACAACCATACAGAACAACCGGTAATATAACTGTTTTATAAATTCTAACTTTCAGATTTTTTGTCAGCAGACTGGATGACAAAAGCTTCTCAACCGAATAATAACAGACATTTTTCAAATTTATTCTGCGTTTTATTTCCTCTCACTTGTCATTTATATTTGTTACTGTTGCTAAAAGGTTCAATTTTTCTACTTTTTCGAAGAATAAATGTCTAATTTTTATATTTCCATTTCGTACAATATTCTGGTCACGAGACATAATCATACACTTTGTCTTTTCGAGATTTAATTATTACAAACCTATCTCTTTACTTACTTCAAGTAAAATTCCCGTATTATTATTATTATTATTATTATTATTATTATTATTATTATTATTATTATTATTATTATATTTTCAGAACATGGGAGAAGTGATAGTAGGAGGAAGAAGAATAGAGTTTATAACATTTGCTAATGACATGTCGTTGTTAGCAGAAGAGGAGATGATACTAAGGGATATGCTACTGGAGCTAAATGACAGCTGTGAGCAGTATGGGATGAAGATAAATGCAAACAAGACGAAGACCATGGTCATAGGAGGAAAAGTAAAGAAGGTAAACTTGCGAATTCTAAATGAGGCAGTAGAGCAAGTGGACAGCTTCAAATACTTGGGGTGTACTATAAGCAGTAACATGAGCTGCTGCCAGGAAGTCAAAAGGAGGATAGCAATGGCAAAGGAAGCTTTTAATAGAAAAAGGAGCATCTTCTGCGCACCTGTGGAAAAAGAACTAAGGAAGAGACTAATGAAGTGCTTTGTGTGGAGTGTAGCATTGTGTGGAGCATAAACATGAACGTTACGATGAAGTGAAGAGAAGCGACTAGAAGCATTTGAAATGTGGATATGGAGAAGAATGGAGTGTGTGAAATGGACAGACAGAATAAGAAATGAAGCTGTGTTGGAAAGAGTGGATGAAGAAAGAATGATGCTGAAATTGATCAGAAAGAGGAAAAAGAATTGGCTGGGTCACTAGCTGAGAAGAAACTGCTTTCTGAAGGATGCACTGGAAGGAATGGTGAACGGGAGAAGAGTTCCGGGCAGAAAAGGATATCAGATGATAGAGGACATTATGATATATGTATCAGATGAGAAGACAAAGGGGAAGGCAGAAAATAGAAAAGACTGGAGAAAGCTGGGTTTGCAGTGAAAGACCTGCCCTTGGGTATAACACTATGAATGAGTGAATGATTATTATTATGATTATTATTATTATTATTATTATTATTATTATTATTATTATGTGCCGTGACGAGAATATTGTACGAAATGGAAATATAAAAATTGGAAATTTATCTTTTGAAGAGGTGGAGAAGTTCCAATATCTTGGAGCAACAGTAACAAATATAAATGATACTCGGGAGGAAATTAAACGCAGAATAAATATGAGAAATGCCTGTTATTATTCGGTTGAGAAGCTTTTATCATCCAGTCTGCTGTCAAAAAATCTGAAAGTTAGAATTTATAAAACAGTTATATTACCGGTTGTTCTGTAGGGTTGTGAAACTTGGACTTTCACTTTGAGAGAGGAACATAGGTTAAGGGTGTTTGAGAATAATGTGCTTAGGAAAATATTTGGGGCTAAAAGGGATGAAGTTACAGGAGAATGGAGAAAGTTACACAACACAGAACTGCACGCATTGTATTCATCACCTGACATAATTAGGAACATTAAATCCAGACGTTTGAGATGGGCAGGGCATGTAGCACGTATGGGCGAATCCAGAAATGCATATAGAGTGTTAGTTGGAAGGCCGGAGGGAAAAAGACCTTTAGGGAGACCGAGACGTAGATGGGAAGATAATATTAAAATGGATTTGAGGGAGTTGGGATGTGATGGTAGAGACTGGATTAATCTTGCTCAGGATAGGGACCAATGGCGGGCTTATGTGAGGGCGGCAATGAACCTCCAGGTTCCTTAAAAGCCAGTAAGTAAGTATTATTATTATTATTATTATTATTATTATTATTATTATTATTATTATTATTATTATTATTACTGCATACAAAACGTTTAAACATGACAAGACAGAAATCTCTTATAATTATTATAAACTCTTACGTAACAGAACTACTCAAGCCATTAGAAACGCAAAACTGAGACATTTTCATAACATCTTGAAGGGGGAGCTGACCCTTCCAAACTGTGGAGAAACTTACGGACAATTGGCTTAGGAAATCCCAGGACTCAGGTAGACAGTGTGCCAGTTTCTCTTGACGAACTAAATGACCATTTTGCAACGGTACAGTCAATAACCTTGGATACGGTCGACAAACAGCAGACAGTTAACGAATTACAAATGACTCCAATTCCGGATAGAGAAATATTTTTCTTCACTTATGTCACAGAAACTGAAGTGAGAGCGGCAATAAAACGTATTACTTCTAAAGCTGAAGGTGTGGATAATATTAGTATAATATTATTGAAGAAAATATTGGACATAATACTGCCGACATTAACACATATATTCAACGCCTCACTCATAACTTCTACCTACCCGAACCTCTGGAAGAAAGCCTTTATCCGTCCGATCCCTAAAATTAAAACCCCATTATGTGCAAATGATTTCCGTCCAATTAGTATCCTACCTGCCCTATCAAAAGCTCTGGAACGTATTGTTCACAAACAACTAATGAACTATCTAACCGAACATGCCTTACTGGACGAATACCAATCCGGGTTCAGAAATGGACATAATACGACTACAGCACTACTAAAAGTGAATGAGGATGTACGTGAAGCCACGGATGAACGTAAATTAACATTACTGACATTACTTGACTTCAGTAAGGCATTTGATACAGTTGACACGGACCTTCTATTACGTAAATTAAGACTTCTGCATCTTTCTGAAAGTTCTGTTACTTGGTTTGAATCCTACCTTCGCGAACGTCAACAATGTGTCATTGCATGCGATTATTCTTCAAGATGGTGTGTCGTGAAATCTGGAATTCAACAAGGATCAGTTCTCGGACCTTTACTCTTCATGATTTATATTAATGACGTGACTAAAATGATAAAACACTGCAAATACCATATGTATGCTGACGACTTGCAAATTTATTTGCATTTCCACCCTGATGAGACTAGTGACGCAGTAAATAAAATAAACGAAGACTTAAATTCGATTTCACTGTGGGCACACAAATTTGGATTAAGGTTAAATCCAGAGAAATCGCAAGCAATCGTAATGGGACATAATCGTCTACGAAGTACTCTTGATAGTGGTACTATACCACATATAACATTGAATGGGATTATTGTTAAATACAGTGAAACAGTTAAAAATCTTGGCATTTTTATGGATAGCGATCTAAATTGGAACACCCAAGTAACACACACTTGCAAAAAAATATTTTCTCAACTTCACTCTTTGTTTCATATGAAAGAATTTCTACCACTTAGTCTAAAAAAGAATCTTATTCAGACGCTTGTAATGCCCCATTTTGATTATTGCGATTCCTTACTAACTAATGTAAGTTCACTCTTAGCTGAGAGACTACAACGTGTTCATAATGTATGCATACGATTCATCTGCAATACTCGTAAATTTGACCATATAACACCTTCCCTCCAGTTACTTTCATGGGTGCGTCTGAAGGAACGAAGAACAATACATTCACTGTCTCTTCTATTTAGAATCATGCATACTTCTACTCGAATTATCTCTTATCGCGCTTTCAATTTCTTACAACTCTTCGAAACCGACATCAAGCACTTCTTTCTATCCCTCATCATAGAACGTCTCTATACTCATCCTCCTACACTGTAGAAATACCTCGTCTCTGGAATTCGCTACCTAATGATGTCAGGGACTGCCGGACTTTATCACAATTCAAAATTAAATTGGAAAATTTTGTCTTGTTTAATGCTTTTTAGATATTGTTAGAAGTGTCGATTTGTGTTTTTTTACTCCAGATTAAAATCGCAAGTTTCTTGTTTATGTTAGTTAATTAGGATACAATTAATTATACTTAATCACTCATTTAAAGTTTGTGTGACTGCAACCTGTGTATATTTTTGTGTGACTTTACTTCGTTTATAATGTTTTTTTTTCCTTTTATTTCTGTTATTGTATTTGTATTCCTGGTGTTGTGGAAGAGAAGGCCTGATGGCCTTAACTACACCAGAATAAATAAATAAATAAATAAATAAATAAATAAATAAATAAATAAATAAATAAATAAATATTATTATTATGTGCTGAAAATATTTTAGTACAATGTATTTAACTATTAAAAACGCAATAGAATTACATGTTGGAATCGTTAACATAAAATGAAATGTTCTGAAAAAGATTCTAAAATAAGCGTTGTGAATGTGAACGCACCTTGGCTGTTTCTTTAAAACGCTATCAGCCGCTGTTATTAAGTTATAAGTCAGCCGGCGGGTGGGAAAACACCAGCAGATGTTGGAGGCGATAAAGTAATTCTTTTAAAGAGGGCGCACAGCCGCCGCTTCTTAAACGTGTGTACATACATAAAGGGCGCTCGTAAGTGGATGGAAACTGCTCCGCTCCCCGCAGAGCCCAACATAGGCTACCTGCAGTACATGTGTAACTCCTGCTTTGTGCGTGACGCGTCGTGTGAAGGTTTTCTCGGCTGGTTATGAACGACGCGAGCTTTTTGTGACACACTGGATTTAAATAATTCATCGTTAGCGGATGGATAAGATTCGACTTTCCATACCAGAGACCCCAGATTTCTAGCAGATTATTTAGAGACGCTGAAACAACTAATGTTATACTCCATTTTGAATCTTGCGTACACCGCTTTTAACACTTGAATATAATTAATTGATGAACTAGTGGACTTACTCGTGTTAAATATGACTTACAGCTGCTTCAGTGCTTTACGCACCATCACATATCACCGTCCTTCGCAAGTCTCTCGTGGCTCCGACTTAAAGAACGCAGAACTTTACACTCTTTGTCTTTACTCTTTCGAATTCTGCACACCTCAACACCAAATTACCTTTCGTCTCGTTTCTCTTATCTATACTCTAACCACGACGTAAATACCAGATCACTTATCTGTGGCACGCTAAATATACCTCTTCATAGAACATCTTGTTATTCATCATCTTTTACAATATCCACCTCGCGTCAATGGAATTCCTTGTCACAAAGTATTAGGGGCTGCAAGACAACAAACACCTTTAAGAACAGCTTAAAAGATAACCTTATTAGCATTTCACTCCAATCATACTGATTTAAAATATTACTGACTACACTGTTGCTTTTTTCTTTAGACATCATCCTGATTGTGCTGTATTTTCAAAATTGTCTCATAATAATCTCTTTCTATTATCTAATATTATTTGAAATATATTAACATTCTATGTATTTTAGCTTAATTCTGCTACACAGTTTATTTCAGTGTTTAATTAATAGTTCATAGTATTTTGTTGTTTAATTCGTAAATAACTCTTGTATACATGTAGCTCTCATCTAAATCAAATTGTTGAATTCTTTGTAAGTTCATGCATATGTATATACACTTTTTGCTGGTTGAGTGGAAGAGAAGGCCTTACGGCCTTAACTCTGCCAGCTAAAATAAATCATTATTATTATTATTATTATTATTATTATTATTATCATCATCATCATCATCATCAGAGCCTACTAGATCGCGGCGTCATCTCGAACTTCTCTGTCTGTTAGGAGGGTGTGTTTTATTGTTGGAAGGTGTTGAATTGTGGAGTCGAATAGTGTGTGTGTACTGAAATTGATCTGTGTGTTGAGGATTTGACCGGGGTGTGTTTTAGTGTGTTTGTGTATTTCATATTGTTCCAGTGTGTTGAGTTTTCGGTTCTTGGGTTGTATGTGTAGGATTTCCATGTCCGTATTTATGTTATACATACGCCGATCACATAACCAATGCTAACCATACATACAATAACATAAATGCGGACATGGAAATCCTACACATACAACCCAAGAACCAAAAACTCAACACACTAGAACAATATGAAATACACAAACACACTAAAACACACCCCGATCAAATACTCAACACACAGATCAATTTCAGTACACACACACTATTCGACTCCACAATTCAACACCTTCCAACAATAAAACACACCCTCCTAACAGACAGAGAAGTTCGAGATGACGCCGCGATCTAGTAGGCTCTGATGATGGTGCGTGAACCATTGAAACAGCTGTAAGCCGGACCGATATTTCATATTTAACACCAGTAAGTCCACTAGTTCATCAATTAATTAATGTTATACATCTTGATTACACAACTTTTAACACTGTATCGTCCACACCTGTGGAGTAACGGTCAGCGCGTCTGGCCGCGAAACCAGCTGGCCCGAGTTCGAATCCCGGTCGGGGCAAGTTACCTGGTTGAGGTTTTTTCCGGGGTTTTCCCTCAACCCAATACAAGCAAATGCTGGGTAACTTTCGGTGCTGGACCCCGGACTCATTTCACCGGCATTATCACCTTCATTTCATTCAGACGCTAAATAACCTAGATGTTCATACAGCGTCGTAAAATAACCCAATAAAATAAAAAATAAAGTAAAAACACTGTATCATTTCGGAATATGTATGGTAACACTTTCCTGTGTTAAATTTCAACGTACCTCGTGTACATGTTTCGACCTATTTATGGGTCATCTTCAGAACTCGTCGTTGTTGGTCTTGGCGCCACTTGTTCTGTTTCCTGTGAGGGTGTGTTCCTGTGGTATAGTGTAGAGTCAAAGAGTGTGTGTGTTTTGAAGTTGAGATGTGTTTTTGTGTGTCTGTATATTTCATATTGTTCTAGTGTGTTGAGTTTCTGGCTTTTTGGTCGGATGTGTAGTATTTCCATGTCTGTGTTGATGTCTCTGTGGGTGTGGTTAGCATTTGTGATGTGTTCTGCATATGTGGAGGTGTTTTTAAATTTTGTTATGGCTGTGATGTGTTCTTTATACGTGTTTGAAATGATCTGCCTGTCTGTCCTATGTAGAAGTTGTTGCAGGTGTTACATTTGAGTTTGTATACGCCTGTGTGGTTGTATTTGTTTTTTTGTGTTGTTTGTGTGTTGAGATGTTTTTGTAGAGTGTTATTTGTTCTGTATGCGATGTTGTAATTTAATTTTTTGAATGAGGTTGCAATTTTATGTATGTTTTTGTTTTCGTATGTTAGTGTGATGTATTTTTTGTGTTCTTGTGTCTGAGTTGTATTCATATGTTTTTTGTGATTGTGTTTTGTCTTACGTATTATGTTGTCTATTATGTTAGGTGTTACAAAACAGTTAATAAATACTCAATGTTCAGAACTCTCTACCCACCATCTTATACAGCTGTACACAAATATTGCAACAGAGCTTCAGCCACTATTGGTCAATACCATTTGCCGTCGAATAATTGGCCTGGCTCAGCTGGCAACCCATGTTTCACTGATAAGAAGTAAAATAAGCACAGCCATTACCTTATACTACTTCAACTGTTTCCTTCCTTGCTTCACGATATAAAGTCTATTTTATAGTGCCACATTCATTTGTCTCAAGTTATAAAGTTTTAGTTGTACATGTTTGTTTGCGACGTACAGCTAGAAACTCGTTCGATCGTTTCATTATCATTCCGTTAAATCTTTGTTGCTATGGAGTTTTTCGTTTGAAACAAAAGGCAAGCGAAAGCGAAAAAGTTTGCGAGCAGGACTTCAATCCAAACAGAAACATGCAATCTTTTTAGTCGATTTGCGAATGTTTTGAAGTAGCTACTCTTATAGCTTCCTTTCCTGCAGAATACAAATTACGTCAGCAGCATGGCGCGCTTTTTTTTTATTATGCCCAGTCGATTGGAAAATAAAGAGTTAAATCAGGAACGCAATGGGAGCAATGTCTCTGTAAGGGAAGCGATTCCGAAGACTAATTTGCGAGGAAAGAAACAGAGTCATGCTTCTTGATGTATGGCTTTAATTACAACACACTTTTCCGTGCCGCATCGAATTCCTACAAATCCTTTTTCCTTCATCTCTTCGACACAAGCACGCCCGCCTCGCTAAGTTCATATAATTCTCTGCTAGACAAAGCCACAATAAAGTTCTCGCAATTAAAATAACAGTTGAGCTGCGAACGGCGTCGCAAGAAATCTACGACGACGTCTGTTTTAAGTGAAGCTTTTCGGAGGAGCAGCAGCTTTAATCAATATCCAGACGAACTCTGTTCGAAGCCTACCTCTCACATCCTTAATGTAATCTAGGGGCCGAAATTCCTCCCTTCCCTTCTTCGTATTTCTTCTTTTTTCTTGTATTGCCTGAGGTTTAAGGCTATTTATTTATTTATTTATTTATTTATTTATTTATTTATTTATTTATTTATTTAAATTCAAATATACAGAATAAAGAAATAGAATTACAAAAAAACAAAGAGAAATACAAATAAAATAATACAAGCAATATAAAAAGAAGATACAGTAGTATTAACAAAATTTGAGACCGAATGAGGAGCGCTCGTGCTCGGTCGCAGTTCAGATATAATATTAAAATAAAAAATAATAATAATATGAATAAGTGAAATAAAATAGGAACTAAAATATAATTACAGCGGCAATGGAATTATATAATATAATATTAACACTAGAGAAGAATAATATCGCACGTGAAAAGTAGGACTAATATATATTTCAAAATTATAGAATACAAATATAATATAGGTTGATTAATTCATACACATAGGCTATAAATTTATTTAATCAAATTGAAGATATTAACACGTTTCTAATTTTCTTGTTATATGTTAGTGGGTTACATGTTAGAAGTTCTGGGTGTAATTTAGTTAAAGCATTGTACAACCGAGGGCCAAAATTTATGCTATGCTTTAGACCAGCAGATGTGAGACATTTAGGTTCTACTAATGTTGAATTAATATTTCGTCTTGTGTCATAATTGTGTGTCTGTAATACAAACTTATTACGATTTTTATGATAAAATTTTAACAGCATATACTTATAAATTTGTTCAATATTAAATACATTAAATTCAGAATAAATTAATTTAGTTGGATAATCGAAACGTTTCTTCAAACAAATTTTAATTATTCGTTTTTGTAGTAAATTTAACGGACTAAGATTAATTTTTGTACTTCCACCCCAAACAATTATACCATATTGAATAATAGACTGAATAATGGCCAAATAAACATTTCGTAGAACTCTAATAGGTAAGTAGCATCGAAGATTAACGAATTTATAAATTGTTTTACGAAGCCTCTTACAAAGATAAGTAATGTGATGAGGCCATTTTAAATTCTGATCAATAATGATACCCAGATATTTGACATACGTGGCTTCTTTCAAAGGTGGACATTTACAACTTTTGGGATCTAAACAATTTTCACTGTGTATTATTAGTCTATATTTATCGCTAAATTTTAAATTTTGAACACTGGCAGCTGTTAACGAAAAAGGAACTAAAGTTGATTTAGATATATTTAAAGAATCTGAATCTGTGAAATTTCTAACTACTACATTTTTACACCAATTAATCTGAAACTTTCACCATATATTGCTTACAATGTGGACATGTACTACGCAAATTTTCACTTTGATATTCCAGTTAGTTTACTTACTACTAGGTTCAAAAAGTTCCCGGAATTTTACTACCATTTTTCGTATTAATATATAACAAGGGATATTATACATTTGTTTTGTTGGTAACATTCATGATGTCATTTCCTTAAAGTTTGTTGATAATGGCAATTATTGGTTTTGAGTTGTAGGCAATTGTTTATCATAGTGTTTCGTTTGTTCGTCGCATTTTGTAATTATGTCCACAGAACAAAGTACAAACATCAAGTTCTGTGTTTTACTGGGGACATGATCAGTATGGCTGATGAAGATGGTGATTTCTTAAACAAAATGAAACTGGTGCTACTTGTACGACCCAGTCCCTAAACGACAGTCATCTGAGTGGAAATCGAAAACATCTCCTCGGAAGCAAAAATTTCCTAGGGACACTTCCAAAGGCAAAGTTATTTTAAATGTTATGTTTTATTTAACGACGCTCGCAACTGCAGAGGTTATATCAGCATCGCCGGATGTGCCGGAATTTTGTCCCGCAGGAGTTCTTTCACATGCCAGTAAATCTACTAACATGAGCCTGTCGCATTTAAGCTCACTTAAAGCAAAGTTATGTTGGAAGTTTTCTTCGACTCTCAGGGTCTCATGCACCATGAGTTCATTCCAGAAGGTCGTACTGTAACGAAAGAATTGTACGTAGAAACCCTCCGTCGCCTCTGGGACGCAGTGAGAAGGAAACGTCCAGAAAAGTGGGTAGAAAACAACTGGTTCCTTATGCATGACAATGCACCTGCTCATCGCGCAATTATTGTAAAGAATTTTCTTGCCAGGCACAACATAACTGCTTTGGATCACCCACCATACTCTCCTGATCTCTCACCACCTGATTACTTTCTGTTTCCCCGTCTGAAAAGTCATCTGAAAGGACGGAGATTCAATGCTGAAGAGGTTATCGCAAACGCGACGAGAGCACTAAGACGGGTTTCACAAAATGGCTTCCAGCCTGCTTCCAGGAACTCTACACGCGTTGGCAAAAGTGTGTTGTTGGGGAAGGCAACTATTTTGAAGGGAATGCTGAAGAATAGTGTTTAAGGTACGTTGTTTCTATGATGCTAGCAAATTCCGGGAACTTTTTGAACCTAGTATGTATAATTAATTTTTGTTATCTTTTTAATACTGAATTATAATTTGTCCCAATTTCAAAGCTTACATAATTTTTCTTTAAATTTATATTTTATTTATTTATTATTGTTAACAGAGTGGCTATAGCATGGGCTTGCACGGTGATGGCCTGAGTTCGATCCCAGCCAATTTAATGAAACGTTTTCTATTGACCATTCCCTTCACATTTACTACACTTAATTATGAAATTAATTTACTGGAACAATACAAAATGCAGCATTTTCAATAATGTATCATTACAACGATCACGATCACAACACTCCTCAATATTATCCATTCCCTCCCACCGAACATCCTCATATTCATCTTCTTTCACTGTGGCTGTTCCTCGGCTTTGGAATTCCCTACCGAGTAATGTCAGGGACTGTCAGACATCAAACCAATTTAAGAATAGGCTAACGAAATATTTTTCTAACAATTCTTGTTAACAATAATAGCTGTTTCATGTTTCTCAATGTTTAATGGTTATATATATCACAGATAATAGTACATTATGCAACGAGCCTATAATGGTAGTAATTAAGACGCGAGTATGTTTATGAAACGAGCCCAAGCGAGTTTCATAATTTTCATACGAGCGTCTTAATTACCATTATAGGCAAGTTTCATACGACTTTTTATGCTCGACCATATTTCTAACTTGAAATTATTCATAAGTATTCATGTTATGGTTATGTAAGTGAAGAGCGGAACTGACCTGAATTGTGGGATGTCCGCAGACGCGAAGGTATTGATTTTTTTCCGAGGCACGAATGTCATTGACCTTGATATAATCTAGAGAATAACATGAAGATTAGTCTTGATATAACCTGGAAATTGATTTAGACATTGAAAAACGAGATGACAAATTGAATTTATTTGAATATTATTTACAATTAACGCTAATTATTATAGTAACAGAACATAACCTTCTGCGACAGTATTGGATTTCCAGCCTCCGTGACATTTCGCTAATTGTCTTTCGATTGCATATCCGAGAATAATCGATATTTGCGGTTTCATAATGGTACAATGGTGATTTCTCATTGGCTGAACAACTGAATTATAATGAATAGGTGTACTACAATGAGGTGCATTAAAGGGCTACTACCAGGTGTGTAATTACTACATTTCGGCATGGTGGAGCATAAAGATCTAAATTATCTCATTATTATTATTATTATTATTATTATTATTATTACTATTATTATTATTATTATTATTATTATTATTATAACTATTTTTACCAGTGTTTATTATTGTCACACTAACATTACTTATCCAACTTTCATTATTTACTTTCATGTTGTTTCATGGTTTAGATATTAATGTAGGCCTAATAACTATGTAACCAATTGTATTCAATTAGAATTAGAGTCTGGCTGGGCGGAAGAGAAGGCCTACTGGCCTTAGCTCTGCCAGATTAAATAAATAAATTATGATTATTATTATTATTATTATTATTATTATTATTATTATTATTATTATTATTATTATTATATCACAATGTTCTGAAACGTAGAAATACGTCCATGATGCCCCTCTCCATTTAAAAGTTCACCAGTCAATAACTTCCCAACCGTTACATTTCGAACATAGGTATATCAGGTTAAATAGATGTAGATTAACCCAAACTACATTATCCTGAAGTATTTTACATTCCTCCTGAGACACCCTGTATAAAACTCGCACTCAGGTGGGTGCAGGTCGGGGTTTGGGATGGCCCACAAGCCACAAATAGTGGTAAAGTTGTTGCTTTGCTAATTAACCAGTATGGAGTGTTACGTACTATACGGAACCACGTTCTTACGCGGAGATGCGTGTATGCACCTTTGAGACCTCTCTATTCAATCATCATCATCATCATCATCGTCCTTGCAGGTATTAGGCCTAGTGGCCTGTTACAGTCTCCGTCCATCTTTTCAGGGGCGTCCCAAAGATCGTCTTCCAAGTGGTATATAGCGGAGAATTTGTCTTGGGAGTCTGGAACGGTCCATCGTATTGACATGGTTAAGCCATTTTTGTCTATAGTGGTTGAGCTGTTCATAAATAGGTGTAATTTTCAATTCTTTTGTAATTAGTTCATTCCTTTTGTGGTCGAGCAAGCTGTAGCCGGCAGTCCTCCTTAGAAATCTCATTTCCGCAGTTGTTAGGCGTTGAACATCTGAGTTTCGGACAGTCCAGGCCTCACTACCATACATGAGGACAGGTCTTGCTAGAACTTTATATGCTTTTAACCTGGTATGTTTTTGGGTTTTCGTGGTTGTGGAAACCTGGTTGATGGTTCTTAAGGCTCCATTAAAATGTTGAATATTTTCAGATATATCAGTAACAGGTAAATGTGTTAAATTATAACCTAAATATTTAAATGAGTTTACCTGTTCTAACGTACGGATTCCAATGCAAATTTTACTCCTAACTGGCTGGTTACCTTGGAACGCCATAATTTTTGTTTTGTTTGGGGAAATTTTCATATTGAAATTTTGTGCTATTATATTCAGGTGATGTACTGAGTATTGCAGCTCGTCTTCATTTGTAGCAAAAGAACCTGATCGTCTGCATATAACAATGTATCTAGAGTACAATTTCGGAAGAGCGGGATGTTTCCATGAATTGTTAGTCGCCATGATGGAGTTGATGTATATATTGAATAAAAGTAGTGAGAGGGGGCATCCTTGACGAACCCCACAGTTCATCGGTCTCCATTCGGTATGTCTTGATTCAATAGTAATTTTGATAATATTGTGGTTATACAGGGACATCATTTTATTTTTACTTCAATTTTTATTCTACCTAAGTTTTTGAATGTACTTCACTCCCACCCCTTCTACTAAGGAAGTTCCAACTCCACACAGAACCAAGACCGCAGATAGTAAGCAGTACTGAGTTACTGAGTATAGTACGTTCCAGAAATATGTTCGTGTTTTCCAGTGACGAAGGAGCTTTCAATATTGAATCATATTTTCGCACAGGTACTGTCCGTTTGCCTACGTCGCATCCCGATTTCCCCCACCTGCTTCTGCTCGCCCCTCTGTAATAGCTGGGCTGTCTTAGCTCTTTTCTGAAAACATTAATTTCTCTTAGGAATTGGAAGTTTACGTAATATTATACAGCTGTTTAATTTAACTTAAATAAAAGGGCCTCGTTAAGTAATTAACTGTCACGTGATTTCCTCCTTTCTACAATCCTGCGGCATAACCACTTGGACGGACAGTAGATAGCATGTCTGAGTAATTTTATATTTTCGGGTCGGGCAGAAGTGAAGATTGAATTTACAGTACGTAGAGTAGGTACAGAATTATTTCAACATGAGTTACTAGTAGGAACGACGAAACTGGCAATTGGAATTAGATGCAATAGTCTATAGTGCGATAATATGCACAAAAGAACTGAAGCCTGTATCGAAATGAACGGCCACTATTTTCAAAATTGTGTTTAAATATTCATATTATGATTATTTTTCAATTTAACTTCTTTCTCTATATTGTACGCTAATGTGCTGTAGACAGTATAATATACACTGCATAATGAATACGTTCGCATGAATAACTCACTTCGTGAGTAAAAACACTTATTCTTAATACAGTACTGTACTTTGATTAAAGAAAAACCTAATGAAAATTATCAAACTCAAAATCGCGATATTTCCTAGTTTACGTAAATGGATGAACTACTTTTCTTCCTTCCTATACCTAGTAGAGTGATTTGTGTTTTATGCCAGTATCATCGAACTCCAGTCTTGGAGGGGGGAGCAAGCAGTGTTTCCGGTTCTCTAAAGGTATAGACAGGTTAATATTAAAAATGTTAGTAAAAATAAAATGATGTCCCTGAATAATTCGTAAATTGTTCTTATAATTGCGTTTGGAACTGAATCATCTGCCTAAATTTGAAAGAGCTTATTTCTGTCAACACAGTCGAAAGCTTTTTCGTAATCAATAAAAGCCAAGTGAGTTTCTTTATTAAATTCTCTATGTTTTTCGATCAAAATCTTCAAAGTAAAATATCCATGTGCGCAAGATCTGCCTTTTCGAAAACCGTTTTGTTCTTCACCAATGAGAGTTCTGTAGGGAGCTTGCAACTTAAGAGCTATTATTCTTGAGAAAATTTTGTACCCACAATTTTTATCTGACCTCTCTATTAAAGCAGCAATACTTCAAGGCAGTGCTGCCATCGTTCGGACAGCTGCCACTTTACCCCTGACTGCGAAGTACTAGAGAAGTAACTCCTGGCGGCCTGTATTGTTACTTACCACGCTGGTAATCCAGGCTCATGCCTGTTAATAGCCCTGTCTCGATATTAACTCCGTAAGGTGCTTTCAAGCTCCACCCCTTCATTTTCCAAGCTATTGTTCACCACGCAAGACTCCGCTCTGATGTGACCCAGCCACTTAAGCTACATCACGGGTTACCCTCCACGGTTTGTTACTGTGAAATTTGTCATCAGCACCCTCGTCCTCTTCATCAAGAGCATCATCCCCTTCTACAGCTGGGTAGGTTCAAATCTCTTGAGAAGACTGGCAGTCTCTTCTTACTGTCCATTTTGCTTTTCTTTTTAGTGGTACATACGTCCGCTGCGTCTATTTTCGCTACATGGCTATACAGAGTGTCAGGCACTTATTTCAAACCTTCTGGAAATTCATAGAGCAGAATCTGACACTACCCAAGACATGTCTCAGCGGGGACACAACTTGCACGTACACTGCTCTCGTGCAAATCGCTTGCTGATATAGAGACACTGTTATATTGGCCGCGTTAACACAGGAACACATGTCTAGCTTCAGAATACTATCCCATTAAAGAAATGATATTTCTGAATACATCATCTTTTAGGCCTATCTGTAATATTCTTTTACCCTTAAAACTAAAGAATAATAATAATAATAATAATAATAACAATAATAATAATAATAATAATAATAATAATAATAATAATAATAATAATAATAATCAAATTCAAATTAGTGTAACTCTGAAAATATTGACAAATAGGAAATATTTTTATATGACTTTGTTGCTCAAAATATCATTGGAAATATACTCCGTAAGTGGTGGTAACTCCTTGTGAATCACCCTTTATATACCACTTATAGCAAAGTCTTCTGATTTAAGGCATGCAATTTATTTATTTATTTTGTTTGTTTGTTTCTTTCTTTCTTTCTTCCTTTCTTTGTTTCTTTATTTATTTATGTATTTATTTATTTATTTCCTTCTTTATTTCCTTCTTTCTTTCTTTCCTTCTTCCCTTCTTCATTTCCTTCTTCATTTCCTTCTTTATTTCCTTCTTCATTTCCTTCTTCATTTCCTTCTGTATTTCCTTCTTTATTTCCTTCTTTATTTCCTTCTTTATTTTCTTCTTTATTTCCTTCTTTATTTCTTTCCTTCTTTCCTTCTTTATTTTCTTCACTATTTCCTTCTTTATTTTCTTCTTTATTTCCTTCTTTATTTCTTTCCTTCTTTCCTTCTTTATTTTCTTCACTATTTCCTTCTTTATTTCTTTCCTTCTTTCCTTCTTTATTTTCTTCACTATTTCCTTCTTTATTTTCTTCTTTATTTCCTTCTTTATTTCTTTCCTTCTTTATTTCCTTCTTTATTTCCTTCTTTATTTCCTTCTTTATTTTCTTCTTTATTTCCTTCTTTATTTCTTTCCTTCTTTCCTTCTTTATTTTCTTCTTTATTTCCTTCTTTATTTTCTTCTTTATTTCCTTCTTTATTTCTTTCCTTCTTTCCTTCTTTATTTCCTTCTTTATTTCCTTCTTTATTTTCTTCTTTATTTCCTTCTTTATTTCTTTCCTTCTTCCCTTCTTTATTTCCTTCTTTATTTTCTTCTTTATTTCCTTCTTTATTTCTTTCCTTCTTTCCTTCTTTATTTTCTTCACTATTTCCTTCTTTCTTTCTTTCCTTCTTCCCTTCTTCATTTCCTTCTTCATTTCCTTCTTTATTTCCTTCTTCATTTCCTTCTTCATTTCCTTCTGTATTTTCTTCTTTATTTCCTTCTTTATTTCTTTCCTTCTTTCCTTCTTTATTTTCTTCTCTATTCCTTCTTTCCTTCTTTCCTTCTTTATTTTCTTCTTTATTTCCTTCTTTCCTTCTTTCCTTCTTTCCTTCTTTATTTTCTTCTTTATTTCCTTCTTTATTCCTTTCCTTCTTTCCTTCTTTCCTTCTTTATTTTCTTCTTTATTTCCTTCTTTCCTTCTTTCCTTCTTTATTTCCTTCTTTATTTCCTTCTTCATTTCCTTCTTTATTTCCTTCTTTATTCCCTCTTCTTTTCCTTCTTTCCTTCTTTATTTTCTTCTTTATTTCCTTCTTCATTTCCTTCTTCATTTCCTTCTTTATTTCCTTCTTTATTCCCTCTTCTTTTCCTTCTTTCCTTCTTTATTTTCTTCTTTATTTCCTTCTTTATTTCCTTCTTTATTTCCTTCTTCATTTCCTTCTTTATTTCCTTCTTTATTCCCTCTTCTTTTCCTTCTTTCCTTCCTTCCTTCGTTTGTTTGTTTGTTTGTTTGTTTGTTTGTTTGTTTGTTTGTTTATTTACTTACGTATTTATTTATTTATTTATTTATTTATTTATTTATTTATTTATTTATTTATTTATTTATTTATTTATTTATTTATTTATTTATTTATTTGGCTGTAGTGCGTTACAATGTTGAATGACAGCATTGACATCCGGTCATATAGCTATCACTCACTTATCAACGTACAATTTATTTATCGTCCTATTACTAGTAAAACCAGTTAAGACCAGTAATACAAGTTTTGTAAAAACAGGAATTATAACTTTATTAATGCACGAAAAATCATAATAAATTCTTCAAATAAAGTAATTGGTTTGTTGCCTGCAAGCAACATTTCAGACTTATTTCATTTTAGTAGAATACAGAGCACGGGAAGACAAGTCGGGGACTGTACTTAACTTATTTTACACAAAAAGTGGACTTCATCGGCTTTACTAGTAATAGGACGATATACAAGGGAGACCTGTTTACATTGTATGCACACATACATTTTAAAATTTATTTTACATGTCTTTTAATTTATTTATTTCCGTCGTTCATTTTTCTCTTATTTTCTAAAAATTTTATTATCTGTTCATTTGTAATTCTTGATAGCGTATTATATATCTGCCGCCATGAATGAATCTTGATGCAGCCAAGCGTAACTAGAACGTCATGACCGCGCTGGTAGAAAAGGTGGGTGGGGTAAGAAAGGGGAGTATAGAAGTCGCTCTCAAGAGCTACAGTTCTGCAGGTATGCCCTATAAGGTCTTCCCTAAAAGAATCTTTCTCCCCTCCCAAGCAATACTGAAATGGCAACCCTGTTCACCATCATCGTCATCATTTTTCCGCATCTTTTCTCTTTTCTCTCTCATCACCGTCTTCGCTCTCTTCACAAGTGAAATTTCTCCAAAAAGACTATCAGAATTTTGCATAGAATGAAATATATTGCGTTCGTATATTTACCATTCCTTTCTCTTTACATGTGTAGGCGTGCAATGGAAAACAAATGACTGTAGAACTAATATTTCCTGCTCCTAAAGGTGTGCTTGATGTTTTTGCGAAAGGCCGGAAGCGGGGCGATATTTCCCATAGAGCTCAAAACAATCACTCATAAGTAGCGGGATGGATGGCAACGGTTATTTGTAACAGCTCCGAGGCAGAACTGCGATTTATCCGACGTCTCGGGTGCCTAGCAACAACATCTGCTGCTCTCGCGTTCAACTGTCAGACGTATGTAAACAGTTGAGATCCGACTCAATTGTATTTGTAACGACGGGGAAATAACAAGCAACGTGTACATCATTTAAACGAGTTTGCTAACCGTATGAGATGTAACTGCTATTAATGCAGCCTTTCTACTGAAGCAGCTCTTCAAAGACGGTGGAATGGTAAGAAGGCTCTCACTATCAGAGAGAAAATGCAACAAGGAAATAAATCGCACAACCATAACCATTTTTTCATGTACCACAGAATCCAAAGTGTAGAAATTTATGAAGAATTTCATTATACTTACTTTCGTACTACATAGACTACAGAAGGGGGACAAGACTAACTGTAGTAACTTTCAAGGAATATCACTTTTGTTGACGTCGTACAAAATATTGTCCAATATTCTTTTGAGAAGATTAACTCCATATGTAGATGAAATTATTGGGGATCATCAGTGTGGTTTTAGGTGTAATAGATAAACTATTGACCAGATATTTTGTATTCGACAGATATTGGAGAAAAAATGGGAGTATAAGGGTACAGTGCATCAGTTATTTATAGATTTCAAAAAGGCATATGACTCGGTTAAGAGAGAAGTTTTATATGATATTCTTATTGAATTTGGTATTCCCAAGAAACTAGTTCGATTAATTAAAATGTGCCTCCAATTCACTGCGGGCTAAAGCAAGGAGATGCACTATCACCTTTACTTTTTAACTTTGCTCTAGAGTATGCCATTAGGAAAGTCCAGGATAACAGAGAGGGTTTGGAATTGAACGGGTTACATCAGCTGCTTGTCTATGCGGATGACGTGAATATGTTAGGAGAAAATCCACAAACGATTAGGGAAAACACGGGAATTTTACTGGAAGCAAGTAAAGAGATACATAGGTTTGGAAGTAAATCCCGAAAAGACAAAGTATATGATTATGTCTCGTGACCAGAATATTGTACGAAATGGAAATGTGAAAATTGGAAATTTATCCTTTGAAGAGGTGGAAAAATTCAAATACCTGGGAGCAACAGTAACAAATATAAATGACACTCGGGAGGAAATTAAACACAGAATAAATATGGGAGATGCCTGTTATTATTCAGTTGAGAAGCTTTTATCATCAAGTCTGCTGTCAAAAAATCTGAAAGTTAGAATTTATGAAACAGTTATATTACCGGTTGTTGTTTATGGTTGTGAAACTTGGACTCTCACTTTGAGAGAGGAACATAGGTTAAGGGCGTTTGAGAATAAGGTTCTTAGGAAAATATTTGGGGCTAAGAGAGATGAAGTTACAGGAGAATGGAGAAAGTTACACAACACAGAACTGCACGCATTGTATTCTTCACCTGACATAATTAGGAACATTAAATCCAGACGTTTGAGATGGGCAGGGCATGTAGTACGTATGGCGGAATCTAGAAATGCATATAGAGTGTTAGTTGGAAGGTCGGAGGGGAAAAAGACCTTTGGGGAGGCCGAGACGTAGATGGGAAGATAATATTAAAATGGATTTGAGGGAGGTGGTATTTGATGATACAGACTGGATTAATCTTGCACAGGATAGGGACCGCTGGCGGGCTTATGTGAGGGCGACAATGAACCTCTGGGTTCCTTAAAAGCCAGTAAGTAAGTAAGAGTACAACAAAACTTTCTAATACCTTCCTCAGAAAAATAAATCCCCTAAATGTCAACCCTGTTTTACTCGATAAGTACTACCGGTACAATTGTGATTTTTACTCTTAGCTTTAGATAAACCAGTCATGTCAATTGATGCCCATAGGAGCAAGCGCGCGCTTTAGAGCTCAGGAGAGCCTGAGGGAAGAGAACTTATTAAAACTGTATCCATGGTGATTTTTAGATCTGTCTGAGAAATGTAAGTGCGTTATAAGAATGTAAGTTTTAATTTTAATGCTCATTTTTCGCAAGTTTGATTTTTTTTTATTCAAAAGAAATATTTTTTCAACTTTTTTTAAATAGAAAAGTGAAATTTTCACATATAGGCCTATTTATTTAGTAGCCTTACAGAATGTTTTCGTAAATCTAATAAACCGTAAATACGTATTACTGAAGATAGTGTATTGAAATTTTTTAAAATATTCGCATGGAAATTGTTTGTAAGGAAATGAATTAACAAAGCAAATACTGTTACATCATAAGCGAAAGATACGTGCCCATGTGTTGTAAAAATGTCAGCTCTATAGCTTCAGCACATTTCGAGAAAATAATTTAATATTCTGATAATAGGAAGTTGCTCACAAATATCACCTTAAAAGCATAATGCGATAAGAGTTTTGTTATGTAATATTAGTTACACTTAAAACAGATACAGTACCTAGGTAACTTTGCTTTGTACTGTAATATTGTTTTGATTAGTTTAATGATTACTTTTATAAGGCTAAAGATACCATCAATATCAATTCCAACTTACCATGTCGTAAGTTACTCAATCTCATTTTTGGGGATATCACTTTCTTTATGAATGATGTGTTTCATCCATTTGGTACAGTATACTACTATGTAATTTATTTATTTTTTTATTTTATTGGGTTATTGTACGACGCTGTATCAACATCTAGGTTATTTAGCGTTTGAATGAAATTAAGGTGATAATGCCGGTGAAATGAGTCCGGGGTCCAGCACCGAAAGTTACCCAGAATTTGCTCGTATTGGGTTGAGGGAAAACCTCGGAAAAAACCTCAACCAGGTAACTTGCCCCGACCGAGATTCAAACCCGGGCCACCTGGTTTCGCGGCCAGACGCGCTGACCGTTACCCCACAGTGTGGACTATGGACTTTATATGAATAGTCCTTCCTAACTCTTTATTAAGATTTAAAACACAAGTGCTATATTAAGAAATTGGTATTAGTACTTTTATCTTACAGACAATATAGATAATATTAAACAGAAAGAAGCCATATATAAATAACGACATAAAATTTCACGTTCCGTTTGAAGTTTGTGCACCACTGTTTTCTTAATCCAACAGGCTGCTTATTCATGTACACAACCCTTCCTCTTTCCATACTTAGCGCTTGATCCACGCGCATGACGTCAAGGTCAGAAAAATCCGCTTGTTTTGACATCACTGAGATAAACTGATAAGAAATTATTTATCTCTTTGCACTGTTTAAATAAAATGGATGCTTTTTTTTTAAATTAGACAAAAATATTAAGACGTACCGTTATTTGCTGTCATTAAGAAACAGTGACTCTGCTACAGTGACTATGGTACGGAATGCTGCTATTTAGACCGAGTTCTTGCGTGTATTCGTAGGTGAACAAGGGTTGATTTGTTGCCAAATTACACAGACTTTCAGACTAATTTTTTAATTACCCATGCACTCAAGTATGAATGTCCTGCGATCCAGACGAGTTGTACTTCATTTCTCCTGGACAGGATTTCCAGGGAATTTATCGCTTATTAGTTAATATTCTTGCCGACTTATTGATTTATTATGAATTACTGTGAAGTGTTTTCTTCCATTTTTATGTCTATAATATTTACACGAGAGATGCAATTGGACTGCTACAAACAATCGACGAAAGATACCTAGAGAAGAATAAATAGTGTATGTAGTATTTATGGACCTAGAAAAAGCGTTTGACAGAGTGCATTGGAATAAGCTGATGGGGATCCTAAAGAAAATAGGTGTGGATTGGAAAGAGAGAAGGTTATTCAGTAATTTTTATGTGAAAAAACGAGTGAAAGTCAGGATAGGAGAAGAAATGTCAGAAGGAAGTGAAATAGGGAGAGGAGTACGACAAAGATGTCCTCAGTCACCTACCCTGTTCAACATCTACTTGAAAGATTTAGTGAAGAAATGTTTTCAGAACATGGGAGGAGTGATAGTAGGAGGGAGAAGATTAAAGTGTATAAGATTTGCGGATGATATAGCGTTGTTAGCAGAAGAGGAGATGATACTAAGGGATATGCTACTGGAGCTAAATGACAGCTGTGAGCAGTATGGGATGAAGATAAATGCAAACAAGACGAAGACCATGGTCATAGGAAGAAAAGTAAAGAAGGTAAACTTGCGAATTCTAAATGAGGCAGTAGAGCAAGTGGACAGCTTCAAATACTTGGGGTGTACTATAAGCAGTAACATGAGCTGCTGCCAGGAAGTCAAAAGGAGGATAGCAATGGCCAAGGAAGCTTTTAATAGAAAAAGGAGCATCTTCTGCGGACCTCTGGAGAAAAAACTAAGGAAGAGACTAGAGAAGTGCTTTGTGTGAAGTGTGGCGTAATATAGGGCAGAAACATAGACATTACGACGAAGTGAAGAGAAGCGACTAGAAGCATTTGGAATGTGGATATGGAGAAGAATGGAGTGTGTGAAATGGCCATACATAATAAGAAATGAAGCTGTGTTGGAAAGAGTGGGTGAAGAAAGAAAGATGCTGAAAATGATCAGAAAGAGGAAAAGGAATTGGTTGGGTCACTGGCTGAGAAGGAAGTGTCTCCGGAAGGATGCACTGGAAGGAATGGTGAACGTGAGAAAAGTTCGGGGCAGAAGAAGATATCAGATGATAGACGACATTAAGATATATGGATCATATGAGGAGACAAAGAGGAAGGCAGAAAATAGGAAAGAGTGGAGAATACTGGGTTTGCAGTGAAATACCTGCCCTTGGGCATAACAGTATATTGTAAATGAATGAATATTCATATTTTACATACATATCTTTGCTTAGGCCTACATGACGCGTTTTTATGCTGATATTATATCAAATCAACCCCGTGGCAATGCTTCCCGACTTCCACGGAATATGACGCCGCGATCTTTTCACTCCCACGTCTGGTTACGTCAGTCTCTCTCCTGCCTTATGAACTGCAACACGCTACATAACAAGAACACAACGAAACAAGTTTTTTGTACAGGAGTCCTGACATTTATACCCGGTGTGACAGGATGCGTATTGACTGGGAGTGTTGCTAGGTTACGGAAACACAGAATGACATGGACTCGTTGCAGGTTACGTAAACAAAGATGTCAACGAGATATGACAATCAATATACGACTTCCAATAATCACATTACGTCGTGTTACACGGTGATGAAATTTTTTTCCCTGTCTCGCGGCAATGTATGGAAAGCCAACATTTCGAAACAATGTGAGGGTGCTTCATAACTGGATCAGAGCCACTCACAACGGATCCAAGAGACGATCTTTCATGTCCCAAGCAACAATAGACTATAATAAGTAAATCAGAATATGGAATACATATTCCATATATTCCTTGAAATGCTACCACATACAAAACATCATCTGCCTCATTCCTTACCGATCGATTTATTAACCAGGAATAGCAAGTATGCTTTTAAATGGGAAATAGGTTTCTATCATTAATAATAATTATAATATTCATGAAGCGATAAGCTCTCTTAAGTGTATGAGAAGTTCTAATAAAATTTGTACGCCGGTGGCTAAGAATGATCTAAATAACTATCGGCCTATATCTATTGTCCCTGCAATATCCAAAGTTTTGTTCAGATCAAATTTCTGCACATTTAAAGGACAAAATTAAAATTCTTTGAATAATTTATTATCATGATACATTGCTCTCTAAAACTGACTGAAAATATTTGGAATTAATTCAATACCTTTACTTACTTACTTACTTACTTACAAATGGCTTTTAAAGGACCCGGAGGTTCATTGCCGCCCTCACATAAGCCCGCCATTGGTCCCTATCCTGAGCAAAATTAATCCATTCTCTATCATCATATCCCACCTCCTTCAAATCCATTTTAATATCATCTTCCCATCTACGTCTCGGCCTCCCTAAAGGTCTTTTTCCCTCCGGCCTCCCAACTAACACTCTATATGCATTTCTGAATTCGCCCATACATGCTACATGCCCTGCCCATCTCAAACGTTTGGATTTAATGTTCCTAATTATGTCAGGTGAAGAATACAATGCGTGCAGTTCTGCGTTGTGCAACTTTCTCCATTCTCCTGTAACTTCATCCCTCTTAGTCCCAGATATTTTCCTAAGAACCTTATTCTCAAACACCCTTAATCTCTGTTCCTCTCTCAAAGTGAGAGTCCAAGTTCCACAACCATACAGAACAACCGGTAATATAACTGTTTTATAAATTCTAACTTTCAGATTTTTTGACAGCAGACTGGATGACAAAAGCTTCTCAACCGAATAATAACAGGCATTTCCCATATTTATTCTGCGTTTAATTTCCTCCCGAGTATCAATTATATTTGTTACTGTTGCTCCAAGAGATTTGAACTTCTCCACCTCTTCAAAAGATAAACCTCCAATTTTTATATTTCCATTTCGTACAATATTCTCGTCACGAGACATAATCATGGTACTTTGTCTTTTTGGGATTCACTCCCAAACCTATCGCTTTACTTGCTTCAAGTAAAATTCCCGTGTTTTCCCTAATCGTTTGTGGATTTTCTCCTAACATATTCATGTCATCCGCATAGACAAGCAGCTGATGTAACCCGTTCAATTCCAAACCCTCTCTGTTATCCTGGACTTTCCTAATGGCATACTCTAGAGCAAAGTTAAAAAGTAAAGGTGATAGTGCATCTCCTTGCTTTATCCTACAGTAAATTGGAAACGCATCTGACAGAAACATCTATAGGAACTCTGCTGTACGATTCACTGAGACACATTTTAATTAATGGAACTAGTTTCTTGGGAATACCAAATTCAATAAGAATATCATATAACACTTCCCTCTTAACCGAGTCATGTGTCTTTTTGAAATCTATGAATAACTGATGCACTGTACCCAATTCAATACCTTTCCCAAAATAAACTCTGAAATGTTTCATATAAAACAAATTTTAACAGTATAACTACAGATCTCATTTTTTTTAATTATTAAAATGAGATCTTTAGTTATACTGTTACTATTATTTAATATCACTAACAACAATAGTTGTATACAAATCAAGATTTCAGGTATAACTCCCTGTGAAGTTGATTTGAATAATTTCGAGGAAAAATTGTTCCGGAGCCGGGTATCGAACCCGGGACCTTTGGTTTAACGTACCAACGCTCTACGACTGAGCTACCGGGGAACTCTAACCGACACCGATCCAATTTTTCCCTCTATATCCACAGACCTCAAAGTGGGCTGACAACCGTCAAGCAACCAACTTCGAGTGCACACTAACTCCGTGTGACTTAAATTGTGTATAACAAATACACTACTGTATTATCGGGAAAATGGAAATCAAAGAAATCGGGAATGTGGATTCGGGAATTTTGTATTCGGGGAAAATGGATTTTTAGGAATGCGGATTCGGGAAATATCCGGGAATCTCAATAAACTCTATGTACAACTAATCTTATTCTTGTAGCTTTACTTTTTTAACTAAAAATATGAATTTTAATCACAGTGCCCTAGAAGATTAGGATGTCAGTATTATGAAGATGATGAAATGGGAGTTATACCTGAAATCTTGATTTGTATAATACACGTCACTGTTTGTTAACGGAAAACCACAATTTAAGTCACACGGAGTTAGTGTGCACTCGAAGTTGGTTGCTTGACGGTTGTCAGCCCACTTTGAGGTCTGTGGATATAAAGGGAAAAATTGGATCGGTGTCGGTTAGAGTTCCCGGGTAGCTCAGTGGTAGAGCGTTGGTACGTTAAACCAAAGGTCCCGTGTTCGATACCCGGCTCCGGAACAATTTTTCCCTCGAAATTATTCAATAGTTGTATAGATGTATACCATCAATCTCGGAAATCAAGGGAAAACGAGCAAAATTGTATTAAACTTTTTGGTTTGAAATTTCTCAAAGAATAACACCCTGAAACTAATGACATTACTGTATATTCGTTCTAACCATTCACTGTATAATCAACTCTTAAATAAGATTAGCATATTCCGTGTACAAGTCAGATATTAAAATGTAACCATTACTTAAAAAGCATTGATAAACATTGTTAATATTAATTTAAAAAATTATAAATCAGAAACATTTTCTATTAATTTTAAAACTTCAGATTACCACCACGAATGTTGGGCTTGATCTCGTCAGATATAAACCCGGGTCCCATGCACTAGTCAGTGGCGTTTGCTGCTGTATTCAAGTACGCTAGCGGCTGCAGCAAACAGCCCTTAATTGGAATCTCTGAATCACATCTGCGGCTGTTATCCCACGAATTTCTTACTTTTGGTGTCTCGGCTCGTAAATAACGCAATACAACGTGCGCCACCGGCTCTTATTATTTATGTTAGCATCTTCTGCAACTTAATCTCTAAGGGAGACAAAACCCTGCAAGTGCTTTACCAAATACAGTCAGGACAGCTGTGGAGAGGACCGCCTGTTAAACTTGCGAGAAAGTACACTTATTGAACTATTAGTATTATTATTATTATTATTATTATTATTTATGGACTCAATTTATTTCGATTTTAGCAAAGCATTTGATGTTGTTCCTCACAAAATTTTATTAAATAAATTAAGTAATTTTGGTCTCTCCACTAACTATGTTAATTGGTTTGAAAATTATTTAACAGATAGACAGTCTTGTGTTCGACTAGGTAATTCTCTCTCGGTTCCATTTAATAGTTTATGCGGTGTTCCTCAAGGGTCTACTTTGGGACCTCTCTTATTTTTATTATTTATAAATGATATAAGTAAAAGAATAAGTTCTAGCTGCCTTTTGTTTGCGGATGATCTCAAAATCTTTCGCAAAATTAATAGTTTGGTTGATTGTCAAATTCTTCAAAATGACATTAATTCAATTTCACAATGGTCTGTTGAAAATGGAATGAAAATTAATCAATCCAAAACTTTTGTTATTTCCTTTTCACGGAAAACTATCTCCCTAAAATTTAACTATTCTCTCAGTAATGTCGTAATTACTAGGAAAGATTGTATTAGAGATCTTGGTGTCCTACTTGATTCTAAATTATATTTCCATGATCATGTGCAATATATTTATACCCATTCGTTAAGAATGCTTGGTCTAATTAGGTCTATAACTTATTCTTTTTCCACTCCTATGTGTTTATTAATTTTATACTATACATTGGTTAGATCCAAGCTTGAATATGCATCTGTAGTATGGAACTCCATTACTTCCACTGACTCGGCTAAATTGGAGAATATCCAAAGAAAATTTATTTCCTTGTGTTCTTATAGATTTTTACCAAATTCCGATTATAACTATGAGATTAAATGCAAATATTTCAATTGCGGTAGTTTGTTCACCAGACGTCAGGATCTTGATTATTTATTTTTTGCAAAGTCATTAAGGGTGATATTGATTGTGAATCTTTCATAAGCAATATCAGTCTTCGTATTCCTGCTAATGGTTTAAGGTTTCATAAATTGTTTTATAATAGGAATCCTAAATCTCTCTCTCCGGTCTGCAGATGCATTAAATATGCTAATTTGCATGGATTCAACTTGGATCCATTTAATGTGTAGTATATCTTTGAGTTTTTAACTCACTGATCTTATTTTAATAATTATTTATCCATTTTATTTCTTGCATTTGGTCAATTGATTAATGTAGACTATTCCATTATTTCAATTATCTCATTGTACTAATTTTATAATTTTATAATTATTATTTGATCAATGATTGATGTAGACTATTATATTGTTTGTATTTCATCTCATTGCCATTTTCTATCATTCATTCTCATCATCATTTGTTGTTTTGTTCTGTTTTGTATCGTGCTAAACTGTAATTGGCCTTGTGCTGTTGTTTTTGCATGTTAATATTCTAAATAAATAAATAAATAAATAAATTATTATTATTATTATTATTATTATTATTACCCATTTCATCATCTTCATAATACTGACATCCTAATCTTCTAGCTCAGTGTGATTAAAATTTCATATTTTTAGTTAAAAAAGTAAAGCTACAAGAATAAGATTAGTTCTACATAGAGTTTATTGGGATTCCCGGATATTTCCCGAATCCGCATTCCTAAAAATCCATTTTCCCCGAATACAAAATTCCCGAATCCACATTCCCGATTTCTTTGATTTCCATTTTCCCGATAATACAGTAGTGTATTAGTTAGTTAGTTGGTTGGTTGGTTGGTTGGTTGGCTGGTTGGTTGGTTGGTTGGTTGGTTGGTTGGTTGGTTGGTTGGCTATCTAGTTGGTTACTTAGTTAGTTAGTTAGTTAGTTAGTTAGTTAGTTAGTTAGTTAGTTAGTTAGTTAGTTAGTTAGTTAGTTCGTTCCTTCGTTCCTTCATTCATACATTTATTTATTTATTTATTTATTTATTTATTTATTTATTTATTTATTTATTTATTTATTTATTTATTTATTTATTTATTCTGATGTAGTTAAGGCCATCAGGCTGGCTGGCTGGCTGGCTGGCTCGCTAGCTATCTAGTTGGTTAGTTGGTTGGTTGGTTGGTTGGTTGGTTGGTTGGTTGGTTGGCTGGCTGGCTGGCTAGTTGGTTAGTTAGTTGGTTGATTGGTTGGTTGGTTGGTTGGTTGGTTGGTTGGTTGATTGGCTGGCTGGCTAGCTAGCTCGCTAGCTAGTTGGTTAGTTAGTTAGTTAGTTAGTTAGTTAGTTAGTTAGTTAGTTAGTTAGTTAGTTAGTTAGTTAGTTCGTTCCTTCGTTCCTTCATTTATTTATTTATTTATTCTGATGTAGTTAAGGCCATCAGGCCTTCTCTTCCACAACACCACATTACCACACAAATGTATTTAATACAACTATGGTATAATTAATTACACTTTCTCTTTGCAAAGTGAAGTAATGTCCTCAGGTAATCGAGGTGTCTGTTATCGGCTTCATGGGTGTGATAATCTGTGCGCTGTAATTCGTATTCGTGTTTGAAGTTGTAGCCACTCTCTCTGCCGCTGGCCCTTTCAGTACTTGGAGGTTATTAAGCGGTCCAGAAAAACTATCCCGTGCAGAACGTACTTTTGCACAATTCCAGTATATTTTTCCTCCAGCCCTTGCTCTTTAAATACACGTAACCTTCCAGCACAAGCTTTTTACCTCCTCGCGTTGAAGTTATAATTGTAGCTTCACCTGCCATGTTTCTCATAACATAAATGTAATAAATTTGTTATGTTGTCTTTTCGATTGCTAGTAAAATTCATGTTCTAGGAATAATAAGTTAATTAAGTAGTAAAATATCACTGCAGTCGAAAAGTATTGGGAATAAATTTGAATAAGGAACAAAAATAAGTTTCCTTCCCAGGAAGGATTCGAACCACGAAAGTCTTAGTTACCAGTCTATCGTGCTCTGGAGTGAACAAGGCTCTGAAATCAGCTACAAGTGTCGGTCCGGTACATAGTGTAAATTTTAAATATTAGTGTAATTGTTAAAGTGGTCTATGTTTTGTTTCGCATAATTTTAACAACAAAAGTAGCGTGAGCAGACAGAAGTATTTCCCTTGCTAGATGCACGCACGTCGTCCGCTACAGTAAAAACTCCAGCAATACTTAATCTTGTAGCCCCCTGGGACGAAATACGATTTCTAGTTATAACAATGAAGTGGTGCGAGAAATTTCAGAAATAAAAAATTTGATTCTGCTGAGGAAGGTTTGACGTTCATCTTCATGTAGTTTCTTTTTTAGTTGCTTATTTTAACGATGCTGTATCAACTATGAGGTTATTTAGCGTCGATGAGATTGGTGATAGCGAGATGAGACAGAGGATTCGCCATAGATTACCTGACATTCACCTTACTGTTCGGGAAAACCTCGGAAAAAACCCAACCAGGTAATCAGCCCAAGCGGGGATCGAACCCGCGCCCGAGCGCAACTTCAGACTGGCAGGCAAGCGCCTTAACCGACTAAGCCACGCCGGTGACTTCTTCATGTATTACTTTACAATATTTACAAATTAAGTACTGTTATCAAGGTTTTTAAAGTCATGTAAGATATATTTTTTTTAATTTGTTAACATGAATTTCAAACGGACCTGCAATGTTTCGCCGCGCTACTCCGTCTATAATCTTTATATATTTATTTAGTAAATGCCTTTGGCTCACTGTATGCAGAAATTTATGGCTCGGAAATGTATTTCTCCGCGATATTTCAGTGACGCCCGCGTCAATTTCAAGAACCCAGTTGTTCGACGACACTCAAGAAATGCACGGATCGATGAAATGTTACTTTCAGTACTACTTCAATTGAAAAGATATAGTAAAACACACTCGACTCTACCTCTTATTTTTTTTTAAACATATTCAAGAGATTTTCTGAAGTATGAACTAAAAAGGGTGTTTTTAGACATATTTTTTGCAGCCACCGGCGTAGCTCAGTCGACTAAGGCGCTTTTCTGCCGATCCGGAGTTGCGCTCGGGCGTGAGTTAGAGTCCCTCTTGGGCTGATTACGTGGTTTGGGTTTTTTCCGAGGCATTACCCAACCGTAAGGCGAATGTTAGGTAATCAATGACAAATCCTCGGCCTCATCTCGCCAAATTCTATCTCGCTACCACCAATCCCATCGACCTTAAATAACCCAGTACTTGATACAGCGCTGTTAAATAACCAAGTAAAATAATATTTATTTTTTGCTAAAAATCCGATCAGATTATATGCAGACAGTATAATGCAGCCATAAGTAGGCCTACGTTCTATGTTTCCAAAATTTCATATTGAATTTGTGAGAGTAGAAACATGCTATTATTAATTTATAAGGGTAGTAAATTATTGTTATTATTATTATTTTAGTACGTTATTTTACTACGCTTTATCAACATCTTAGGTTATTTAGCGTCTGAATGAGATGAAGGTGATAATGCCAGTGAACTGAGTCCGGAGTCCAGCACCGAAAGTTACCCAGCATTTGCTCATATTTGGTTGAGGGAAAACCCCGGAAGAAACCTCAACCAGGTAACTTGCCCCGACCGGGAATCGAACCCGGGACACTTGGTTTCGCTGCCAGACGCACTAACCGTTACTCCACAGGTGTGGACTATTATTATTATTATTATTATTATTATTATTATTATTATTATTAAAAGGTAAAAGTAAAGGTATCCCTGTAACGTGCCATGAAGGCACTTGGGGGGCATGGAGGTAGGAGCCCCATGCTTTCCATGACCTCGGCACTAGAATGAGGTGGTGTGGTCGGTACCACGCTCTGACCGCCTTTTACACCCGGGAAATACCCGCTACTCAATTTTATAGGAGGCTGAGTGAACCTCGGGGCCGTTCTGAAAGTTTGGCAACGAGAAAAAATCCTGTCACCACCTGGTAATCGAACCCCGGAGCTTCCAGTCCGTAGCCAGCTGCTCTACCAACTGAGCTACCCGGCCGCCATTATTATTACTACTACTACTACTACTACTACTTACGATATGTTAAATAAAAGTGAAGTTACTAATTTTGTTTAATTACACCCCTTATCAAAGGGTACTTCCTCTTTCTCAAACGTAATGAGAGTTAGTACATAAAAATAACGATACTAATAATTGGTAGAATTGCTTAAGAACTGGAAGGTCTAGGGTTCGACCCCAGATGTTGACGGAATTTTCTCGTGATTAAACTTCCAAAACGGTTCCGAATTTCATTCAGCCTCCTATCAAATTGAACACCAGGTTTTTCCTGGGGGTAAAAACGACAGTGGGAATGTGGTGCTGACCACACCACCTCATTCCAGTGCTGAGGTTAAAGAATTTATAAAGGTCCAGCTCCATGGGTCCATGTGTCTCATGGCATGTCTGAGAGTCCCTTTATCTGTTACTGATAATGACAACGTAACGTTTTATGAAAATCTATCAAACAAGAATGAAATAATATTAATTTCGACCCGCTACATTTCTTAACCATTACTATTTTAATCTTTTTCATTGTGTTCATCATTATTATAGTCCTCATCATCTCCTTCGTTTTTCTTAGTTTTTCCTTTAGTTTATTATAAAATTGTCATAAATGATTAAAACAATTGCTTATTTTTATCTTCTTTATCTGAAAAATCTTTTCCATTTTCTTCACATTAATATCCTTCGTCATTTACGTCATGACCTTTTTCATTTCCATCCTTTTCATCATCCTCTTCAACTTCGTACCAATTTTACATCAATTAACGAAACTACAACTTTCTTCAACAAATCTTCTGAAGAATTTTCTTTCTTCATCTTTCCCATCTTCATCATCATATCTGTTGATGAAGTTACTCTATTTTATTGTTTACTTCGAGAAGGTAAAATCAATAACGTTTGGACATTTTATTATCAACGTTTTTTTGTATAATATATGATATTTTACTGTTTAGTCTAAACAAATAGGATAGACATAGTCAATAAATAATAATATTATACAGGATTAGTTAAAAGTCCCGCACCACCTAAATAACTTTTGAAGGATACGGTTCAGTGACATGAAACTTGGTATGTGAGGATAACCATATACTAAGAACTCAATAATGGTATTACCGAGTTTTTTCTACTTCCGATTTAACCGGAAGTAACTCCAACTCTCTTATTTTAAATGGAACACCCAATATATTTTTTTATTTTTGAATAGTGCTCATTAAGAGCTTTTCAAAAGTTACCCACACTCGATACTTCTGTACAAATTTTGTGTTGCTAAGTCAAGAAAACAGAAAAGTGTATCGAATATTAAAATAATAAAATTCTCCTTCCTTAACAAAAACAAAACAAAGCTAGCTTATCTTCTAAATTATGTGTTCAAATTGGTAGCCCTCAGCTGCTTTACAATGTGTCACTCGATCATAGAAACCATTTAAGGAATGATTTAACCAGGCTTTAGTAATATCTTGCACCACTTCCATTTTTATTTAGCAACACTGAATTTGTACAGAAGTATCAAGTGTGGGTACTTTTTGAAAATCACTTAATGAGCTTTATTCAAAAATAAAAATATATATTGGGTGTTCCATTTAAAATAAGAGAATTGGAGTTACTTCCGGTTAAACCGGAAGTAGAAAAAACTCGGTAATACCATTACTGTTATTGCAAGTTATCTTGAACTTCCTGAGCGGGGACAGAGGGGCAGAGGGAAGGAAGCGCGTAACGTGGGTGGAGCCAACTGAGTTGTTTGCGCATGCTCCGCATCATAATCTCTTGTCAAGAAACATAGAACTATTTCCTTCACTGCGTACCAGTAGTGTTACCATGGAGCAGCAACAACAGTTAGTAATTACGGTGAAATCACACCACCGCGGAGAAAAAGTAACGCTGGTATCCACAGCGGAGAAAGAGAAATTATCGAAAATATAATAAAATTAAGCGTTGCGAGGAGGAAAAATTAAACAAATGTTTGCTGGAACCTCTTGATAAGGAATATGAGAGAGCGGCTAAATACTCTGGCAAAAGTATTAGTTCCGTGAAGAGAATTAAGAATGATATTGAATTACAACCAAATGAACCTCACACTACTCCGACAAAGAATAGGTCTGTAATGTTTAGAAATTATTGCTATAATAGTTATGTACAATAGTGTGTGTACTGTGAGCGACATAATGAATTACTGTTGTAAGTTATTATTTTCTTATAGTTCTACTAAACATATTATTTCATTCCAGAATTAGGACTTGTGTAAAGTTGAAGTGGACGACTTCGATCAACATGTCATTCGGGTTACAATTGAAGAATTCTATCTTGTTCAGAAAGTAGTACCTACGATTGAGAAGGTAATTCCGAATGGATGATGCCATTGACGAAATAATTAATTTTGGACCAATCGATGGTGGCAGCAATGATAGGGATATGGATTGTGTATAGTTGTAAATTAATGTAAATTCAATTAATAAGCCTGTAAAATATTGTTATAAGAATATTTACATATTAGTTGAAGGTTTATGTCATGCAGGCCTATATAATGTATAGAAGTAGTTGTAACTCCGCCATTGCCGGTCCCCAGCCCGGATGAGAGAGGAGTGTACACACGATTATATTTAAATACTTACTCATTATAGGTTAATTAAATTTGCTACGAAACTATGTTCTCCTCTCAAAACCGGAGTATCGAGAGAAGATGATGTCTGTATTAAACCAAGTTCTTTTACAGTAGAGAGCCGTAAGGTAAAAGAACCAACGTTTTCTGAAAAGAGTCACGTTACCTGAGGGAGGGGCATCCTTGCCGTGCCGTTACGTTGATGAGTACATGCCGTACCGAGCAGTTCGAAAGACAGACTTAGGGGATGTAAGGTTCAAGGTAACTTGCAATAACAGTATTGAGTTCTTAGTATATGGTTATCCCCACATACCAATTATCATGTCATTGAACCACATGCTTCAAAAGCTATTTAGGTGGTGGTGGACTTTTAACTACCCTGTATATTCCTTCTGTTTTAACGTGAAGAACTTGATCCTTCTCGTATTTCTAGTTCAGACTTACAGAGGTGTAAAAATTATTAGAATAATCTTAATTTTAAAGGTTTTTTAATAGTTCCTTCACAAATATTCACTGAATTGATGAATATTGGTATATAATATTACTATACTGATGTAGGATATATTTACTACTAACAATGCCGGAAAGCATTGTTGTACATTGGTACTTTTCTTATTTTACAATTGTTATGGGAATTCAGAAATTATTATATTATGTTGGCGGAATTGGAAATATCGAAAATTAATTAAGAAATGCTTTAAACAAATTGTTCTTTGCGTTTACATTGTTGTGAAGGTTCAAATGAACGTATACATCTGTTTTGTGCATATAATTTTTTATGTTTCCAATTCCGCCAACATAATATAATAATTTCTGAATTCCCATATCAATTGTAAAATAAGAAAAATACCAATGTACAACAATGCTTTCCGGCATTGTTAGTAGTAAATATATCCTACAACAGTATAGTAATATATAACAATATTCATCAATTCAATTAATATTTGTGAAGGAGCTATTAAAAAACCTTTAAAATTAAGATTATTCTAATAATTTTCACACCTCTGTATGATGTATTCGGTTCATTTTGTTTCAAAAAATTATTCCCTCCAGGACACTCTAGCCGTGACATATTGTAACTAAACGTGCTGAATAAAATGGCAGTCACACGAAAATATCAAGTATCAACAATTGTTTGCCGTATCAGACATGTCCCAACTGTAGATCAGCCGTAATATCACAAAGAACGGACTGTATTGGCAAACTCCTCTCTTTCCACGGCCGCAGGATGTGAAATTTATTTGCAAACACGCTCCCTCCAATAGCGTCCGTTGGAAGAGGCCTCATCTTTGTCCCAAGACCACACGCTGACTGCGCGCGCAACTTCTGCATATAAACAATTAGTTTGCGGCGACTCCGCATGAACAATGCTACATCAGCGCCACAATGCAAACCGCTGCGGAGGTTGTGGTTTGTTCAGATATGATTTCAAACTATGCACCAGTTTCGCTAATATCGCGAGCCTTTTGCCCAATTTACAGTAAACGAGTTAATGTTTCAATGCATAACAGATCGGACTGCATTCACTCACATATGATTATTAGTATTGGGTTACTTTATTGTTATTATTATATGTATTATAATAGTTATTTATGGTACTTGTGAGGTAAGTGCAATAAAGATCACGCTCACAAGTACCATACGTAATTTTATCCATGACCATAACGAAAAATTATGTTTTATAAAAGAAAATATGTTGAAAATAAGTCCTCATGTAATCACATACCATGGCATGGATTTTAGAATCAATACGTTACTAGGTAGGTCATGATGTAGGAGGCCATGATTAGTAAAGAATGGTATCTAAGGCGTTGGATAAATAACAAATTATAATTAATTATATAATTTTAATATATATTTTATCACTTTAAACGTGTATTTTCGTCTTTTTGAAGTTTCAGGGATTATTTAGAAGTGTTCACGGAACTAATGTGATTTAAATAATTTCATATTTTACTTCTGTAAACTTAAGAGGAATATTAAAACTTCATTAATCATCGTGTCTGTTTAGCTCAGTTGGCTAACGCGTGTTGTTTTAAAATCCTATAAATCCAACTTCGTAGGTTCAAGTCTCCTCTCATCCCAAGAGGTAAATTATTACAACATTTTAAAAAGATGCATATTAGGTATGGATGTAGTAGATAGAAAAAAGTGAAGGAGATTGAGTGTATGTATATTTAAGAAATGGTAATAAAGAAGTAGAGGTAGTGACATCTAGTAACTGATATATTAACTTCTTGAGTAATAGTTCAATGGAAAAGTATACGTGTGTACCCGGGTACTAAGAAAATACTAATGAACTGTGAGATAAAGTACAAACTGTGAGGTAAAGTCTTTATCTCACTAGTGAAATAAAGTAATGTTGAATAAAAGCCTACTTTACAAACGCAAAAGTATTTAGTAAAGGCATGTTTTTCGTTATGGTCATGGATAAAATGATTTAAACTCCAGATTCACTTCATTTTTGTGGCGCTGCTATCAAAATAAAGAATTACTAGTGGCTTCTGCAGCAAATGCTACAAACTACGTTCATTAGACGTTCAAATAAAAATTTTCAAATTTATTTTCAATGAAGAATATCAGACATTTTGAAAGTTACTTGCTACCATAATAATGAAACATAACATACTCCCTCTGAATGTTTTTTTTAATGTCAAGTAGCCTACTTTTTCTTCAAAGTATCCACCTTCAGTTTTTGAGTTTCAACGCGAAAACGCAAGACGATCTGTGGGTTTTTCATGTGAGAGTAAACCAATAGCTATTTCAGGTCATTGTGGTTTGTAGGTGAAAGTTAAAAAAAAAGTCAGGTTTGCTATGCTTTCGAACAATAGACATATCATCTTAGTATAGCTGCTGCATGTACAGCTTGAAATGTAGAGGGTAAAATCATTTTATCCTGCTAAGAGATCTTGCTGAAATGATCGGGAGACTACAAAATTTTGTAGGCCTCTTATTTTATCAGTAAGTAATACCTTTTGGTCTTTCCTTAGGAACTACAATTTTTGCGCTCTCTCGAGCCAATACTGAAGAGAATGACGCATATAAATATCTATACCACACGCCATTAAGTATATAAAAAAGACCCAACCCCACTTGATCAATAACTATTAAAATATTTGATTGCTAATAACAATATTATTATCTTATATAATAGTCGCCAGAAATGACGATATAATTTAAGATATTATCTACATCTACTTATATAACCCCAAAACGTTTCACTTTCATATCATCAATATAGCACTAATAGATATAATTAATGAAAAATAATCACATCATGGCATTGACTATAATAATATTTCATTTCCAACGGTAATAATGTCATCAAAACACCTCAAGTTTTGTAGATTTCAATATCCAATACACACCTGGACTCAAAAAATTACACACCGCAGAATCAGACCTGTAAATTATTTTTAGCGAGTCTTAAAGTTTTTAATAACCAATTGAATTTGAGCTCTAAATATGTCAGCAATCCTGCAGGGCATGGCCTTCGTGTAATAGTCTATTGTTTATCTATAGTGTGTATTCTGTTTTATTCTGTTTATTTGTTTATTTCTTTGCAATTAGTTCTCAAAACTGACGAAAGACCGATTTTGGAAAATAGGAAAATTATGTATGAAAACTAACGCTTCACTGAAAGTTACTATTTTTCTGAAAATCCATGGATGCCAAGCTTCAAAATGACGGGTCATTCATTAAAATCCGTTCAGCCGTTTTCCCGTAATTTCCATTACCAGTTCAAATTATATATGTTAACAGTTCATTTCGCCTATACCTTCACAGTTATTTACGGTACAAGTGTTAAAGATCATATTTTATTGATCAAATATGGATGTTCTCGAAACGAAGCCGCAAACCGAATGTAGCCTAACAATCCTGCGAGCGAAATGAAACCATTTTTGACAAATGGTCAAGCTAATCCAGATTAAATTGTGGTTAAATGTAGGCCTGAAGAGTAAACAGTACATTACTAAAGCTGTTTATAAATTTGTCATCCTCCGAAATTATTTACCCATTCATATTTTAAAAATGGTATACATTTAGCAATTGGTTGGAAATTTATCCTTTGAAGAGATGGAAAAATTCAAATATCTTGGAGCAACAGTAACAATTATAAACGGCAATCGGGAGGATATTAAACGCTGAATAAATATAGGAAATGCCTGTTATTATTCGGTTAAGAAGCTTTTATTATCCAGTCTGCTCTCAAAAAAGCTGAAAGTAGAATTTATAAAACAGTTATATTACCGGTTGTTCTTCATGGTTGTGAAACTTGGACTCTCACTTTGAGAGAGGAACAGAGATTAAGGGTGTTTGAGAATAACGTGCTTATGAAAATATTTGGGGCTAAGAGGGATGAAGTTACAGGAGAATGGAGAAAGTTACACAACACAGAACTGCACGCATTGTATTCTTCACCTGACATAATTAGGAACATTAAATCCAGACGTTTGAGATGGGCAGGACATGTAGCACGTATGGGTAAATCCAGAATGTATATAGAGTGTTAGTTGGGAGGCCGGAGGGAAAAAGACGTTTTGGGGCCGATACATAGATGGGAGGATAATATTAAAATGGATTTGAGGGAGGTGGGATATGATGGTAGTAACTGGATTAATCTCGCTCAGGATAGGAATCGATGGCGGGCTTATGTGAGGGCGGCAATGAACCTCCGGGTTCTCTAAAAGTCATTTGTAAGTAAGCAAGCAATTGGTTGGGGAGGAAGTGCTAAATTACGTCTTATTATGTTATCTTTGCTTCAAAATGGAGTAATTACTATATTTGTTTGTGCCCAAAACATTTTATTATGTTGTATGAATTTACAATAATTTAACTCTGTTGAACTTTTTTCATAAAAATATCTGTAGAAGTATAAAAATGACCAAAAATATTTCTTAATACCAAACGAAATACGTTATCTCTCTTACTTGAACCAAAATACAATATAAGATTCTTCATATTATGGACTTAGAATAAAAAATCAACGTACTAAAATTAATCCAGAATTAAATAACCTTAATATTACATATTCAGCAAGAGAATAAAGTACCGTACTGTATGTATTAAAATTGAGACTGTCCATTACTTAACTTTGTCATATAGGGTAGATTCGGGTAGTATCGGACATCGGGTAATATCGGACAGTGAGCTTCTTTCATCTACCACACGATGATAGTACCTGATTGACATGGTTACGTTTCTGTGATGTCGCATAAAGAAACGTAACCATGTCATTCAGGTACTACCATCTGGTGGTAGATGAAAGAAACGCACTGTCCGATATTACCCGATGTCCGATACTACCCGACTCTCCCCTAGATATTTTTCTTCTTTTTTTTTCCAACAGATGTTTTCTCAATTTCTACTTAAAATTTTAATAGTATGTTTCAGCT
Source organism: Periplaneta americana (assembly GCA_025594305.2). Taxonomy (NCBI): domain Eukaryota; kingdom Metazoa; phylum Arthropoda; class Insecta; order Blattodea; family Blattidae; genus Periplaneta; species Periplaneta americana. Next base: position 2,249,497 of record JAJSOF020000021.1, on the reverse strand, counting down.
TCTAGAATTATATTATGTAACTGCTCCTATTATATATTTATTTATTCTTCGGAACCAGTAGCAGTGTTTTCAGTGTTGCCATTTATACTATTGTACCTGTGAATTAATAAACGGTTTTCAACCACCAACTTTGCTATCTACGTTATTTCTCTTCTTTTTTTCAATTGCATGGCTTTTTCATCGTACAAAAAACAATATTAACTGACAGAAGGTGTAACCTTTTGCCAAATAATACAGAAAAGTTACTTGTGTCGTATTGTATCCATTGTTGAATCCAGTTAATGTAAGAATTTTTTTGTTCTCTTCAGTATAATAAATTGAGTTATCTACAAGATGTCCCAAAAGTCTCCATACATAGGAAATGTTAGTTGAAAATAGAAATGTCACATACTGTGGCAGCCTTCGAGAGTCAGACATAGGTAAATGTGATCCAACGAGTTCCGAGACACATTCTACAACATGTCCAGCATCACATGGCAGACGTGATGATACAGTCTGCAAATGGTGTAAGTCTCTAATTTTTTCGCCTGGTAGACCTGCTACTTGAAGTAAAAATCATGAAGTGTAAGATCTGGGTTGGTCACATTCAGCACATTATGTGACATTTATATTTGAAACTAACATTCCGTATGTATGGATACTTTTGGGACACCCTGTAGTTCTTACATTCAGGTAAGGATCTGATGATGCTTATAAAATGTTTAATGATGCAGATTTATTATATTTTATGCTCGACCATGCCGAAATGTAGTAATTATACATCTGGTAGCAGCCCTTTAATGGACCTCATTAAAGTACACCTTTTCATCAAAGTTCAGGTGTTCCACCAATCAGAAAATACCATTGTAGCAATATGAGAGCGCAAGTAGCGATTATTCTCGGATATGCAATCGAAAGACAACAATAACTCAATAAATCACCTATATTTTAAATAAAGTCAGTTCTGTTACTATAATAATTAGCGTTAATTGTAAATAATATTCAAATAAATTCAATTTGTCATCTCGTTTTTCAATGTCTGATTCAATTTGAAGGTTATATGTAGATTAATGTTTATTTTACTCTCTAGATTATATCAAGGTCAATGTCGACATTTGTTTCTAGGAAAAAATCAATACTTTCGCGTCTGCGCACATCTCAAAATTTACGAGATATTGCACACGGTCAGTTCCGCTCCCCAGTCAGATAAGAATAACATGAACACTTATGAATAATTTCAAGTTAGAAATATGGTCGAGCATAAAAAGTCGTATGAAATTTGACTATACTGGTAATTAAGACGCTCGTATGAAAATTATGAAACTCGCTTGCGCTCGTTTCATAAACATACTCGCGTCTTAATTACTACCATTATAGGCTCGTTGCATAATGTACTATTAATGATGCAGATTTATTATATTTTGTTTGGTACCACATTAAATATAGATAAAACATTTATCTCTAGAGGTTTATTTTGTAAATAATTATATAAACTTGCCCCAAATGGTTCTGGAACGAAGATTTTTAGCCCTGGAATATTCATTTCAAATTGTCATGCTTTTTTTTAACGCATTTCGTATTTCGGCAACATTTTGTTCATATTGCGGTGGTCTGTAGTTGCATAGCAACGTATCAAGAGTCCAGTTTCTTATCTCTGAGCTAGGTCGGTGGCCAGAAGACAAAAAAAATAACATAGAAAAAAAGAAACACGCAAAATAAAGATGAAAAGAGAACCTACAAGATAGCAAATTAGTAGGGATTATAGACAAACACGGAGGGAACGGAATATCAAAAAAATGAAGTGATAACAGAAGAGGGAGAGGAAATGACGACAAATAACAAACAATGGATGCATGACAGAGTATGTAGAGGCCCAGATTAGCGCGGCGGGGTCAGAGGCAACCAAGCTGGGAGTTAAGCCGGCAGGAGCGTCACGCCAACGCACCGGGCTGATCCCCTCACAAAGAGAGAGCTCTTGGGAAGCGCCAAAACGGATTTGCGACAAAATCGCATCGCCCAGAAAGTGGAGGAGGCACTTTGCGTGAAGACCTGTCGATCAATACAAGGTGAGAGGACCCCCTACCCCCGCAATCTACATACATTGTGTGCCGCTCTCATTTATTTACATGTATTCACTACAAAATGGAACACCTCCTTCATAGACATGGCAACAGCGCTATGTCGTCATCTTCATGTTCGTTCTCTTACTTTATGAAGTGTAGGTAACTATAAATATTACTTTTACATCGACCTATGATGATGATTATTATTATTATTATTATTATTATTATTATTATTATTATTACTACTACTTACTTACTTACTTACAAATGCCTTTTAAGGAACCCGAAGGTTCATTGCAGCCCTCACATAAGCCCGCCATCGGTCCCTATCCTGTGCAAGATTAATCCAGTCTCTATCATCACACCCCACCTCCCTCAAATCCAATTTATTATTATTATTATTATTATTATTATTATTATTATTATTATTATCAGTTATCACTATCATCTTTGCTATCTCTGTTTTTCTTCCTTTTTTTTCTTGTATTAGCTCGATGAGACCTCTATAGTGTTCTTTTGACCTGTTGACCCTCTATAGGGCTTTAATTTGATTTGTATTATTTTCATCAGTGTTTGTATTTCTTTTTTGTATTTATATGTGCTATCTAGTAGAAAGGAAGAGAAGGCCTTATGGCTTTAATCCTGTCAGATTAAATATATAAATAAATAATAAATAAATAAATGGAAACAAGACGAAGACAATGGTCATAGGAAGAAAAGTAAAGAAGGTAAACTTGCGAATTCTAAATGAGGCAGTAGAGCAAGTGGACAGCTGGGGGTGTACTATAAGCAGTAACATGAGCTGCTGCCAGGAAGTCAAAAGGAGGATAGCAATGGCAAAGGAAGCCTTTAATAGAAAAAGGAGCATCTTCTGCGGACTTTTGGAAAAATAACTAAGGAATAGACTGGTGAAGTGTATTGTGTGGAGTGTAGCATTGTATGGTGCAGAAACATGGACATTACGACGAAATGAAGAGAAACGAATAGAAGAATTTGAAATGTGGATATGGAGAAGAATGGAACGTGTGAAGTGGACAGACAGAATAAGAAATGAAGCTGTGCTGGAAAGAGTGGGTGAAGAAAGAATGATACTGAAACTGATCAGGAAGAGGAAAATGAATTGGTTGGGTCACTGGTTGAGAAGAAACTGCCTACTGAAGGATGCACTGGAAGAAATGGTGAACGGGAGAAGAGTTCTGGACAGAAGAAGATATCAGATGATAGCCGACATTAAGATATATGGATCATATGCGGAGGCAGAGAGGAAGGCAGAAAATAGGAAAGACAGAGAATGCTGGGTTTGCAGTGAAAGACCTGTCCTTGGACAGAACACTATGAATGAATGTAACTAATAGTATCTTTACTGGTTCGTTAGGGCTAAAGATGCTTGGTGAGCTATAAAAATAATTTAATGAAAGAATAAATAAATTAATGAATCATCAAAAAAATAGTGAAGCTTGGTGAAACCGGATATCATCGTCATAAATTTTCTTTTATCAGTGAATTGAGTTAGCGAATTGAAATATGATATCCAATTCAACACAAAGGTAGGTTGTACCTACATGAGAAATGGCTTTCTTAGATCATTAACGAACGTAGAAATTTTCATTCTCTTGTCCTCCTTTTCCAAGTCCTTCACACCTCTACACCTACCTACCTTGCCTCCCGTTTCAGTTACCTGTCATCATATCATAATCTCTTCACACGCACGCAAAATAGCCGCATACTAGCCATACCAACACATAAGACATCATCGTATTCATCATCATACACAATCTCGCTCTCGCGCTTGTGGAATACCCTACCCAGTGACATCAGAGACTGTCGGAATTTAGTAGCGTTCAAAAGCAAGCTTATTAAGCATTTTCTTACTGCGTAGAGTAGGTTTAATTTTTACTTAATTAATAAAAAAAAATGTTTCTCTCTTCTTAACTTTTACAATAAACTGTCTAGCTTTTATTAATCAGTTAATCTTTTAGTACTTTGATTTTTATTGTATTTGTAAATATAATGTTAAATGTAATTATATTCTTAATATTGTAGTTGTAATCCCCTGGTAGAGGGGAAGAGAAGGCCTGATGGCCTTACCTTTACCAGGTAAAATAAATAAATAAATAAATAAATAAATTATAAATAAATCAGGAAAGTCCAGGATAACAGAGTGGGTTTGAAATTGAACGGGTTCTTGTCTATGCGGATGACGTGAATATGTTAGGAGAAAGTCCACAAACGATTAGGGAAAATACGGAAATTTTACTTGAAGCAAGTAAAGCGATAGGTTTGGAAGTAAATCCCGAAAAGACAAAGTATATGATTATGTCTCATGACGAGAATATTGTACGCAATGTAAAAACATAAAAATTGAAAATTTATCCTTTGAAGAGGTGGAAAAATTCAAATATCTGGGAACAGTAACAAATATAAATTATACTCGGGAGCAAAAAAAAAAAAAAAAAAAAAAAAACACACAGAATAAATATGGGAAATGCCTGTTATTATTCGGTTGAGAATCTTTTGTCATCTAGTCTGCTGTCAAAAAATCTGAACGTTAGAATTTATAAAACAGTTATATTACCGGTTGTTCTTTATGGTTGTGAAACTTGGACTCTTACTTTGAGAGAGGAACAGAGATTAAGGGTGTTTGAGGATAAGATTCTTAGGAAAATATTTGGGGCTAAGAGGGATGAAGTTACAGGAGAATGGAGAAAGTTACACAATGCAGAACTGCACGCATTGTATTCTTCACCTGACATAATTAGGAACATTAAATCCAGACGTTTGAGATGGGCAGGGCATGTAGCACGTATGGGCGAATCCAGAAATGCATATAGAGTGTTAGTTGGGAGGCCGGATAGAAAAAGACCTTTGTGGAGGCCGAGACGTAGAAGGGAGGATAATATTAAAATGTATTTGAGGGAGGTGGGATATGATGATAAAGACTGGATTATTCTTGCACAGGATAGGGATCAATGGCGGGCTTATGTGAGGGTGGCAATGAACCTTTTGGTTCCTTAAAAGCCATTTGTAAGTATAAATAAATTAATGAATCATCAAAGATAGTGAAGCTTGGTGAAACCGGATATCGATGTTATAAATGTTCTTTGATCAGTCAACTGAGTTAGCGATTTGAAAAATTATATTCAATTCAACAGAAAGCTACATTGTAACTACATCAGAAACGGCTTTCTTGGATCATTGAAGCGGGGTAGCGATTCAGAATGCCTGCACTTGTCTTAAGACGAAATTAAGTCCAATCTCAGCAGCTCGTGTTTTCATGACTCAAACGGGGTTATAGTCTTGGGGTGACACCACCCACACACCCACCCACTTAACTTTTATAATAAACTGTCTAGCTTTTATTAATCAGTCAATCTTTTAGTACTTTGATTTTTATTGTATTTGTAGACTAAATTTAATGTTAATTGTAATTATAATTGTAATTGTATTCTTAATATTGTAGTTGTAATCCCCTGGTAGAGAGGAAGAGAAGGCCTGATGGCCTTATCTCTACCAGGTTAAATAAATAAGTAAATTATTAAATAAATATATATAAAATAAATAAATAAATAAAATAAAATAAATAAATAAATAAAATAAACAAATAAATAAACAAAATAAATAAATAAATAAATAAAATAAATAAATAAAATGAATAAAAAAATAAAATAAATAAAATAAAGAAATTAATAAATAAAATAAATAAATAAATTAATTAATTAATAAAATAAATAAATAAATAAATTATTAAATAAATATATATAATAAATAAATAAATAAAATAAATAAAATAAATAAATAAAATAAACAAATAAATAAACAAAATAAATAAATAAATGAAATTAATAAATAAATAAAATAAATAAAATGAATAAAGAAATTAAACAAATAAATAAATAAAATAAACAAATAAATAAACAAAAAAATAAATAAATAAAGTAAATAAATAAAATAAATAAAATGAATAAATAAATAAAATAAATAAATAAAATAAAAAAATAAATAAAATAAATATATATATAGAAATAAATAAAATAAATAAAATAAATATATACTTACTTATAAATGGCTTTTAAGAAACCCGGAGGTTCATTGCCGCCCTAACATAAGCCCGCCATTGGTCCCTATCCTGTGCAAGATTAATCCAGTCTCTATCATCATATCCCACCTCCCTCAAATCCATTTTAATATTATCCTCCCATCTACGTCTCGGCCTCCCCAAAGGTCTTTTTCCCCTCTGGTCTCCCAACTAACACTCTATACGCATTTCTGGATTCGCCCATACGTGCTACATGCCCTGCCCATCTCAAACGTCTGGGTTTAATGTACCTAATTATGTCAGGTGAAGAAAACAATGCGAGCAGTTCTGTGTTGTGTACTTTCTCCATTCCCCTGTAACTTCATCCCTTGTTATGCCGTTCCCATCTAACCTAACCTCCTGTACTCCCACAACGTTTACTCTATATCTAGCTAGTTCATTTGCTACTAATGTTACCCCTCCTGTTCTATATAGACTTGTAACATTCCAAGTACCAAATCTCATAACCTTATTCCTTTACTGTGGTCGTGCCAAAGAATGAGTCCCTTTTCGAGGCTTATTTTGAGGTTTCGTAACAAGCTGTTTTTTTAAATAAATATATAAAATAAGTAAAATAAATAAATAAAATATATAAATAAATAAAATAAATAAATAAATAATATAAATAAAATAAATAAATAAATATAATAAATAAATAAAGTAAATAAATAAATAAACAAAATAAATAAATAAAATAAATAAATAGAATAAATAAATAAATAAATAAATAAAATAAAGCGGGGTAGAGATTCAGAATGTCTCCACTCTTCTTAGGATGAAATGAAGTCCAATCTCAGCAAGCTCCTGTTTTCATGACTCAAACGGGGTTGGGGTGACACCACCCAGCCACCCCGGAACTGCAATAACTCCACGTCAACCTGCGCCGCCAACTTGCAGTGTCCCTCTCAGCCTAGTCGTGATCTTGAATTAATTAGCAAGTCCGAAACCCCGGCCATAAATTCTGCGCGGTCCAAATTAATGGCGGTTTGTTTTTGCGCGCCTCGCGCCCCGGCGATTCCTAACGACGGCCATCTGATTCTGCAGAGAACGTGCTGCAGCAATCTTTTGTAATTGTTAACTTTGTAGGCTGCTCCTGCGTGGGAGAAAGATGCTTGCCTGCTTTTAAAAGACGTCTTCCAGACATCTGCTGCGAATTTCTGCTGGAGTCAAGCAGAAAAATGTGGAATACGAAAGCTTTCCTACCACCTTCAGAATCCCGAAGGGAATATCAAACGACTCTTTAAGGAACGTGCATACGTCCCTTGCAATAAGGAACCTCAATGGAAGACGATGAAGCTAGTGTGAGAGAAAAGATGATTGTAAGGGAAGCGATAGTGACAATCTGGTGATGATGTTTGTGATAGTAATTATGATGATGCTGGCTATAAGACTATGATTTTAGTAGAGATTATGGTAACTACGTTACACTACATTTGACCAATAAAACGGTACGAAAGGACGTCTTTCAACCAATCATGGTTGCTTATCGCACAATTTTATCGCGTCCCTAGCATTTGTTTAATTTTATCGCGTCCCTAGCATTTGTTTAATTTTATCGCGTCCCTAGCATTTGTTTCTTTGTTTGCCAACATTTGAAACTGCGCTGGTCTGGACGTCAAAAAAAAAAATATATATATATATATATATACATATATATATAAAATTACAAACCACTCCAGTCGATGCACAGCAGTTTCAAATATGACTCGCATTGGCATTCAAGAACAAGAATTAATAAAAATCACTGATCATACCTATGCATCTTCTGAAATCCGATTTACAAATAAATGAAGAGCACCATTCGGAAATCCTGAATGAGTGGAATACACCATGTAGGCCTAAATCAACGAGTTCCACTTCTATTACGCACACGTCCAATATAACATCAATTGAACCACCAACCACATTCAAATTTGAAAATTGTACATTCAATAATTATTCCTTTTAAAATTATTCATGTTTATTTTTAATGTCATCGTCGTTAATTAAAACTGTTCTAACACTTGTGTATATTAGTTAGGTTATGTTATAGCTTCTGCTATATGATATTATGGATAGTCACGTATCAGAGATTGTTTAATACTAAGATTTATTGAAAATCATCTGTCAAGTGACGTTGATTACTGGGATTCGGATAATTGAAGTGGAATGTTGCATTTTAATAAAAATTAAACTGAATCAACAAAGCCTTCTTGACTAGTAACATTACCATCGTGTATATAGATCGACAACTTCCCGACGAGAAGGCATTGCTCACTACTGCCATCTAGCATGCATCTAGCGTAATATTTGTAATGTTGAGATGGTACAATAATACATTTGAAGACAGTTGTATTTTCGTAAGTCAATTAATATTTTATTGTATTGGAGTACTTCGTTACTTCTAATCTTTATATACTTTCTTCTAATCGTGTAATAGTCAATTAAACCCCACTCGAGTTTTGATTTTCTCTAGATTACTGTTGACTATTACACTTCAACTACGTCACACTACTTTTGACCAATAAAACGGTACGAAAGGACGCCCTTCAACCAATCATGGCTGCTTATCGCACAATTTTATCGCGTCCCTAGCATTTGTTTATTTTTATCACTAACCTAACATTTGTTTCTTCGTCTGCCAACATTTCAAACTGCACTGATCTGGACGTCAAAAAAACAGAAAATTACAAACCACTCCAGTCGATGCACAGCAGTTTCAAATATGACTCGCATTGGCATTCAAGAACAAGAATTAATAAAGATCACTGGTCATAGCTATGCATCTTCCCTGAAATCCTATTTACAAATAAATGAAGAGCACCATTCGGAAATCCTGAACAAGTTGAGGGATACACCATGTACATCAACGAGTTCACTTCTTTTACGCACACGTCCAATATAACATCAACTGAACCACCAACCACTAAAACATTCAAATTTGAAAATTGTACTTTCAATAATTGTTTTTTTAAATTATTCATGTTTATTTTTTATTTCATCATCGTTAATTAAAACTTTTCTTGTTTATTTAATCATCCCTAATTAAAACTTTTCTAACACTTGTTTATATTATTTAGGTTATGTTATAGCTTCTGCTATATGATATTATGGATAGTCACGTATCAGAGATTGTTTAATACTAAGATTTATTGAAAATCATCTGTCAAGTGACGTTGATTACTGGGATCCGGATAATTGAAGTGGAATGCAACTGTTTTAATAAAAATGAAACTGAATAACAAAGACTTCTTGACTAGTAACCGTCCACAGAGTTCAATGATGATTCCATAGTTGGCACAACTGATAACAAGAAAACAGCTGATCATAACACACTACTGCCATCTAGCGTAATGTTGAGATGGTACAATAATACATTTGAAGACAGTTGTATTTTCGTAAGTCAATTAATATTTTATTGTATTGGAGTACTTCGTTACTTCTAATCTTTATATACTTTCTTCTAATCGTGTAATAGTCAATTAAATCCCACTCGAGTTTTGATTTTCTCTAGATAAATCTGCTCGTGTTCCACTCGCAGATTTATCGATACAATCAAAACTAGTGAGATTACTGCTCACAATCCTAATGGCCACAGTAACAGTGGTGATGTTGATGGTAGTTGTGATAACGATAGAACTGGTCCTTATGGCAGTGAACGTAGTTATACTGACATTGGTGATCGTGGTTAGGTTGCTATGGAATTGTAACTCCAATGATGTTTTTGACTTGAAAAAGAGGACCATTAATAGATTTATCCGTGATTAATTATTGATAAATAAACGTTTTCATGACGTTTATGAATTTCTAGTTCTAGCGTTTCTAAGATGTGCTTTTCATCTTGTTTTGCTTTCATTATCTTTTATAGGTACCGATACCACAGTCTAGTATAAACACTCACGAAGCTCAATACGTACGAAATATGCATCCATAGGTAGTCGCTAACCACAAGGATCGCTACTATCGCCTCATTACAGACAATGCGAAATAATACCGGCACAGTCTATTGTTTCTAGCACCCTCAACAACTCAATCCTCGTGACTGTATATACTAGACTGTGCCGATACTATGAGTTTTTTTTTTGTGACTATGTCGACTGAACTTGTGTCTACAAATAAATTCAAATTCAAATGTTTTAACTGTTGAAATGCTATTGATTATGGTAGTGAATAGGTTATGGTGGTTAAAATGGCATTGGTAATTGTGATGAAATGGTCATGGGGATTAAATGGTATTGGTAATGGCATAGTTCATCATCATCATCATCATAGTGCCGGCGTAGCTCGGTCGGTTAAGGCGTTTGCCTCCCGATCCGAAGTTCCGCTTGTGCGCGGGTTCGATTCTCGCTTGGGCTGATTACCTGGTTGGTTTTTTTCGAGGTTTTTCCCAACCGTAAGACAAATGTCAGGTAATCTATGCCGAATCCTCGGCCTCATCTCGCCAAATATATCGCTATCACCAATTCTATCGACGCTAAATAACCTTGTAGTTGATACAGCGTCGTTAAATAACCCAGTAAAAATCATCAAATTCTGTCAAGGCTTAGGCCTTCTGGCTTGTTCCGCCTCAGATGAACTCGTCTTTTCATCGCTTTTCCGGCCTCCCAAGGCCTCTCTTCCCTTTAGGTTTGTAAGCAAAAAATCTTTAACAATGAAAAAATGTTATGTTTTATTTAACGACGCTCGCAACTGCAGAGGTTATATCAGCGTCGTCAGTGTGCCGGAATTTTGTCCCACAGGAGTTCTTTTACATGCCAGTAAATCTACTGATATGAGCCTGTCGCATTTAAACACACTTAAATGCCATCGACCTGGCCCGGGATCGAACCCGCAACCTTGGGCATAGAAGGCCAGCGCTATACCAACTCGCCAACCAGGTCGACTTTAACAATGACATACCTAGTTAAGGTGGTCAAAATGGTAATAGTATAACGGTAATGACATGATTAGGGTAGTGAAAATGTTAGGTATATTGGTAATGGTAATGACATGGTTATGGTCCAAATGGTGTTGGTAATTGTAATAATATGGTTACATAGTAGTTCCAAATTAAACGCAGAATAAATATGGGAAATGCCTGTTATTATTCGGTTGAGAAGCTTTTATCATCCTGTCTGCTGTCAAAAAATCTGAAAGTTAGAATTTATAAAACAGTTATATTACCGGTTGTTCTGTATGGTTGTGAAACTTGGACTCTCACTTTGACAGAGGAACATAGGTTAAGGGTGTTTGAGAATAAGGTGCTTAGGAAAATATTTGGGGCTAAGAGGGATGAAGTTACAGGAGAATGGAGAAAGTTACACAACACAGAACTGCACGCATTGTATTCTTCACCTGACATAATTAGGAACATTAAATCCAGACGTTTGAGATGGGCAGGGCATGTAGCACTTATGGGCGAATCCAGAAATGCATATAAAGTGTTAGTTGGGAGGCCAGAGGGGAAAAGACCTTTGGGGAGGCCGAGACGTAGATGGGAGGATAATATTAAAATGGATTTGAGGGAGGTGGGATATGATGGTAGAGACTGGATTAATCTTGCTCAGGATAGGGACCGATGGAGGGCTTATGTGAGGGCAGCAATGAACCTCCGGATTCCTTAAAAGCCAGTAAGTAAGTAGTTCAAATGGTACTGGTAGTGGTGATATGGTTATGGTGCAAATGGCATTCGTAATGGTGACATGGTTACCACGATTACGGGTTGAAATGGTGCAGGTGGTAGTCTTTATGGTGGTTATACTATTAGTGTTGGTGGTAATATACTGGTAATCGTGGTGGTACTCTTTCTAACGACCACGTAAAAACCAGCAGCCGCTCATAACTAACCCCAGCAGGTCGCATTCACTACATGTATGCCCGCAGGCTTCCTGTCCATCTGCAGTCAAAATCTTATTGCTCCACAATTTGCAGCCCTTTATAGAGAACAAGCTGGTTCACATCCGCGATATTATCTCGCAGGCTCTCACAACACGGACCTGACGTCATGCGTTAAAGACAAAAAAACAACAGGTTTGTTATTCCGGTAACCATAGAATAGTACATTATGCAACGAGCCTATAATGAAGGTAATTAAGAAGCGAGTATGGATATTTATGAAACGAGCGCAAGCGAGTTTCATAATTTTCATACGAGATTCTTAATTACCATTATAGGCGAGTTTCATACGACTTTTTACGCTCGACCATATTTCTAACTTGATATTATTAATTTTATTGTATCTGACCTGGAGCAATGTCCCGTATGTTGTGAGATGTGCGCAGACGCGAAAGTATTGATTTTTTTCCGAGGAACAGATGTCCACATTGACCTTGCTAGGCCATAAGAACCTACAGAGATAACATTGAAATTAAATTAGACATTGAAAAACGAGATCCAAATTGAATTTATTTGAATATTATTTACAATTGACGCTAATTATTACAGTAACAGAACATAACCTTCTGCGACAGTATTGGATTTCCAGCCTCCGTGACTTTTCGTTAATTCTCTTTCGATTGCATATCCGAGAATAATCGATACTTGCGGTTTTATAACGGTAGAAAGCTGACCTGTCATTGGCTGAAAAGTTGTAACCTGAGTCGTCATTGGCTGAAAGACCTGACCTTTAATGAGTAGGTGTACTTTAATGACATGCATTAAAGGTCTGCTACCAGTATATACCAGTATACCAGCGTATAATTACTACATTTCGGCATGGTCGAGCATAAACATTCTTTATAAACGATGATTTCTCAGCAGGTCACTAGGAGTCGCTGACCTGCAGACAGACATATAGAGCAATACTGAGTTCAACTAGATTGAAAAACACTTATGTATGTATGTATGTATGTATGTATGTATGTATGTATGTATGTATGTATGTATGTATGTATGTATGTATGTATATGTGTATGTATGTATGTACTGCATGTATGTATGTACTGCATGTATGTATGTATGTGTGTATGTATGTATGTATGTATGTATGTATGTATGTATGTATGTATGTCTTTGAAATATTTCACACAAAAAAATTTAATAGAGTTTTCCTTGTTTTTGTTTTCTTTTCGAAATAAGAATTATTTCATATGAAACATTTCACAGCGTGTTTTGGGAAAGTCATTGAATGAATTCCCAATATCCTCAGTAAATTGAAGAGAGCAATGTATTATGAGAATAAATCATTGAAAGAATTTCAATTTTGTACTTCAAGTGTGCAGAAACTTGATCAGAACAAATGTAACGTTTGTCGAATCAGGGTGTCTGACAACAACGCCATTTTGTTAATGACAATTTCGAAGTAGGCTACAGTCCTCTGCCGGGCTAGGAACCGAGTTCTCTCACACAGGAGACCAAATGCAGTTACCAACAGTGAAGTGTACATATCATTAAATCAAGTAATTAAGAATTTTATTGCTTGAATTACTGGCCGCGAGGAGAAATTCGAGGTGGCCATAAATGGTATTAGCAGGGGCTTGCTACATAGGCAGGCCCGCAATGCAATCAGCCCAGTGTAATATTAGTGTATAACAATCCGTCCCCTGCGATTCCGTCCCGGTGGACAAACAGCGCGAGAGGACTGACTACCTCAGTTGCGTGTTACAAGTGTAATTCCTGTTACGAGCATAGATGGCGACACGTGTGGGCTAGTAACTGCAGTCCTTGTGATGCTACATAAAATTAATTTAGCCCATTTCGTTATTCATGTGTTTATTTACTCATAAATTTATTCAGTTATTTATGTACTCCTATATACAGCGTGTTTCAAAAATACGAGGCATAATTTCAGGTATGTATTTCCCACATGTAGATAATCAAAATAGTTCATTACAACATGTGTCCGGAAATGCTTCATTTTCCGAGCTACGGCCTTCACAACATTGAAATTCACGGGAACCATACCTCATGTTTTAGAAGACACTCCACTGATCAATCGTCAACACATTCACTTCTTGCATGATGGCGCTCCTGCACACTTCAGTCGTACGGCTCACCGGTACTTGGATCGAAGGTTTCCTGATCGATGGATAGGTAGAGGTGGCCCAATTGCTTGGCCTCCACGCTCACCTGATCTGAACCCCCTCGGTTTCTACTTGTGGGGCCATTTAAAATCATTGGTTTATTCGTCTCCGGTGCCTGATTTGGAATCCCTTCGGAATCGAATTGTGGCATGTTCTGAGGACATACGCAATACTCCTGTAGTTTGGGATCGTGTTCGCAGGTCAATGAGACATCGATGTGAGGTCTGTATTCAAGCAGGAGGTGGACATTTTGAACATCTTCTGTAATGACAACGACCTGCGGAAAGCAAAACGTTCCGGTGAATTTCAATGTTGTGAAGGCCATAACTCGGAAATGAAGCATTTCCGGACATATGTTGTAATGAACTATTTTGATTGTCTACATGTTGGAAATACATACCTGAAATTATGCCCCGTATTTTTGAAACACTCTGTATAATTACTCCGTATGGGAGAATCCAGAAATGCATATAGAGTGTTAGTTGGGAGGCCGGAGGGAAAAAGACCCCTGGGGAGGCCGAGACGTAGATGGGAAGATAATATTAAAATGGATTAGAGGCAAGTAGGATATGATGATAGAGAATGGATTAATCTTGCTCAGGATAGGGACCAATGGCGGGCTTATGTGAGGGCGGCAATGAACCTCCGGGTTCCTTAAAAGCCAGTAAGTAAGTAAGTACAGGGTTAGTTAAAAGTCCCGCACCACCTAAATAACTTTTGAAGCATGTGGTTCAGTGCCATGAAACTTGTTATGTGGGGATTACCATATGCTAAGAACTCAATAATGGTATTACCGAGTTTTTTCTACTTCCGGTTTAACCGGAAGTAACTCCAACTCTCTTATTTTAAATGAGACATCCAATATATATATATATATATATATATATATATATATATTTATTTTTGAATAAAGCTCATTAAGAGCTTTTCAAAAAGCACCCACACTCGACACTTCTGTACAAATTCAGTGTTGCTAAGTCAAGTAAACAGAAAAGTGTATCGAATATTAAAATAATAAAATACTCCTTACTTACTTACTTACTTACTTACTTACTTACTGGCTTTTAATGAACCCGGAGGTTCATTGCCGCCTTCACATAAGCCCGCCATTGGTCCCTATCCTGAGCAAGATTAATCCAGTCTCTATCATCTTATCCCACCTCCCTCAAATCAATTTTAATATTATCTTCCCATCTACGTCTCGGCCTCCCTAAAGGTCTTTTTCCCTACGGCCTCCCAACTAACACTCTATATGCATTTCTGGATTCGCCCATGCGTGCTACATGCCCTGCCCATCTCAAACGTCTGGATTTGATGTTCCTATGTCAGGTGAAGAATACAATGCGTGCAGTTCTGTGTTGTGTAACTTTCTCCATTCTCCTTTAACTTGATCCCTCTTAGCCCCAAATATTTTCCTAAGCACCTTATTCTCAAACACCCTTAATCTCTGTTCCTCTCTCAAAGTGAGAGTCCAAGTTTCACAACCATACAGAACAACCGGTAATATCACTGTTTTATAAATTCTAACTTTCAGATTTTTCGACAGCAGACTGTATGATAAAAGACTCCTTCCTTAACAAAAACAAAACAAAGTTAGCTTACCTTCTAAATTCTGTGTTCAAATTGGTAGCCCTCAGCTGCTTTACAATGTGTCACTCGATCATAGAAACCATTTAAGGAATGATTTAACCAGGCTTTAGGAATATCTTGCACCACTTCCATTTTTATTTAGCATCACTGAATTTGTACAGAAGTATTAAGTGTGGGTACTTTTTGAAAAGCTCTTAATGAGCTTTATTCAAAAATAAAAATATATATTGGGTGTTCCATTTAAAATAAGAGGGTTGAAGTTACTTCCGGTTAACCCAGAAGCAGAACAAACTCGGTAATACCATTATTGAGTTCGTAGCATATGGTTATCCCCACATACCAAGTTTCATGTCACTGAACCGTATGCTTCAAAAGCTATTTAGGTGGTGCGGGACTTTTATCTAACCTGTATAATTACTCCAATTCTCGATATATCTATAGGCACTGCTCCAATTTTTTCTATATCCTACTATACAGGCTACCTACTTACGGCTTTTGGAGAATCCGGAGGTTCATTGCCTCCCTCACATAAGCCCTCCATCGGTCCCTATCCTGAGCAAGATTAATCCAGTCCTCATCATCATATTCCACCTTAAATACATTCTAATATTATCCTCCCTTCTACGTCTCGGCCTCCCCAAAGGTCTTTTTCCTTCAGGTCTCCTAACACACTATATGCATTTCTGGATTCGCCCATTCTTGCTGCATACTCTGCCCATCTCAAACGTCTGGATTTAATGTTCTTAATTATGTCCAATTATTATGGGGAAGAGTTAGTCTCCATGTGGACACCACAGCACAAAGTCCTTCGTGTGCTATCATTAACAGACCAAAAATCTGTGATTCGCAAGCAGCACCTGTTTCGTCGCTGGTACAACTTTAGAGCGAGGGAAACCGTTCCGACGAACGTATCGATAATGAAATGGGATAGGCAGCTCAGAGAAACGGGAAGTTTGTTATCCAAAACAAGTAAACATTCCAAGCGTAAAGTGTCTGAGGAAGAGGATCACCTTACATCGTATGGCCTCCCAGATCACCAGACCTAACCGCCTGATTTTTTCCTGAGGGGATTTGTTAAGGACCAGGACACCAGTACCTGATTTGAGAGACTTACAGGAAAGAATTTATGCTGCTGTCAACAATGTCACACCACAGACGCTTCATAACACATGGTTCGAGATAGAACACCGGTTGGACATTTCCCGCGCCACTAATGGAAGCCATGTTGAGGTTTATGGGCTATATGGTAAATAATTTCCCGCTTTCTCTCCTTGTAATAATTGGTTACAGCAATAAATTCGTACTAGTTCAGAAGTTAGGGCTACAGCTAACTCTTTTATTGTACTTATAAGTGGAACACCCTGTATATATACATGTGCAAGATCTCATAGGGGATGAAATGAACTTCTACTGAACTGTGACTCATTCAATGCAAACTTCAACAGTTACAGCACAATAATAATAATAATAATAATAATCATCATCGTCATCATAACAAAAAGGTAAAGGTATCCCCGTCACACGCCATGAAGGCACTTGTGGGGCATGGAGGTAGAGCCCCATGCTTTCCATGACCTCTGCACTAGAATGAGGTGGTGTGGTCGGCACCACGCTCTGACCGCCTTTTACCTCCGGGAAAGACCCGGTACTCAATTTTATAGGAGGCTGAGTGAATTTCGGTTCCGTTCTGAAAGTTTGGCAACGAGAAAAATCCCGTCACCAGTTGGGATCGAACCCCGGACCTTCCAGTCCGTAGCCAGCTGCTCTACCAACTGAGCTACCCGGCCGCCATAATAATAATAATAATAATAATAATAATAATAATAATAATAATAATAGCAATAATGATAATAATAATAATAATAATAATAGCAATAATGATAATAATAATAATGGCAATAATGATAATAGTAATAATAATAGCAATAATGATAATAATAATAGCAATAATGTTAATAATAATAATAATAATAATAATAATAATAATAATAACAATAGTGATAATGATGATAATAATAATAGCAATAATGATAATAATAATAGCAATAATGTTAATAATAATAATAATAATAATAATAATAACAATAGTGATAATGATGATAATAATAATAGCAATAATGTTAATAATAATAATAATAATAATAATAATAACAATAGTGATAATGATGATAATAATAATAGCAATAATGATAAAAATAATAATAATACTAGCAATAATGATAATGATAATAATAATAGCAATAATAATAATAATGAATAATTTCAAGGAAAAACTGTTCCGGGGCCGGGTATCGATCCCGGGACCTCTGGTTGAACGTACCAGCGCTCTGCCAACTGAGCTACCCGGGAACTCCACCCGACACCGTCTCAACTTTTCCCTTTATATCCACACAACTCGCGTGGGCTGACGAAACGCCAGAAACCCACATCGAGTGCACACAAACTCTGTGTGACTTGGAATTGTGGTTCTCTGTTAACGTACACAGTGACGTATGAATTATGCAAATCTGCTTTACAGGAAGCTTTACCTGAAAGACTAGATTTGCATAATGATAATAATGATAATAATAATAGCAATAATGATAGTAATAATAATAATAATAATAATAATAGCAATAATAATAATAATAATAATGATAATGATAATAATAATAATAATAATAATAATGATAATAATAGCAATAATGATAATGATAATATTAATAATAATAATAATAATAATAACAATAATAATATCTTGAAACAAGACAAATATTCACCACTTCAACTGCGTTTGTAATCCAGACTCTTAGCATTGCCTACATTTTAGCAGCGTTTGAAGAGCTTCTAACCAAAGCCCTCCCCATACAACTCTTGACACTCCGAACTCCGCCACCATGTGTACAGCGGCTCTAATAAAGATTAATTGTTTTTGCTTCGCTCCATCTGAGCGTTTTGTCATGTCTACTATCTTCGATACAATCAACAATTATGTATCGATGACGTTCATCTGACAAGCATATTATTCACATACATTACATTTTTATTAATAACTACGATAAATCCCACTGTTGGTCGACAACTTCCACACGCGTTACTTTCAACAGTTTTAACGAAAACAATACGCTAAATAAAAAAGAAACATTTTCCAGCTCAACATTGTGGCACTACGATCGCTCACTGTCTATATATACAGGGTGTTAACTAATACGTTGGAAACATTTGGGGAATACACAGAAGACCTAAAACAAAGCAAGAAATTTACGTAAATATAGTATTGTCAATTTCGCTTTTTTTATTATTTATGGGTGATTTTTAGTTCATACAGGTTTTCTTACTACAACTTCATTCTTGCATCTTTGTTTTTAAAGTCCGTGTATAATTCTACAGCTATAGTACTTTAAATATTCGCCGGAAGTTCTAATACAGGTTTCTAAGCGCCGCATCATGGACTATCTTACTCTGTCCAATATTCTAGACGTCTGTTGTATACAGAGTGTTTCAGAAATATTTTGACAAACCTTGGGGGCATGTGCCTCACGCCAAAAATAAGTAAAATGTTCACATAAACACATTTCCGAAAATCCTTAGTTTTTTGTATTGTATTGTATTGTATTTATTAACATTCCATGGTTTTCATACATGCTTACAGCTAGAATATAGAACAAGTCAAAAAACTTAATACTATTATAAAATCTTAATTTATAGTCACAGTCTAGATGAAATATATACAGACGAGATTTACAATATAGTCTACTAGTACAACACAAAGTTTTAGTATCAATTTCATGAAGTGTTACTGAATGTCATGAATTCACCTACAGAATAGAAAGCGTGAGAAATTAGGTACTTCTTTAATTTGGCCCTAAATAATTTTATGTTTTGAGTTTCATTTTTTATATCCATAGGGAGGCTATTTAAAAATTTTTACTGCCATATAACGCACTCCTTTTTGATAGCACGATAGACTTGCCGATGGAGTAATTAATAATGAAAGAACATTGGCTAATGAAACATCTGTTAGATATTGTCAGGTTGGTAGCAAGTGTTGCAGCTTTAATCAATTCAGAAACTCATAACAATTGTTCAAAATGTTCACCTTAAGTTTTATATATATAAAAAAAATGTTATGTTTTATTTAACAACGCTCGCAACTGCTGAGGTTATATCAGCGTCGCCGGATGTGCCGGAATTTTGTCCCGCAGGAGTTATTTTACATGCCAGTAAATCTACTGACATGAGCCTGTCGCATTAAAGCACACTTAAATGCCATCGACCTGGCCCGGGATCGAACCCGCAACCTTGGGCATAGAAGGCCAGCGCTATACCAACTCGCCAACCAGGTCGACTTATATATATATATATATATATATATATATATATATATATACACATATACATATATCTAATACAGGCTTCTAAGCGCCGCATCTCTCTCCCATATTCCAGGTGTCTGTTGTATACAGAGTGTTTCAGAAATACTTTGACAAACCTTAGGAGCATGTTCCTCACGCCAAAAATAAGAAAAAAAGTTTATATAATCATATGCCCGAAAATCCTTAGTTTTTTTAAATAATAATGAAAGAACATAATGAAACATATGTTAGAATTATTGGGTTATTTTACGACGCTTTATCAACATCTAGGTTATTTAGCGTCTGGATGATATGAAGGTGATAATGCCAGTGAAATGACTCCGGGGTCCAGCACCGAAAGTTACCTAGCATTTGCTCGTATTGGATTGAGGGAAAACGCCGGAAAAACCTCAACCAGGTAACTTGTCCCGACCGGGATTCGAACCCGGGCCACCTGGTTTCGCGGCCAGACGCGCTGACCGTTACTCCACAGGTGTGGACCATATGTTAGATATTGTCAGCTTGGCAGCAACTGTTGCAACTTTAATGAATTCAGAAACTTACAACTAGGGAAAGGGATTTGGAGTATTATAAAGAATGGTGAAACGTAGTATAGATATTCGTAGATCAGTGACTGTCAAGCGAGCTGCGTCACAGAGCATGGACGAGTACAGTTCACTTCATACAAACTTACACGCAACGTCCTGTAAACGTATTTCAGAATAAACATATGGAATAGTTTAATGACATATAGTGGCCTACATACATAATCTGGATTTCACTTTGAACTACATGTGTTTTTCTTGGCAACGCACAAGACACCAATAAACAACATTACAAATATACATAATTAAATATCAACCTCTGCGTCCTCGCGTGTCAGGGGAAATATTGATGGCTGATAGTTGTCTTCTGTATGGAACTCGACTCTGAATGTGTGTGTTTTTCTGTCAGGAGCGTGTTAAATTAAAACCTTTATTTACAATATCATGAAATATGATAATATGTACACAACGTACACTACAGTATTTAGAATATATATATATATATATATATATATATATATATATATATATATATATATATATAATACTACAATATTTACAACATAGCCTAATAGAGTATCATTAAATGTTGAACAAAATGTAGAGCCAAACGAAATGGCATTTTCAATTAATGCTATGTTTTGGTGATGAAACAATTATTCCTGCTGTGCCTTGTTATAATAAATTGTAAATATCATTTTCAAATTTTCTAAACACAACTTTGCTCTTTTGCAAGGAAGGAAATTTTTAACATGGAAAAACTCCGCTCTACATCTGCAGAGACAATTGGAGAGTACTTGAAACAAAATACGTCAATTAAATTCACATGTTGAATGACGTCATTCGGACACGTGTTTGTTAGTGCATCTGAAATCCGACTGAGAATACTGTACCTATCATTTTTAATCAAAACTCTGTTCATTTTTTCACCAACACGTTTTCCTACTTCACCTTCTACTTCACTCAGTTAATTACAATAGTACTCATAATATTTATTTGCTTAACTAGTTCTACTCCTGACTGTACTAATCGAATAATGGCATCCGGTAAATATAAAAAATTTGACTTAATATCCATGATTTCTTTTTTGATTATTCTATCATTTAGCAGTTCCTGGCATATTTGAATCGCAGTCGAAAGACTGGATCACTTTCTTCGCAGATTGGAGGTGATGTGCGTAATAATAATAATTGCAAGCTTCTAACCATGACCCCATCTCTTAAGAACTGGACATGGGGGAAGCGATAATTTAGGGAATTGTTTCCTGAATTTTGATACTCGATCTTAGCTTTTACAAATATAGTCTTTCAATTTTGTATTGTTAGTTGGTTTCACTTTCGGCATTGTACATGCACTTCACTACTCTGAACTCCAAACCTGCATGTTGAAGTTCTTATGCGACAACTGTCCCGTTCACCTGTTGTTGACGTGCAGAGATCTGCGAGTATGTCATGGAGGGGAGGACTTAGTATAAAGGGTTGTAAACAAATGACTGTGTAGATGCCAATACTAGCTTTTACTACTCCAAATTCCGTTCCCTACTTATAACACTAAAAGTGGAAGAAAGAGGAAAACATTTTGAACATTTGTTATGAGTTTCTGAATTGATTAAAGTTGCAACACTTGCTACCAAGCTGACAATATCTAACAGATATTTCATTATGTACTTTCATTAATAAATAAAAAAGTTAAGGATTTTCGGACATATGTTTATATGAACTTTTTTTCTTTTTTGGTGTGAGGAACGTGCACCCAAGGTCTGTCAAAGCATTTCTGAAACACCCTGTATATATACTACAGGTGTTGGTTGCGGAAGCGTCTAATTTTTCACTGTTTGCTTCACTCGCAAGGCAGATAAGCAGATAAAATTTAACCACTTTTTCTGTGGAGGGTGTTGTAATCTTGTACTTCCATTAAAGTGACTGGATCGATTTTTCGCAGCAACTCAATACCCTCTCCTGAAACGCTGTGTACGAGCAGGTTGACTTCTCGTTTGAGGGCAATATTTAATTACCAAAGTGAGCTCTTGTAGCGTTCAGCTCTGTTCAGGTGTTCAGCACGCTGTTTTCTCTACTTAACATCGAGAATCAAATTGTGTAAAGCGGGTTGCATGCCCCGCAGGCACGGGAAGTGTGTAATATTCTTCCAATAATTGGATGCCTCTGAAAAAAATTGTGAATAAAAAGAAAGTAAATTGAAAATCAACATGGTGGAGATAGACTCCTTGGAATAAATGTTTATTTTTGCTTCTAACCACGCGAATTTAATCATCCCGTGCGAGATTAGTTTCACACCCCGTCGTCCCCAGTTTATTTCCCTGCGTCTTCAATTCTTTCTGATCTCATTTGTCTGTTTTCCCACATCTACGGATCTTCCTTCTTGTCTACCTCCACAAATCCGCCGCGCTCACAATCTGATCTTCCTAGTTCAATACACTCCATGTCGTATCTTGAAATTTTTGGTCGATATTTTTATGGAATTCCCAACTATATCAGATTTGTGAGATTGGATATTGGCAAGGGTCGTGAAGCAGGAACAACTGCTTCCAGGTTGCATCCTATTTTTCCTCAAGATCTACCTCATTACACTCAAGGATTCGTATGGAAATGCATATTTTTACTGGCCAGTTGAAAGTCATGCAGAAACATTTTATATATCCATAGAGCATCACACAAGAAGAACATATCAAGAAATACAGCGTTACTTACTTACTTATTTACTGGCTTTTAAGGAACCCGGAGGTTCATTGCCGCCCTCACATAAGCCCGCCATTGCTCCCTATCCTGAGCAAGATTAATCGAGTCTCTACCATCACACCCCACCTCCCTCAAACCCATTTTAATATTATCCTCCCTTCTACGTATCTGCCTCCTCAAAGGTCTTTTTCCCTCCGGCCTCCCAACTAACACTCTATATGCATTTCTGGATTCGCCCATACGTGCTACATGCCCTGCCCATCTCAAACGTCTGGATTTAATGTTCCTAATTATGTCAGGTGAAGAATACAATGCGTGCAGTTCTGTGTTGTGTAACTTTCTCCATTCTCCTGTAACTTCATCCCTCTTAGCCCAAAATATTTTTCTAAGTACCTTATTCTCAAACACCCTTAACCTATATTCCTCTCTCAAAGTGAGAGTCCAAGTTTCAGAACCATACAGAACAACCGGTAATATAACTGTTTTATAAATTCTAACTTTCACATTTTTTGACAGCAGACTGGATGATAAAAGCTTCTCAACCGAATAATAACAGGCATTTCCCATATTTAATCTGTGTTAAATTTCCTCCCGAGTATCATTTATATTTGTTACTGTTGCTCCAAGTTTATTGTCATTATTGAGTGTAATTAGTTACCACTGCCACCGGGTATATACCCATTGCAGTGTGAATACGTACATACATACATACATACATACATACATACATACATACATACATACATACATACATACATACATACATACATACATACATACATACATACATACATACATACATGCTGGGTAACTTTCGGTGCTGGACCCCGGACTCATTTCACCGGCATTATCACCTTCATTTCATTCAGACGCTAAATAACCTAGATGTTGATACAGCGTCGTAAAATAACCCAATAAAATAAAATAAAAAATACATACATACATACATACATACATACATACATACATACATACATACATGCTGGGTAACTTTCGGTGCTGGACCCCGGACTCATTTCACCGGCATTATCACCTTCATTTCATTCAGACGCTAAATAACCTAGATGTTGATACAGCGTCGTAAAATAACCCAATAAAATAAAATAAAAAATACATACATACATACATACATACATACATGCTGGGTAACTTTCGGTGCTGGACCCCGGACTCATTTCACCGGCATTATCACCTTCATTTCATTCAGACGCTAAATAACCTAGATGTTGATACAGCGTCGTAAAATAACCCAATAAAATAAAATAAAAAATACATACATACATACATACATACATGCTGGGTAACTTTCGGTGCTGGACCCCGGACTCATTTCACCGGCATTATCACCTTCATTTCATTCAGACGCTAAATAACCTAGATGTTGATACAGCGTCGTAAAATAACCCAATAAAATAAAATAAAAAATACATACATACATACATACATACATACATACATACATACATACATACATACATACATACATACATACATACATACATACATACATACATACAAGATATTTGAATTTTTCAACCTCTTCAAAAAGGATAAATTTCCAATTTTTATGTTTCCATTCCGTACTATGTTATGGTCACGAGACATAATGAAAGGTGGTCAACTTACACAACAATGGCTTTCCCAAAACACGCTATGAAATGTTTCATATAAAACAATTTTTATCTCCAAAAAGAAGCGAAAACGAACAAAGTTTTATTAAACTTTTTTATTTCAAATAAACCGATGAAGTTAATGCCATTACTTGTGGCTGAACCTGTATACATACCTGACATATAATTCAAATTTTGTTTTTTCAGAAAGATAGTAGCTAATCCATACAAAAATTGTATTTTGCATTTATGTGCATATTTCTTGTTTTATTTTGCACATTTCAGACATAGTTAGTGTTTATAAAGCCTGCCTCTAGCCATCATCATCTACGTAGTCATTTCACCATTTTATTATTTCTTCATTAGCGTCATTTCTTCTGTTCTATGGGCTTATGACTGACTTTATATCCACAGTTTCATACCTGCAGACGTTGTTCCTTCTGCAATCCTAACCAACTGCACTCAATAACCAGATACTCGATATATTCCAACGCTTCTACGTCATACATTCAAAACTTCCCTCTCACACGCCACTGCACACTCTTTCCTCCATGTTGTATTACCATACCAGCAGCCATTATGCACCAAAGGAGTAGGGCGTAGATTGCAACACGCTGTATTGATGAATGGGCGAATTATTGAATACACGTTTTCTTTTATGGTCTGTAGGTAGAAGGGTGGGTGGATGACGTATGTATGGATTATTATTAGGTGGCTTCAAAGAGCGTAGATTAATGTGCGGGTGAGTTAACTGATGGATTAAAGGCTATATCGACGAAAGGATGAATTACTAACACATGGCCCTGAACTTCGAGTACCGTACGGTAAAAGCTGTGTAAGTTGACCACCTTTCATTATGGCCAAACTTGATCAACATATTGATGAAGTCATGGTATAGAGTTTTCCAATGACCTGTGAAGATTTACACATGCCAACCTTATTAGTGCATTTTATATTTTAAATACGGTAACATAATAGTGTATTATAACCATTACTAGTTTCATTTTATTTTATTGGGTTATTTTACGACGCTGTATCAACATCTAGGTTATTTAGCGTCTGAATGAAATGAAGGTGATAATGCCGGTGAAATGAGTCGGGGTCCAGCACCGAAAGTTACCCAGCATTTGCTCGTATTGGGTTGAGGGAAAACCACGGAAAAAACCTCAACCAGGTAACTTCCCCCGACCGGGATTCGAACCCGGGCCACCTGGTTTCGCGGCCAGACGTGCTGACCGTTACTCCACAGGTGTGGACACCATTATTAGTAGTATTGTTATTAGTGTATTGTTGTTATTGCTATTAGAATTGTTGTAATTTATTACTATTGCTATAATTTATTATTATTATTATTACTATTCCTATTATTATTATTATTATTATTATTATTATTATTATTATTAGTACTATTATTATTACTATTATTATTATTACTATAATTTATTATTATTATTATTATTATTACTTACTTACTGGCTTTTAAGGAACCCGGAGGTTCATTGCCGCCCTCACATAAGCCCGCCATTGGTCCCTATCCTGAGCAAGATTAATCGATTCTCTATCATCATATGCAACCTCACTCAAATCCATTTTAATATTATCTTCCCATCTACGTCTCGGCTTCCCTAAAGGTCTTTTTCCCTCCGGCCTCCCAACTAACACTCTATATGCATTTCTAGATTCGCCCATACGTGCTACATGCCCTGCCCATCTCAAACGTCTGGATTTATGTCAGGTGAAGAATACAATGCGTGCAGTTCTGCGTTGTGTAACTTTCTCCATTCTCCTGTAACTTCATCCCTCTTAGCCCCAAATATTTTCCTATGCACCTTATTCTCAAACATCCTTAACCTATGTTTCTCTCTCAAAGTGAGAGTCCAATTTTCATAACCATAAAGAACAACCGGTAATATAACTGTTTTATAAATTCTAACTTTCAGATTTTTCGACAGCAGACTGGATGATAAAAGTTTCTCAACCGAATAATAACAGGCATTTCCCATATTTATTCTGTGTTTAATTTCCTCCCGAGTATCATTTATATTTGTTACTGTTGCTCCAAGATATTTGAACTTCTCCACCTTTTCAAAAGATAAATTTCCAATTTTTATACTTCTATTTCGTACAATATTCTCGTCACGAAACATAATCATATACTTTGTCTTTTCGGGATTTACTTCCAAACCTATCTCTTTACTTGCTTCCAGTAAAATTCCCGTGTTTTCCCTAATCATTTGTGGATTTTCTCCTAACATATTCACGTCATCCGCATAGACAAGCAGCTGATGTAACCCGTTCAATTCCAAACCCTCTCTGTTATCCTGGACTTCCCTAATGGCATACTCTAGAGCTCTGCAGGACTTCAGAATTGAATAATATAGCACACATTAACCCTTTATGTGAGTCAGTTTCTCCAAAAATCATTCTTTCGCCAACGAATTGCTCCATTTGAGCTGTTTTGTGTCCAGCTTTTAAAAATTTCAGATGTGCTTCCTTTCGTATCGCCTGTCTCCTCTTCCGGCGGGTAGGCTGAATACTCTGAGGTCATCCCTAAAACATGCGTCCCACAGTCTAGAGTGTAGTTACTTCTGGTCTCCATGGTAACTGTGAAATACAGACCTGTGCTTTCAAACGCAAATGCGACAGTAGATAAAACAAACTCAATTATCAGATTCTATTAACAATATTATTCCCGCAACCAAGAGTGATGCTTCATGTTAGAGCAAGGATTTATATAAGTAAAAAACAACAACGCTTTAATGTAATGAAATTGATTAAACACTATGTAAATAAGCATATCACATGAAAATGTATACGGTTATATGCACACACAAATGATAGAGTTCTATTCATTTATACACAGAGTTAGATACTGTAAATAAGCAGGAAAATTATTTGAGAAGTGAAGGACTATGTAGGGAAAAAAGTTATTTATTTACCTATTTATTTATTTATTTTATATTTATACATTCATTTCTTTTTTGTACTTTTATTCTATTCATCTATTCATTCATTGGCTTTTTGTGTATATATTTTTATTTATTTTATATTTATGCATTTATATATGTTTTATTTATCTATTTATTTTATTTGTCTATTTATTTTATTTATGTATCCATTCATTTGTTTTATATCTATTTATTTATTTAATTATCCTATTTATGTACTTATTTGATGTATTTATTCTTTTACTTCCTTATTTATTTATTTACTTACTTATTTACTTATTTAATTAATTTATTAATTTACTTATTTATTTATGAATTTATTTATTTTATTTGTCTATTTATTTTATTTATGTATTCATTCGTTTCATATCTATTTATTTTATTTATTTATGTATCCTATTTATGTACTTATTTTATGTATTTATTCATTTACTTGCTTATTTATTTATTAATTCTTTATTTCATTATTTATTTATTTATTTGTTTATTTATTTATTTACTTATTTAATTAATTTATTAATTTACTTATTTATTTATGTACTTATTTATTTTATTTGTATATTTATTTTATTTATGTATTCATTCATTTGTTTTATATCTATTTATTTATTTATGTATCCTATTTATGTACTTATTTTATGTATTTATTCTTTTACTTCCTTATTTATTTATTTATTTATTTATTTATTTATTTATTTAATTTATTAATTTACTTATTTACTTATGTATTTATTTATTTTATTTGTCTATTTATTTTATTTATGTATTCATTCGTTTTATATCTATTTATTTTATTAATTTATGTATCCTATTTATGTACTTATTTTATGTATTTATTCATTTACTTGCTTATTTATTTATTAATTCTTTATTTCATTATTTATTTATTTATTTATTTATTTATTTACTTATTTAATTAATTTATTAATTTACTTATTTATTTATGTACTTATTTATTTTATTTGTCTATTTATTTTATTTATGTATTCATTCATTTGTTTTATATCTATTTATTTATTTATGTATCCTATTTATGTACTTATTTTATGTATTTATTCTTTTACTTCCTTATTTATTTATTTATTTATTTATTTATTTATTTATTTACTTATTTAATTTATTAATTTACTTATTTATTTATGTATTTATTTATTTTATTTGTCTATTTATTTTAGTTATATATTAATTCGTTTTATATTTATTTATTTTATTTATGTGTCCTATTTATGTACTTATTTTATGTATTTATTCATTTACTTGCTTATTTATTTATTTATTTATTTATTTATTTATTTATTTATTTATTTATTTATTTTATATTTATATATCCATTTCTTTTTTGTACTTTTATTCTATTCATCTATTCATTCGTTTTTATATGTATATATTTTTAATTTTTTATATTTATGCATTTATTACATTTATATATGTTTTATTTATCTATTTATTTTATTTGTCTATTTATTTTATTTATGTATGCATTCATTTGTTTTATATTTATGTATTTATTCATTTACATATCCTATTTATGTACTTATTTCATGTATTTATTCATTTACTTGGTTATTAATTAATTAATTTATTTATTTATTTACTTAGTTATTTTTCCTCATTTGTTTATATATTTATTCATTTATCTATTCATTCATTCATTCATTCATTCATTCATTCATTCATTCATTCACCTATTTATTTATAGACGATATTAAGATATTATGGAGCATATGCGGAGACTAAGAGGAAGGCAGGAAATAGCAAAGATTAGAGCATTCTGTGTTTGCAATTAATTGATCACCTATTTTTTTATTTGTCTGTCTGTTCTTTCGTTTATTCGTTCCTTCGTTTATTTATTTGCCGGTACTTGTTTTTTGATTGATCGCTCGTTCGTTTATATTGTTTAGTCAACTGTCGAAGACAGGTCTGAACCTCACAAGTGATACCAACATGATGGCACCACTTATGAGGCAACCAGGCCAGGAGATAATGGGATAGGGTGGCCAGTTCCTTTCCCCCTCCATTGCATACAATTAGCTACATATTACACTAGTCAGACTTCAGATGCATACAAACAATTGTTCTTCCTCTGACACATATCGTCAAGTGAGATGTACTGCCTGGTAATAGATGTAGGTACATAAGATCAGCCTGAACCTCAGTCAGAGCTGAATAAATCGACTGAACTGCTTGAGTGCTCTGCGAAAGAGTTCCTGAACCAATCGTATAGGTCTGATGACAAAGTAGAGAAGTATTTGCCAATATTTGTTGACTGGAACTACAAATGGTTGGAAGTAGTTGTATAATATGTTTGTGCGAGATTGTGCGTATTTGCTTGGTTTCCGCACAAAACCAATCCGCGGAAAGTCTAAAATTCCACATTCAGTATTCCCAACCTAACACACACAACAATTTCCCTCTTCTTACCGCTTAAGCGTCATATTCATTTACTGCTTTAGGCTTTTAACATATTATTTTTAAAGACGTTCAATATAGTAATAATTATAAATCGGAAACTTACCACTGCAATTTCACCTAAATTGCAATGTTAATTATTGTTTTTAAATATTTGCAAAAATTAAATAAACTCTACAACTCCACTAAAGTTACTGCATTCGTGATGCAAGTAACATTAAGGAAGCCGTGAAAAATCAACAAGATTCCAGACTCATCATAGACTGGGGGAAAAAAAAGACAGGCGTATATCATGGCCTGCTGGAGTATAGTAAACACAGAAAACATTTTAAAGCAACATTGTTGAAGATAGATATTTTTGTTTTGCAAATTTGCCGTCATTGAACAGAAACCAAGATGGAGATTTCATTGCAACTAATTAGAAATTCCTCTTTCAGGTATGTAATAAGCGATCTTCGCACAAAATAATGTACGATACACGAGCGGTATGTTTTCTTTCAATTCTCGGAAATTAAAAAAGCTCAACTACGTTTCGCTTTTTCAAACTTTTCCTCCAACATGAAAACTTCAACATACCGCTCTTGTAACGCATACTACTATTACCTTTGTCATCTGTTTGAGTTTGGAGATGTAGGCTGTGTGGAAACAATTTGGCACACCTTGTTATTTCTTCAATTTTTCAAAGCTCCAAGTTTATTTTTGGAAGCCAAAATATTTTCCTTGGGTCTTTTATTGCTGGTGTTCAGCATATTTAGTCTTCATAAATGTCTGTAAGGTGTGGGGGTTACATGATCATGATTCATCTTAAAGAAAATTCGCGGTCACCGGTGTAGCTCAGTCGGTTAAGGCGCTTGCCTACCAATCCGAAGTTGCGTTCAGGCGCGGGTTCGATTCCAGCTTGGGCTGATGACCTGGTTGGGTTTTTTCCGAGGTTTTCCCCAAATGTCAGGCAATCTAAGGCGAATCCTCGGCCTCATCTCGCAAAATATCATCTCGCTATCACCAATCCCATCGACAGTAAATAACCTCGTTGTTGATATAGCGTCGTTAAATAACCCAGTAAAAATATAAAATTCAAGACTCTCCTTTTTAATATTTTTCATTATTCCTCCATTCGGAACCCTCCCCCCATGGGGTCGTGGAACCCCATTAGAGAACTACTACAATAGAATAAAGAAGAAATTGAAGAGGAAATTTCAGCTCGTTTTGAATTTGTCTAGCACCCACCAGAATATGTACACTTATTTCCATAACACACTGTATAATTCGAGGGCTCAGTTCAAAAAGGAATCAACTCAAAATTTAGAGTTCTAACAAACCTACATTTTAAAGCTTTATATATGTATGTGTCCCGCGCCGTGGCGTCGTGGTCTAAGGCATCCTGCCTAGGACTCGCGTTACGGAATGCGCGATGGTTCCAGTCCTCATGGGGGAAGAAATTTTCTCATGAAATTTCGGCCAGTGTATGGGACCGGTGCCCATCCAGCATCGTGATGCACTTTGGGGAGCTACGATCGGTTGCGAAAGGCAGCTATAACGGCTGGGGGGATCATCGTGCTAACCACACGATACCTCCATTCTGGTTGGATGATCGTCCACCTCTACGTCGGCATGTGAGTGTGAGGCCAACAGCCGGCTGGTCGGTCTGGGCCCTTCACGGGCTGTAGCGCCACGGATTATTATTATTATTATTATTATTATTATTATTATTATTATTATTATTATTATTATTATTATTATATGTACGTATGTATGTATGTATGTGTATGTATTTTTCACATTGCAAATGGTAAACTAATATAGGTGTTAATATAGGTGTTCCCCAAGGCACAGTTTTAGGCCCTATTCTATTTTTAATATTATATTAATGACTTATTAAAAATTGACTTACAACAATACAAGAGTGTTCACTATTCTTATGCAGATGACACAGTTTTACTTTTTGGTGGAAAAACCTGGTATGATGCATATAATAATTCAAATAATGGACTTAAATTAATAAAAAAAATTATTTGACATAAATTATCTTTCTATCAACGAAAATAAAACCATAATTATTCCATTCTCATTATCCGAAAAATGTAACAAACCCCCTACATCTATATTAAGTATTAAATTACATAATTCTGATTGTTGTCTTATACAGTGTAAATGTCCGATTATATTAAGGAGTTCTCTGAAGTTAAGTATTTAGGCATAATTTTCGATAATCATTTAAAATGGAACGAACACATTAATTACCTTTGTAATAAATTACGTAAAATAGTATGCTATTTTGTTTTATTGAGGAATTACTTGTCAATAAGTTTATTATGCACAATATACTTAACTTTATTTCAATCGGTAATTATGTATGGAATTATAGGATGGGGTAGCTCATTTAAATCCAATTTTAATCCACTTTATTTATTACAGAAGAAAATAATTAATATATGTCTTCATAAACCTATTGATTTTCCATCTCAAAATTTGTTTCTAGACTTTAATGTACTTAACGTAAGACAAATTTATTATATTGTATTAATAAAATTCATACATAAAAATCGAAATAATTTTGAATTGTATTCTCATAGTTATGAAAGAAAAGGCATGAATTCTTTAAGATTGTTTGAACCAAAATGCAACACTGTTACAGTATTTAATCATAGTAGTAATTTAGGCCCAAGAATATATAACAAATTTATATTTAAATATATTAATTTTGTCAATTCTAATAGTTCTGGTATTAAATTTAAAAATGTTATGTATGGATTTTATAAAAATTGGAAAATTGTAAATTTAAATTTCTATACTGTAATTGCATAGTAGACATAAGACAAATTGTATTGTATAATTATTAATTTCAATTCAGGAATCCGCCCCTGAGCACGAGTTCTACTCTTTCAGGGGCGAGCTAAAGTTTCTCTGTATATTTTATATTTTATGTTACAATTATTAGCAAAATAATAAATAAATAAATAAATAAATAAATAA
This sequence comes from Periplaneta americana, assembly GCA_025594305.2. Classification (NCBI taxonomy): domain Eukaryota; kingdom Metazoa; phylum Arthropoda; class Insecta; order Blattodea; family Blattidae; genus Periplaneta; species Periplaneta americana. The sequence continues at coordinate 2,216,296 of JAJSOF020000021.1, read as the reverse complement.
GTAAATAAGTAAGTAAATAAACAAATAAATAAATAAGTAAGTAAGTAAATAAGTAAATAAATAAATAAATAAATAAGTCAATAAATAAATAACTAAATAGATAAAAAATAAATAACTAAATAAGTAAGTAAGTAAGTAAATAAATAAATAAATAAATAAGTAAATAAATAAATAAATAAATAAATAAGTAAATAAATAAATAAGTCAATAAATAAGTAAATAAATAAAAAAATTAATAAATAACTAAATAAGTAAGTAAGTAAATAAATAAATAAGTAAATAAATAAATAAGTAAATAAATAAATAAATAAATAAATAAATAAATTTGAAATCATATTGGGACAACCACTAGGAAATATTTAAAAATCAGACAGACTATTAAAATATGTAAGAAAGCAACTTATAGAGACCCGTTTCTTTGGTGTAGTTGGCAGCACTGGCGACACCTCTGTGATGCTGCTTCATGATCTGTAAGCAGACGTCGACCGGTTAGAATGGAGGTGGTTCTCACAAGATATCGGGCTTTGTCAGTAGTGTGTGACTTTAGAGTGTCCTATTCTACGCCAAGCGATTGAAACTTGGTTTTCCATGGATAGATCTCCACAGGACGGAGTTTACCAGGTGTTGAATGGATCTATTTATTGATCCATGCCCCCGTTACTTTCTTTTCAGATACTTGAGAGCATCGAGGTGTGGATTTGTACCGTGTTCCACCATCCTTAGTAAGATACAGTCCTTGACGGCTTTATCTGCTATCTTTTTTTCCAATATACTCTTGTGTGAAGAGAAACCATATAAATACATCATAATGTTTATTGATAGCGTCACTGTTTAGAACCTATACCTTCTGCAAAATCCCTGCTATTTAATTCAGAGAAGAACAATGCATGTTCTTGTGTTTTTCTGGATACAAGATAAAGGGATTTAACATTGCCATAAGAAATCTATGTACAAAAAACAATGAAGAAATAACTTATTCAGAGGGCCATGTTAAGAAACAAGAGAAGAGCAGACTTTTACTTAGCAACTATAATTAATGATGTTCTCTTGTTTTACAAATTGTCAAAGCCTGCTAATTTCTAAACATGGCCCACAGATTAAGTTATTTCTTCATTGTTTCTATACACAACTTCCTTATGGCAATATTAAATCCCTGTGCCCTGTTACAAGAAAAACATACGAAAGGGCCTATCTACAGTGTGGTGACTTGAAACACGCACCATAGGGATTTCAATACTTACTTACTTACTGGCTTTTAAGGAACCCGGAGGTTCATTGCCGCCCTCACATAAGCCCGCCATTGGTCCCTATCCTGTGCAAGATTAATCCAGTCTCTATCATCATATCCCACCTCCCTCAAATCCATTTTAATCTTATCCTCCCATCTACGTCTCGGCCTCCCTAAAGGTCTTTTTCCCTCCGGTCCCCCAACTAACACTCTATATGCATTTCTGGATTCGCCCATACGTGCTACATGCCCTGCCCATCTCAAACGTCTGGATTTAATGTTCTTAATTATGTCAGGTGAAGAATACAATGCGTGCAGTTCTGTGTTGTGTAACTTTCTCCATTCTCCTGTAACTTCTTTCCTCTTAGCCCCAAATATTTTCCTAAGCACCTTATTCTCAAACACCCTTAACCTATGTTTCTCTCTCAAAGTGAGAGTCCAATTTTCACAACCATAAAGAACAACCGGTAATATAACTGTTTTATAAATTCTAACTTTCAGATTTTTTGACAGAAGACTAGATGACAAAAGCTTCTCAACCGAATAATAATAGGCATTTCCCATATTTATTCTGCGTTTAATTTCCTCCCGAGTGTAATTTATATTAATTGTTACTGTTGCTCCAAGATATTTGAATTTTTCCACCTCTTCGAAGGATAAATCTCCAATTTTTATAATTCCATTTCGTACAATATTTCAATACTAAAATTTAGATTTTGTTATATTAACTCCTCTAATTACTATAGAAGAAAATGATATTAACGATTTTTGTTGAAAAAAAATTATGCATCCAATCATACTATCATAAACAATTTTTGGCTGGGGATAATAAAAAATAATACAAAATACTCTCGGCCAGAGAAACTACACTGATTTTTCATGAATGAAAATCATAGTTGGCCATGGATTATTAAAAACAATTCAATATAAAGATATTCTAGTTTATAGTCAATTTGTTAATCTGAAAAAATGTATTCAATGAAACAAAAATTTCAAATTATTATCTTTTATGTAACCTCATAAGAAGAAGATACAGACATTCAAGTCGGGGGACCTTGGTGGCCACTTGCAAAAGACGGTATCTTGGTCTCCAGAAATTGCAAACCACCTTACTGTCAGTTGTTTATTAAGATGTTCACAAATATTTGCTACAATTCAACAATGGAAAAATAACAAATGATTGGTAAACCTGAACGAACGAAACTCATATTATTAGTAACAGCTTCTGTTCGCTTCTGCTGCTATCTATTGTTTTCGCCGGCAACTAAGCATTCAGCAATATTCAAAGCAAGAATTCTTTGAGTCGTTCTTTCTTATCAAACTAATATAAAGTTCGTAATGAACGCCGTTACGAAATTATACCCGTTTGTAATCACGGAGGATTTCTGTGGACATATGACGTACTTGCAGCGTTTCATAAAATAGAAACCTGCGGAATTTATTCTGTATTAACGCAATAGAATCAACGTTGTTCTTGCAACGAGAATTGCGAATTATTGTAGCATATTCCAACTTGCTTCTAAGTAAAATAAAAACAAAAGATTCCGTGAATAATTTCGAATTACAAATCCCAATGAACTGTAAGCAGAATTTGTTAATTGCTGTAAAATGAGGTTTGAAAGTTAAATTATTATCCAATTTTACAGTATACCTAATTATCTTATTCTTGGAACACATTCCACTTTTTGGCCATTTATAGAATACAATGTGGAAATATATTCTTTTTTCCTGGAATAACCCATCATTTTACATTCATTTACGTAGGCCTATATTGAGTAAAATGTGACATGGCATGAGGTTACTTAAACGTTATTTCTATCTAATATTGAACAGTGTTAGTTTACTGTTGACTATTACACTTTTACTACGTCACACTACTTTCGACCAATAAAACGGTACGAAAGGACGTCTTTCAATCAATCATGGCTGCTTATCGCACAATTTTATCGCGTCCCTAGCATTTGTTTAATTTTATCGCGTCCCTAGCATTTGTTTATTTTTATCACTACCCTAGCATTTGTTTCTTTGTTTGCCAACATTTCAAACTGCACTGGTCTGGACGTCAAAAAACAGAAAATTACAAACCACTCCAGTCGATGCACAGCAGTTTCAAATATGACTCGCATTGGCATTCAAGAACAAGAATTAATAAAGATCACTGGTCATATATGAAGAGCACCATTCGGAAATCCTGAATAAGTTGAGGGATACACCATGTACATCAACGCGTTCACTTCTTTTACGCACACGTCCAATATAACATCAACTGAACCACCAACCATTAAAACATTCAAATTTTAAAATTGTACTTTCAATTTTTGTTTCTTTTAAAATTATTAATGTTTATTTTTTATTTCATCATCCCTAATTAAAACTTTTCTGACACTCGTTTATATTAGTTAGGTTATGTTATAGCTTCTGCTATATGATATTATGGATAGTCACGTATCAGAGATTGTTTAATACTAAGATTTATTGAAAATCATCTGTCAAGTGACGTTAATTACTGGGATCCGGATGATTGAAGTGGAATGCAAATGTTTTAATAAAAATGAAACTGAATCAACAAAGCCTTCTTGACCTGTAACCGTCCACAGAGTTCAATGAAGATTCCATAGTTGGCACAACTGATAAGAAAACATAATCATAACACACTACTGCCATCTAATGTAACGTTAAGATGGTACAATAATACATTTGAAGACAGTTGTATTTTCGTAAGTCAATTAATATTTCATTGTATTGGAGTACTTTGTTACTTCTAATCTTATATACTTTCTTCTAATCGTGTAATAGTCAATTAAATCCCACTCGAGTTTTGATTTTCTCTAGATAAATCAAAACCTCTAGTGAGATTACTGTTGATAATACTGCTGTTCAACTCAAGCGTGAAAGTGTGAAGTTTTTTTTTTATTTTGTGAATCTACTTCGCTTTATCACCTACTATGGCCATCTAGTGTCCGAATGAGATGAAGGTGATAATGCCGGTGAAAGAGTTCAGGGTTCAGGATCGAAAATTACCCAGCATTTGCTCTTAATTTGTTGAGAGAAAACCCCTTAAAAATCTCAACCAGGTAATTTGTCCCAACCAGGGTTTGAACCCGGCTCCGCTCGCTTTACGGTCAGGCATACCAACCGTTAGGCTATTCCATGACAGTTGACCATGTGAATTATAAAAGACGCCCTAAGCACAGATGACTAAAGCGATGTGTTAGGTCTATTACACATTGGCACAATACAAAAAACACAAGATTCCTTCGTGTGGAATTTTCCACCAAGTATACATGTCACATTAAAAATCTATGTCGAATGACTAACAAGGAATTTGTGGGAACTTAAAAACTACAGAGCTATTTAAAAATCCCGCACCACCTAAATAACTTTTGAAGCATACGGTTCAGTGAAATGAAACTTGGTGTGTGAGGATAACCATATACTAAGAACTCAATAATGGTATTACCGAGTTTTTTCTACTTCCGCTTTAACCGGAAGTAACTCCAACTCTCTTATTTTAAATGGAACACCCAATATATTATTTTATTTTTGAATAGCGATCATTAAGAGCTTTTCAAAAATTACCCACTCTCGATACTTCTGCACAAATTCAGTGTTGCTAAGTCAAGAAAACAGAAAACTGTATCGAATATTAAAATAATAAAATACTCCTTCCTTAACAAAAACAAAACAAAGCTAGCTCACCTTCTAAATTACGTGTTCAAATCGGTAGCCCTCAGCTGCTTTACAATGTGTCACTCGATCATAGAAACCATTTAAGGAATGATTTAATCAGGCTTTAGGAATATCTTGCACCACTTCCATTTTTATTTAGTAACACTGAATTTGTACAGAAGTATCAAGTGTGGGTACTTTTTGAAAAGCTCTTAATGAGCTTTATTCGAAAAGAAAAAACTATATTGGGTGTTCCATTTAAAATAAGAGAGTTGGAGTTACTTCCTGTTAAACCGGAAGTAGAAAAAACTCGGTAATACCATTATTGAGTTCTTAGTATATGGTTATCCCCACATACCAAGTTTCATGTCACTGAACCGTATGCTTCAAAAGTTATTTAGGTGGTGCTGAACTTTTAACTACCCTGTAGATTAAGAATCATTGATTCACCGCTTACGACTCAAAAACAGTTGTTTTTTCCTATTATGATGTCATAGACTCACATGATTTTTATTTTCGTACACATACAGCTCCAGACATCCACAGAGAGAGAGAGAGTTCGGAAGAATGCGTGTTACGGAAGAAAGAAACATGATTTTATCCGAAACTAATCAAAATCGGGCACATGTACAGTATATATGAATTTTTCATCAGAATGTCAGAAATTACATCCTAGAATACTGCACAATCTTCGTGAATCACTGCGTATACTGTGTAATCCCAGCCACCAATTCACTCAATTGAGTGCGCTCCTTGTATAATGGCAGTTGACTTAATATATGTCAACATATATGTCGAACTTGGAGTCAGACCACAAAGGGAGAAACACTAGAGCAGAGGGATTCGATCCGGTGCTGTGGATTGAACTTCGGCGTAGCTCAGTGGTTAGACCGCTTGGTACGTAGAACCAAGGATTTGGTTTCGATCCCCGGCGCCGGAGCGAATTTTTCTCCTCCAATTACCATAATAGATGAATTCTGTAGGACCAAAAATTAATCTTTACGTAATAAATTTTTATTAAAATTACCAATATTATTAGTAAATTTTATAATTCCATTTCTAGTGTAAACTGCCAGTGCCAGAACGTTTAGATTATATAGAAAAAAAGAGAAAATATGAACAATTAAGTTTACGTACTACTTTTGAAAAACCCCGTACAACCTTTAGCTTCTATTTGTAATATTTTTATCCTTAAAACTAAAGAAAAAGGCATTTTACTAACAATTTCAAATTAATGTAACTTTGGAAATATTGACTTTTTTTGTTCAGAATTTCTTCAGAAATAAGATCAGTATGTGACGGTAGGTCCTCGTGAATCACCCTGTATTTTTTTTTTTTTTTTTTTTTTTTAGAATCGCCCAAACTGTCACCCCTCAAACGAATGACCCTTTCGTCCTGAATCATCGTATATGTTTTTCTAAAGTTTGGATCCAGATTTTTGGGACACACTGTATAAAAGCGTTATGGAATATAAGATATTCAAGACAATATTGAACCAGGATTTATGACCAGGAATGATATCGCTCTCGACTTGTGGGAGTTTGATACAGGCGGGAGTTAAGACAATGCAGCATGAGACCCTTGTTCGATCTTCCGGTCAAGGAGGTTAATTATCTCTCAGTAGTTGCCACATTAATCACGCCCACCTGCTGCAGTTCTGCCAACATTGGCACAAGTGCTTACATGTGTTCTATTTCGGTAGAAGAGCACCTTGAACTCTTCTAGCACCTGATAATGAAAAAAAAAAAAAAGAAATCTGAAATTATTTTAAGGTTAACTCTGTCTTAGTCTTCATATGAATAAAAAGTCTGGGGACGAGGAGGGACGAGCATCTTCCTCTTTAAGGTTGTTGCAAATGGCTTATGAAGAGCTTTCTGTCTATGCAGTTCATTTGATTCCAAAATGAGTATAGTACACATTGTTACATAATCTCTGAAGACAATTTTTGCCTACTTCCTATCTTCAATAAACTGTCACATCCAAAGTACAAACGTTCCACAGATAGTAACAGTATATTTATATTACAAAAAAGAGTAATTAGAATAATAGTAGGTGGCAAATCTAGGGAATCGTGTAGGACCATTAAAAAAAAAGTACAAATAATGCCCATGGCTTGTCAGTATATTTTTCCATTACTAATCTTCCTCGTATGTAATCGTGAAAACTTTGTAACTAATTCAACAGTTTATAGCTTAAATACACGTCAAAAATGACTTTCATACTCCATCGGCAAGTCTATAGTGCTATCAAATAGGAGTGCGTTATATGATAAAAAAATGTTAAAAATTGTCCTTAAGGATATAAAAAAATTAAACTCAAAACTTAAGATTATTTAGGGCCAAATTGAAGAAGTACCTAATTTCTCACGCCTTCTATTCTGCAGGTGAATTCATGACATTCAACAACGCTTCATGAATATTTCTGTCTTGTATTAAGTATCGATACTGACCCCTTGTGTTGTACTAGTAGACTATATACACTGTGACTATAATTTAGACTTTGTAGTACTATTAAAAATTTTTCACTTCTTCCATATTTTACCTCTAAAGCGATGTACGAATATCATGAAATGTAAAGGAATACTGGAATACAATACAGGATGTTTAAAAATACGGGGCATAATTTCAGGTATGTATTTCCCACATGTAGACAATCAAAATAGTTCATTACAACATGTGTCCGGAAATGCTTCATTTCCGAGTTATGGACTTCACAACATTGAAATTCACCGGAACGTTTTTCTTTCCGCAGGTCGTTGTCATTACAGAAGATGTTCAAAATGTCCACCTCCTGCTTGAATACAGACCTCACATCGATGTCTCATTGACCTGCGAACACGATCCCAAACTCCAGGAGTATTGCGTATGTCCTCAGAACGTGCCACAATTCGATTCCGAAGGGATTCCAAATCAGGCACCGGAGACGAATAAACCAATGATTTTAAATGGCCCCACAAGTAGAAATCGAGAGGGTTCAGATCAGGTGAGCGTGGAGGCCAAGCAATTGGACCACCTCTACCTATCCATCGATCAGGAAACCTTCGATCCAAGTACCGGCGAGCCGTACGACTGAAGTGTGCAGGAGCGCCATCATGCAAGAAGTGAATGTGTTGACGATTGATCAGTGGAGTGTCTTCTAAAACATGAGGTATGGTGTTTTCCAGGAAGTTTGTGTACGCCTGCCCCGTAAGTCTGTTTACAAGTACATGGGGTCGAACTAATCGATCACCAATGATACCGGCCCACATGTTGAGGGAGAACCGCACCTGGTGATGAGATGGAACAGTTGCACGTGGGTTTCATACGCCCATACATGCTGATTGTGGAAATTTGTTATGCCATCTCGTGTGAACTGTGCTTCATCTGTAAATAATACTAAGGCAGGAAAGTTCGGATTTACATCACACTGCTGCAAGAACCACTGACAGAACCTAACTCGTGCAGGGTAATCTGCTGGTGACAGGGCCTGTACACGTTGCAAATGATAAGGATACAATTGATACTCTTTCAACAGTCTCCAGACAGTCGTATGAGGAACATTGACTTGCAACGCTACCCTTCGTGTGCTGATAGAAGAAGTCATGTTCACAGCCTCCAGAATCTCCTCCTGTACTTCTGGAGTTGTAGATCTTGGTCGTCCCCTTCCCAAACCAGGAGAGTTAAATTTTCCATACTCGCACAGACGGTAATGGAGACGTACAAATGTCTTCCGATCTGGACATTGTCGCTGTGGGTACCTCTCCTGGTACAAACGACGAGCCAGCGCAGCATTGCCGTCCGTCTTACCGTACATGAAGTGTATCTCTGCCAGCTCTTGATTTGAATACATGTCGCACAGTCTAACGCCTACACAACACTGAATGTAACCTTCGCCTCGGAATGAACTGTCAGAGTGCCCTCTTAATGTCTCCTTTGACGGCAACGACCTGCGGAAAGAAAAACGTTCCGGTGAATTTCAATGTTGTGAAGGCCATAACTCGGAAATGAAGCATTTCCGGACACATGTTATAATGAACTTTTTTGATTGTCTACATGTCGGAAATACATACCTGAAATTATGCCCCGTATTTTTTAAACATCCTGTATAATACAATACAATACAATACAATGAAAGAGTTTTGTTACAATTTCCTTACTAAAGATTTTTTTACACTTAAGAAAACTGTTTAAGTTATCCGTAATGACGTTATCTACACATAAAATGTTATGTTGACAAAAAACAAGCATGTCGAGTACATGCCAGAATATAATAATAATAATAATAATAATAATAATAATAATAATAATAATAATAATAATAATGATTTATTTTAGCTGGCAGAGTTAAGGCCGTAAGTATATATATATATATATATATATATATATATGAACTTACAAAGAATTCAACAATTTGATTTAGATAAGAGCTACATGTATACAAGAGTTATATACGAATTAAACAACAAAATACTATGAACTATTAATTAAACACTGAAATAAACTGTGTAGCAGAATTAAGCTAAAATACATAGAATGTTAATATATTTCAAATGATATTAGATAATAGAAAGAGATTATTATGAGACAATTTTGAAAATATAGCACAATCAGGATGATGTCTAAAGAAAAAAGTAACAATGTAGTCAGTGATAGTTTAAATCAGTATGATTGGAATGAAATGCTAATAAGGTTATCTTTTAAGCTGTTCTTAAAGGTGTTTGTTGTCTTGCAGCCCCTAATACTTTGTGACAAGGAATTCCATTGACGCGAGGTGAATGCTGTAAAAGATGATGAATAACAAGATGTTCTATGAAGAGGTATACTTAGCGTGCCACAGATAAGTGATCTGGTATTTACGTCGTGGTTGAAAATAGGTAAGAGAAACGAGACGATATACTGTATATATTGTATCTAATATATCTAATTGGTAATATCTAATATATCTAATCTAATCATATCTAAGTATCTAATGTATTGTCCACACCTGTGAAGTAACGGTTAGAGCGTCTAGCCGTGAAACCAGGTGGCCCGGGTTCGATTCCCGGTCGGGGCAAGTTGCCTGGTTGAGGTTTTTTCCGGGGTTTTCCCTCAACCCAATATGAGCAAATGCTGGGTAACTTTCGGTGTTGGACCCCGGACTCATTTCACCGGCATTATCACCTTCATCTCATTTAGACGCTAAATAACCTAAGGTGTTGATAAAGCGTCGTAAAATAACCTAATAAAATAAAAATAAATCTAATGTATTGTATCTCATATACCAAAATCAGTGTGTGTGTGTGTGTGTGCGTGCGTGTGATTTAAATTTGTGGAGGGGGTTCTGTTTTAATGTTTTCTTAGTGTTTATTTTATGCAAATTTTGCTTGTAATTATTATTGTTCCTAAAAGCGGTATAATATATAATTTGCATCAAATGTCGTCACATATTTTATAGCTGTAAGGTTTCATCTATACAGTATTTAATCTTGTTAGCAAAGTGTCCAGAATTCACTGCCATATAGCAGACTTCGAATCCCTGAATTGCGTATATTTTAAATCTTGTTTTTTAACCCGATTAGTAGGGACCGGATTTTTATGTAATTACATATTATATTCCTTTCAACCTAACCGTCGTATATAAATAACAAATCTTTGCGAATCTTGTAATTACCATTAATATATTAAAATATGATACTACATATTTTTACACATTTGCCCCACATTACATATTATGGCTTGGTATTACGTAAATCTACATATTTAGGAGTTCTATTCATTTTTACTTCTCTAAAAGGAAGAAAAAAAAACTTCTGCTGGGAAAGGTTTTTTTCCCCTTTCAGAGAAGTAAAATTGAATAAAAGCCTTTTCAGGTGTGACAAGTACCACGGCCTACAGTGTACCGAGTGCCTGAAGACAGTGACCGAACTCAGGACCGAAGACTAACAAACAACCTATGCACACTTGTTCGCATTTCTTCTTTATTATAGAAAGCCTTTTTACCTACCCAAGAAAGGATATATTTCGGGACGAAACATATTTAACGTCCTTAGTTCTAGGAAGTAACAGAGGCACTCACCCCATACCGCCCACTGTAAATATGAGTGAACAAAAGGCAACCATTCTCATACAACTACCTTGTATTGTAAAAATCACTCAGAAAGTAGCGTTGCCTTTATGCGGTGGATGGAACGAGGACGACGTGATTTGTCTCGAACTATAATTGTTCTGCACACGTCTTAACAAGCCGTTCCCATGCAATTTGCAACCTTACCCACCCTCTTCCTAATCCTTCCAGGGAAAACACGTGTCAAGTCTGACATGAGACTTTGAGGTTATTGTTTGACCTCTTTATTTTAAATTTAAAAGACCTATACGGAAATGGATTTTTCCGAGCAATTAGAAAGTATGGTTCTCGGCTGGAATAATCCTATCCTTCTGAATGAGACAGGAATGTCACTTTTCAAACAACAGTTTGTAAATGCCTATAGTTTGAGGTTTTAGTAGGTACTTGGTTTCTTACAGGGAGCAGCTAAAATGCATGTGTCCCACATCTCCTCTGATTTTCTCCTAATCCAGTAAAGCGAAACAGTGCTTGCAGTTCTGTTGTGTCATTCATTTCACTCAGTTCTCTAGTTTTAGTACTTACAGTATAAAGTGCAAGTGAGTTTATCTACTGCTTTTAATTAACTAAAATGGCCCCTGTATCTTCAACCCTAACGACAAAAATAAAATCACGGATTGCGATGGACGAAGCTTTCACTACAGATGGAAAAATAGTAATGTGTCATGTGTGCGGTAAAAAAGTCGGGTGCTCTATGAAATCACAACTGGAGAGTCTTACTTACCCTATACCTGCCAGATGTTGACATTAATATTTTCATGATTTTACATATTTTGGTACAGATTCAGCTTATTTTTCTTACATAAATATGTACATATTTCACACCTTGATATTACATAAAAATCCGGTCCCTACTGATTAGGTTTAAAACTTGATGTAAAATGCCAAGTATATCCGTAATAATAATAATAATAATAATAATAATAATAATAATAATAATAATAATAATAGTCCAATTAATTAAAATGTGTCTCAGTGAAACGTACAGCAGAGTTCGTATAGGTCGGTTTCTGTCAGATGCGTTTCCAATTGATTGTGGGCTAAAGCAAGGAGATGCAATATCACCTTTACTTTCTAACTTTGCTCTAGAGTATGCCATTAGGAAAGTCCAGGATAACAGAGAGGGTTTGGAATTGAACGGGTTACATCAGCTGCTTGTCTATGCGGATGAGGTGAATATGTTAGGAGAAAATCCACAAACGATTAGGGAAAACACGGGAATTTTACTGGAAGCAAGTAAAGAGATAGGTTTGCAAGTAAATCCAGAAAAGACAAACTATATGATTATGTCTCGTGACCAGAATATAGTACGAAATGGAACTATAAAAATTGGAGATTTATCCTTCGAAGAGGTGAAAAAATTCAAATATCTTGGAGCAACAGTAACAAACAAAAATGACACTTGGGAGGAAATTAAACGCAGAATAAATATGGGAAATGCGTGTTATTATTCGGTTGAGAAGCTTTTGTCATCCAGTCTGCTGTCAAAAAATCTGAAAGTTAGAATTTATAAAACGGTTATATTACCGGTTGTTCTGTATGGTTGTGAAACGTGGACTCTCACTTTAAGAGAGGAACAGAGATTAAGGGTGTTTGAGAATAAGGTGCTTAGGAAAATATTTGGGGCTAAGAGGAATGAAGTTACAGGAGAATGGAGAAAGTTACACAACACAGAACTGCACGCATTGTATTCTTCACCTGACATAATTAGGAACATTAAATCCAGACGTTTGAGATGGGCAGGGCATGTAGCACGTATGGGCGAATCCAGAAATGCATAGGCCTAGAGAGCGTTAGTTGTGAGGCCGGAGGGAAAAAGATCTTTAGGGAGGCCGAGTCGTAGATGGGAGGATAATATTAAAATGGATTAGAGGGAGGTGGGATATGATGATAGAGAATGGATTAATCTTGCTTAGGATACGGACTAATGGCGTATGTGAGGACGGCAATGAACCTCAGGGTTACTTAAAAGCCAATAAGTAAGTAAGTAAGTAATAAATAATAATGATAATGATAATAATAATAATAATAATAATAATAATAATAATGATAATAATAATAATAATAATAATAATAATCAACATGTCTACTGGTTTTTCTGCAATGATTAGTAAAGAAAAACAAGTATCCTGTACACTTAAGGGAAAATTGACGGCAAACAGAGCGTTGGTGTGGTCTGTGACACATTCGCAAGGTTTGCGGTCGCTGCATTCGTGACTTCAGCTTCACAAAGCTTCTTTGAATATTTCTCAGTCATGTCGGAGAGGCACGTCTGCCTAGAAATGGTACCCCACCCCACACACCTGCACCAGTTTACGACGTGCACCACAATATTTCCTTGCCACACACACTTATTAATAATAAACGGTGCAAAACTGCACAAGCTTTCTTATTGCCAAGTTTGTGTCGTAACTTTCAAACAACGACATTAAATAAAAAAAAACTGGAAGATGAATTGTCAGCGACGATTTTTAACATGTCTGTCCTCCCATTAAACCAAATATTAATTCACCTGTATAAAATTACAGCAGCGTCAATCTAAATAAGGGCTGAAGTACCTGTAATGGAACTTAGTACCCGGATGAGTAGCCCCAACGCCAGGCAGTGATGACCAGGTTGGATTCATGATCTTGGAACTATGACGCCAACCTACCTTCACGCTATGTGATGAATGGCTATGATATTTGGGTGTATGTCCTAATAAACTAATTACTTACAAATGGCTTTTAAGGAACCCGGAGGTTCATTGCCGCCCTTACATAAGCTCGCCATTGGTCTCTTTCCTGAGCAAGATTAATCCACCTCCCTCAAATCGATTTAATATTATCCTCCCATCTACGTCTCGGCCTCCCTAAAGGTCTTTTTCCCTCCGGCCTCCCTACTAACACTCTATATATATTCTGGATTCGCCAATACGTGCTACATGCCCTGCCCATCTCAAAGATCTGGATTTAATGTTCCTAATTATGTCAGGTGAAGAATACAATGCGTGCAGTTCTGTGTTGTGTAACTTTCTCCATTCTCCTGTAACTTCATCCCTCTTAGCCCCAAATATTTTCCTAAGAACCTTATTCTCAAACACCCTTAATCTCTGTTCCTCTCTCAAAGTGAGAGTCCAAGTTTCAGAACCATACAGAACAACCGGTAATATAACTGTTTTATAAATTCTAACTTTCAGATTTTTTGACAGCAGACTGGATGATAAAAGCTTCTCAACCGAATAATAACAGGCATTTCCCATATTTATTCTGTGTTTAATTTCCTCCCGAGTGTGTCATTTATACTTGTTACTGTTGCTCCAACATATTTGGATTTTTCCACCTTTTCGAAGGATAAATCTCCAATTTTTATGTTTCCATTTCGTAGAATATTCTGTCACGAGACAATCATATACATTTTTCTTTCTGGGTTTACTTCGAAACCTATCGCTTTACTTGCTTCAAGTAAAATTTCCGTGTTTTCCCTAATCGTTTGTGGATTTTCTGGTTACTTACTTACTTACTGGCTTTTAAGGAACCCGGAGGTTCATTGCCGCCCTCACATAAGCCCGCCATCGGTCCCTATCCTGAGCAAGATTAATCCAGTCTCTACCATCATATCCAACTTCCTTCATATCCATTTTATTATTATCTTCCCATCTACGTCTCGGCCTCCCCAAAGATCTTTTGCCCTCCGGCCTCCCAACTAACACTCTATATGCATTTCTGGATTCGCCCATACGTGCTACATGCCCTGCCCATCTCAAACGTCTGGATTTAATGTTCCTAATCATGTTAGGTGAAGAATACAATGCGTGCAGTTCTGCGTTGTGTAACTTTCTCCATTCTCCTGTAACTTCATCCCTCTTAGCCCCAAATATTTTCCTAAGAACCTTATTCTCAAACACCCTTAATCTCTGTTCCTCTCTCAAAGTGAGAGTCCGAGTTCCACAACCATAAAGAACAACCGGTAATATAACCGTTTTATAAATTTTAACTTTCAGATTTTTTGACAGCAGACTGGATGACAAAAGCTTCTCAACCGAATAATAACACGCATTTCCCATATTTATTCTGCGTTTAATTTCCTCCCAAGTGTCATTTTTGTTTGTTACTGTTGCTCCAAGATATTTGAATTTTTTTACCTCTTCGAAGGATAAATCTCCAATTTTTATAGTTCCATTTCGTACTATATTCTGGTCACGAAACATAATCATATACTTTGTCTTTTCGGGATTTACTTCCAACCCAATCGCTTTACTTGCTTCCAGTAAAATTCCCGTGTTTTTCCTAATCGTTTGTGGATTTTCTCCTAACATATTCACGTCATCCGCATAGACAAACAGCTCATGTAACCCGTTCAATTCCAAACCCTCTCTGTTATCCTGGACTTTCCTAATGGCATATTCTAGAGCAAAGTTAAAAAGTAAAGGTGATAGTGCATCTCCTTGCTTTAGACCGCAGTGAATTGGAAAACCATCAGATAAAAACTGGCCTATACGGACTCTGCTGTAAGTTTCACTAAGGCACATTTTAATTAATCGAACTAGTTTCTTGGGAATACCAAATTCAATAAGAGTATTATATAAATCTTCTCTCTTAACCGAGTCATACGCCTTTTTAAAATCTGTGAATAAATGATGTACTGTACCCTTATACTCCCATTCTTTCTCCAAAATCTGTCGAATACAAAATATCTGATCAATTATAACCATTAATAACCATAATAACCAAAACTTTGTTAATTTTCTTCTTAGCATTATGCAACAGAAACATTCTACACATTGCAAATCACAAGTAAATTTACTAATAGTATCTTCTTCTTCTTTTTCTTCTTCTTCTTTTCCTTCTTCTTCTTCTGCCTTTCCAAGGATTGGGGGATTAGTTTGTAAAATATTATGCAACCAGGTCGTTAGAAATACAGGGACATTCATTTTATTTTTGCTAATTTTTATAATATTAACCTGGCTATACCTTTGAATAAACGATTGAGACCAGAAACAACGTTTGCTACCCCCTTCCATGACTGGAGTTCGATGATACTGGCGCAATTTTTTTATTTTAGTAGGTTATTTTACGACGCTTTATCAACAGCTTAGGTTATTTAGTGTCTGAATGAGATGAAGGTGATAATGCCGGTGAAATGAGTCCGGGGTCCAACACCGAAAGTTACCCACCATTTGCTCATGTTGGGTTGAGGGAAAACCCCGGAAAAAACCTCAAGCAGGTAACTTGCCCCGACCGGGAATCGAATCCGTGTCACCTGGTTTCGCGGCCAGACGCGCTAACCGTTACTCCACAGGTGTGGACCGTTTGTATGAATTTAATGAAAGGTTTCGAATGAGTCCCGCGCTATACTTCAGAATACCGCGTAAGTATTTATATACGAAGACTGTCTTTAATGAATACTCGCACTTAAAAAAGAAATTCCCTGCACCAAAAATAAATAATTCAATAATGCAATAACGTTACTACTTATGCGGTATTCTGAAGTCGTTTCGAGTCCCGTTTCGCTGGAATCGCTCCTACAAGATATGGGACATCATATCCAACATCTAAAAGGGAAAAGCGATGTCCTAACCTCAAAGCGAGAACTGTATTGTTTTGCATTGGATGCATACTAGCTGTCAGTTCCGTGGGTTAGCAGATAAGCACGGAATTTCTAAGATGTCAGTGTGCAAAAGTGTCCACAGGGGAGTTGATGTTGTTAAGAGTTAAATTCGAGGCAGGTTTTTGATAAAAAAAATGTTATTTACCATAGCACAGAATTTTTATGCTGCTGCTGGAATCACTAATGTTTGTGAGGTTATGGATGCAACATTAATAAATACTGATGGATCAACACATAAAATGAACTTGATTTTGTAGTTACACATTGCAATTATTTTATCAATTGCACATTTGTATGTGGATTAAATCTGTTTTTGCTTTTTTGTTTCAATTTGGTGCTAACTTTGGTCATTTAAGTAATACACGTATTGGTGTACTCGACCAATCACATCACATGACATTCCATTGTCGCCAATATACAAAAATCTAAATACTTTCAATTTTCTTTAACAATACTTTATATTTTCTGTTGGTGAAATATGAATCAGGAAGCTTAGAATAATCTATTTTAGTACAAAATATAAACATATGTATCGATAGTAGTAAAAATACAGCGACTTTAGCTCTGCTCCTTAGCGATTTTTGTAAACTGTCGTTGGCGATATTGTGTAACCAATAATGCGCATTTGTAAATTTCTTTAGCTGATTTTGTAAAGATCGTCATACTTTACAAATTAATAAAATAGCATTGTGAAACACAGTTTACAAGCATTTGTAATCTTTTACTTGTTGTTTGTAAATTGTTAATTTGTAATTTGTAAGGATTGTGAAACGGGCTCTAGATCGTCAGAAATAGAATGTATCAGTAATAATGATGATGACGGTAATAATAATAATAATAATAATAATAATAATAATAATAATAGTGGTGGTGGTGGTAGTATCAATAGCACAATACTCTGCCAGCGAAAATAAAACATTATTATTATTACAAAAACGAATAATTAAAATTTGTTTGAAGAAACGTTTCGATTATCCCACTAAATTAATTTATTCTGAATTTAATGTATTTAATATTGAACAAATTTATAAGTATACGCTGTTAAAATTTTATCATAAAAATCGTAATAAGTTTGTATTACAGACACACAATTATGACACAAGACGAAATATTAATTCAACATTAGTAGAACCTAAATGTCTCACATCTGCTGGTCTAAAGCATAGCATAAATTTTGGCCCTCGGTTGTACAATGCTTTAACTAAATTACACCCAGAACTTCTAACATGTAACCCACTAACATATAACAAGAAAATTAGAAACGTGTTAATATCTTCAATTTGATTAAATAAATTTATAGCATATGTGTATGAATTAATCAACCTATATTATATTTGTATTCTATAATTTTGAAATATATATTAGTCCTACTTTTCACGTGCGATATTATTCTTCTGTAGTGTTAATATTATATTATATAATTCCATTGCCGCTGTAATTATATTTTAGTTCCTATTTTATTTTACTTATTTATTTTTATTATTATTTTTTATTTTAATATTATATCTGAACTGCGACCGAGCACGGGCGCTGCTCATTCGGTCTCAAATTTTGTTAATACTACTGTATCTTCTTTTTATATTGCTTGTATTATTTTATTGGTATTTCTCTTGTTTGTTTTGTAATTATATTCTTTATTCTGTATATTTGAATTTAAATAAATAAATAAATAATAAAAAATAAATATTATTATTATTATTATTATTATTATTATTATTATTATTATTATTACTAGCCGTACCCGTGTGCTCCGCTGCACCCGTTAGAAATAAATATAAAGTAATTACATAATTAAAATAGGACATTTGATCCAGGAAACATTCGTATTTGATAGAAGGATAAATCGTTTAACATGTTACTTAATTTAAATTGTATTTGCATAATTAAAATGCGATCATTTTGATCCAGAGAGCAATCATTTGGTCATAAAAATTATTTTAGGAAATACAGGAAACGAATGTACAGAATAGCCTATCCAGTTTTCTGTGCATAAGAAGCTATTTTAATCTTACCTGTCCTCGATTCACTCACAAGTTACTGTAATAACATTATAGCATTATATCCATCCAGAGAAACTACACTTTCCAATGGTGAATTAATAATTAATTACAAAAATCGGTTAATTTAGCTTCTGATATTACTTCATACAAACACACAAACATTATCTGTAGGCTATCTTTCATAGCTTTCGATTGTTGCTGTCCAAGGACCCTTATAGACGAAGTCATTTGTTTTTTAATTCATTACACGGCCTTAGATGGCAGTTATTTTAATTTTAAAACTCATTTATCTCATTAAATATCAGTCCTAACAAAATTTTTCAAGGAATAAAACGTATCGGAAATTATTTTTAAAGAAACTTTTGTTATGTAACATTTTTCACAAAAATCAATAATAAGCGAGATATTTCGATTTATTTAATTCAGGCCCTCTTATAACCCCCCTTTTAAATAATGTATTTTGAATGCCATATAGCCTAAAATCTAAGATACAACGAACTTAATTTATATTCCAATTTTCATCGAGATCCATTCAGCCATTATCGCGTGAAAAGGTAACAAACCTACAGACAGACATACATACAAACAAAAATTTCAAAAAAGCGATTTTCGGTTTAAGGGTGGTTAATTATATATGTTATGACCAATTATTTTTGGAAAATCGAAAATTACCAGAAAAATTTCGGCTACAGATTTATTATTAGTATCGATTATTATTATTACTAGCAGAGGCAGTGGTAGCCTACTTTCTGCAGTACGAATGTCTACTCAGCTGCAAACTGCACAGTGAAGTGATACGTAACAATGTCACGTGATGCAAACGTTAAATGTAGTGACGTTTTCTTTCTCAAAGAGTATCAGCAGGTATTTGTTATTCAAATGCTATACAGCTCAGCTGGCTGGATCCTTTCAGTTTATTTCACAGAAGTAACGATTTCTCAACGTCGTCCATTTCTGCTAAAGTTGCAAAGAGATTTCTCTTGTAGCTCAGATGCGTCCTTGCTTTAATCCAGACCTGGAAACAGGCAAATCTTGTGATCCTCTTATATCTGGGAGGTTTTCTTTTTCCTCCGTCCGAGCTCTTATCTGGGGACGAAGCAGCTTCATTTCGGCCTCTCTATTGTCCCCCCGTCGCCCCGCGTGACTTCATACAAGGCTCCTCCACGAATCGCGTCTTCCGAGCTCGTCTATTCTTGCTGATTTTCTTCACTTTCAGCATTAATTTTCCGACATAATCAGCCCTTATCTGTGATCTGCGGACCATTATACACAGCGCTGTATTCGATTTCAAACCTGATTGGAGGTCGTAATGTTTTTAATGCATGATGAATATCCAGACCATAACTTCTATTCCAAACTCCAACATCTCGACATTAAAACTTACTTACTTACTTACTGGCTTTTAAGGAACCCGGAGGTTCATTGCCGCCCTCACATAAGCCCGCCATTGGTCCCTATCCCGTGCAAGATTAATCCATTCTCTACCATCATATCCCACCTCCCTCAAATCTATTTTAATATTATCCTCCCATCTACGTCTCGGCCTCTTCAAAGGTCTTTTCCTCCGGCCTCCCAACTAACACTCTATTATCCATTTCTGAATTCTACCATACGTGCTACATGCCCTGCCCATCTCAAACATCTGGATTTAATGTTCCTAATTATGTCAGGTGAAGAATACAATGCGTGCAGTTCTGCATTGTGTAACTTTCTCCATTGTCCTGTAACTTCATCCCTCTCAGCCCCAAATATTTTCCTAAGAACCTTATTCTCAAACACCCTTAACCTATGTTCCCCTCTCAAAGTGAGAGTCCAAGTTTCACAAACATACAGAACAACCGGTAATATAACTGTTTTATAAATTCTAACTCTCAGATTTTTTGACAACAGACTGGATGACAAAAATGTCTCAACCGAATAATAACACGCATTTCCCACATTTATTCTGCGTTTAATTTCCTCCCGAGTATCATTTATATTTGTTACTGTTGCTCCAAGATATTTGAACTTCTCCACCTTTTCAAAAGATAAATTTCCAATTTTTATATTTCCATTTCATACAATATTCCCGTCACGAGACATAATCATATACTTTGTCTTTTCTGGATTTACTTCCAAACCTGTCTCTTTACTTACTTCAAGTAAAATTCCCGTGTTTTCCCTAATCGTTTGTCGATTTTCTGCTAACATATTCACGTCATCCGCATAGACAAGCAGCTGATGTAACCCGTTCAATTCCAAACCCTCTCTGTTATCCTGGACTTTCCTACTGGCATACTCTAGAGCAAAGTTAAAAAGTAAAGGTGATAGTGCATCTCCTTGCTTTAGCCCAGAGTGAATTGGAAACGCATCTGACAGAAACTGACCTATACAGACTCTGCTGTACGTTTCACTGAGACACATTTTAATTAATCGAACTAATTTCTTGGGAATACAAAATTCAATAAGAATATCATATAAAACGTCTCTCTTAACCGAGTCATATGCCTTTTTGAAATCTATGAATAACTGATGTACTGTACCCTTATACTCCCATTTTTCTCCATTATCTGTCGAATACAAAATATCTGATCAATAGTTGATCTATTACGCGTAAAACCACACTGATGATCCCCGATAATTTCATCTACATATGGAGTTAATCTTCTCAAAGGATATTGGACAAAATTTTGTACGACGTCAACAAAAGTAATATTCCTCGAAAGTTACTACAGTTAGTCTTGTCCCCCTTCTTAAAAATAGGTACGATTATGGACTCCTTCCATTGTTCTGGTACAATTTCCTTTCCCCAAATAGCAAGTACAAGCTTATAAATTTCGTTTCGATTCCACCCTCTAACAGTAAATTATAAAAATAATAGTATTAACAGTAATAACAATAATAATAATAATAACAATAATAATAATAATCTATGTAAGCATAAGTGAAGAAAGAAGAATGTCTCTAATTTTTGGGAGTCATTCAACGTAACTGCTGCAGTACGGTTGGCACCACTGCGAGATCTCAATTAATTAGAGTAGAGAAATAAGACGACGCGGCAGAGGGGGCCTTGACAGCTACAACACCGGAAAACAATATGTCAGTGGACGTTGCTTAACTCTGCCATCTGGAGAGTTTTAAATGAATCAACTGCCGTGGGACTCAAAGAAGCGGCCCAACCCTCGTAGTGGGAAAACTGCTTATAACCCGAAGACCCCTGGGAAATTTAGTTAGCTCTTCCTGCCGATGTTCTAATTTCCCCGATCGCAGCAGGCAGCTTATGGACACTGTTGCCCCGAATCAAACGGATCCAGTCATAAAGTGGCCCGTCTACGGGAAGTTTGTTTCTGACCTTTTGTTTGATTGTCACACACCGTGAGTGAGTGAGTGAGTGAGTGAGTGAGTGAGTGAGTGAGTGAGTGAGTGAGTGAGTGAGTGAGTGAGTGAGTGAGTGAGTGAGTGAGTGTCCTTGTCAGTATAGGACGTAGGAATTTAACAACGTTGTGACTAAAGGTTGGTTCACAATAAACCGGGAACGAGAACCAGAATGAAAACGAGAAGCAGAGGACGTGAATATGAAAATTTTTGATTTACAATAAACTGAGAACGTAGACGACTAGGCATTTCGATATGTATGTCAATAACGATATGTAAAGTCGATATTACGCATTCTGATGTTATTTCTGTATAATTGACCAAGGGCGTTCTCTCATGAGTACAAGGCAGCCAACATAAACACAGGTTAAACAACTTCGAAATTTTAACTGAAACATTTCATTAGGTACGGTACTATAAATGTGCCCATGCAACTTTATTATCACAATCTATTTTAAGTCTACCATAACGTAAAATAATTAGAGAAGAAACATTTGTAATAGAACAAAAATGAACACAACAATAGTTATTGAATTGAAGCATGACTATGTAGTGTGTAATACAACCAATACAGTAATAAAATATGATTCACTTACGATCGGTGTTCAAAGACGCAGCTATTGAAAGACACGTATTCTCCTTCATTTTCTCATCTTTATACGAGGCTTATCGTAAACGTGAGGATTTCAATATTAGAATCTCATCAAATAAAACTTGCTCCATGATGCACAGCACAGAACAAAATAATGCATAGGTTATGTCACGGTCTTCTTGCTACAAAATATACGACGACAAAATTGCTTTTAGATGGCAGTAGAATGAATCTAGTGGGCTGTGATCGGAAACGTGAACGTCAAAGTTGAAACTTGGCCAACTCTCCGTTCCCGATCTCGGGCTCCGGCAAGCTTTTCGTTAATTGTGAATGCTCACATTTAAATGTATACATTTTAACAATTTTACCGTTTTCGTTTTCGTTCCGATTATCGTTTCCGGTTTATTGTGAACCAGCCTTTAATCAAGAAATCAAAAACAGCTCAAAAATTCCCTGTCATCGATATAT